>JACAXG010000124.1:0-356640 GCA_018881555.1 Amblyornis subalaris | reverse complement strand
TCTCCTCTCCTCTCCTCTCCTCTCCTCTCCTCTCCTCTCCTCTCCAGTGAGGGGTTTGGATATTTTTTTTGTCCTTTCTTTTTTTCTTTTAATTAAGTAAACGGTCCAGGTCTGAAATTACTGTTCGGATGTGTTACACAGTGACTTTATAGAAGATTATTAAAGGAGGGATGGACAGATGCGTTTATCCACGATTTTTGTTCACCGCAGCATACAGTTATAGGAGAAAAGAAAAACAAATCGGAAAATGTCTGTTCTTTCACAAGGAGGTTTTTGGAAGCTCTGGTCTGTGCCACGCGAATTTTGGAAACGAGTTTGAGGCACTTGGGAAATCTTCGCAAAAAAAAAACACGAAGGAAAACCAGCCCCGCCTCTTCGCAGTAGTGCACCTAGGAGACATCTCATCCCGTTCGCCCACGGGGAGCAGCTGGGAGCTAGGAGCTCTCTCCTTCGAACTTTTTTTCTTTTTTTGGGGGAAGGGGGCCTGAGGCGGGGTTGGTATCTGCTCGTGACTCCAGGCACCACTTGCCTCCTCTGATAAATAAGAGAGCATTCTGCCAGGAAGCGCCGGAGGTGACACCGAGCTGTCTCTCAAACTAGGCACTCGTGCCTCSCTGCCCCACCTCGCCGGAGCACGGGGCAGCGCCAGGGAAATCCTGTCCCTTTCCCACAGTGTCAGGGGCGGGGGGCGGTGCCACAGCTCAGCCCCGGGAAGGGGAGCCTGGCAGACCCCCCGCGAGCTCTGCATCCAAAGGGACACCGTATCACACCCTATCACATCACATCGTATGTCTCATCCTACCGTATCATCAAACCGGAGCATTTCATTGAAGTTCATACCTGTATGCATAAATGTTGATATGTGGTTACATATGTATAGTATATTTGTGTAGGTTTTTATATTTTAATATGTAAAATGTGTATTTAAATATTTCTCAGTTTGTGTTTCTTTCTTGTAGACTTACAAGCGTATGAACCAAATGAAGGAAAATTGTGGGACTAGCTCACTATTCTTTAAAAAGGTAACTAAAACAATCAAATATATATTCGACTGTAATAATTTAACATAAATTAATCGTACATGTGCGTGTACGCACACGCGGGAAGGAGCCGCGCCGCCCACGGAAACAACTGGGGCAGGGATTGGGAAGAGGGGTGTGTTTGGTCCCACCGCCGCTGCTCTCTGAACTGCGGAGAGGGTGCGATATTCGGCTTTAAACACAAGCCTCGCCTCGGGCGGCTCGGTTCTTTCCCATCCTGCCTGCGCCGCGGCGATGCGGGTGGCAGCACCCTACCTACCCCGCTGCCGGGAAGGGGAACGGGAATGTACCCTGTGGGACAGGGGCGGCCCGGCCGTGGGGGCAAAAGGGGCATACGGGAGCCTGCATCTCGCTGGTGCCGCCAGCTCCGCGTAAGGCGCGGAGGTGGCAGCTGCGGGCAGCAAGCGGTGACAGCTCCCCGCGGGTGACAGCTGTTGGTAAGGCCCGCCTTGGCCACCCGGCTGCGGTGCCCGCTGCTGTCGTGCTCGGGTCGCGACGTTCTCAACCTCGTCTGACACCTGCAAGGAACATCCTTTCCCTGAAGGTCCTCCTAGCTCTCGACTTGAGTCTATGTGCTGTTTGAATAAAAGGTACCACTGAGCCGAAACGCACTCGTCGTCGGGGAGGGTACGGTTTACACCTATCTCAGGGCTCCGGCCTGCAGCAGGTTGGGAGAAGAGACCTTTGGTAGTTACACCTGAGCAGCGAGGACGTCTGCATGGCTTCTGTAGAACCCCCACCGCAGGTCCCTCAATTTTGACAGGACTTAGGGGCCTGCTGAGGCCTGAGGCGCGTGGGGGAGAAGGTGGGTCTATCCATAGGGACATCCGCCGTATTGAGATGGGCGAGCGCCTCGAGCGTGGAGTGTGACAAACCCGGATCCCCACGCGCAGGGGCCTGGGTGGACGCGGGGAGGCGCCGGGAGCTGGAGACCAGCGGGCGATGGGGAGGCTCGCTGAGCTGTTCTTGCCGCCGGGGAGGGTGCCGGCCACCCGATCTCGTCAGGGAAAGCAAGGAGAGGCCGGAAAGCTGCCGGACCGAAGCCCTCGGGCTGCTAAGGGCGTTTCAACCAGGTCGTTGGCTCTGCTGCGGTGGTTTCTTCTGCTGGATGTATGGAGAGGCGAGAGGACCCCCTATTCTATCTGGAATGGTGTCCCGGCTGGGGAAAAGTAACCCAAGGACCTGGAAATTCAACAGGAGGCTATAAAGGTCCGTAAGTCGTTCGTTCGTGCCAGGACACAAGGGAAGTGCCCCCGTCCCCGGTCATAGACAGAGCTCCCRGTACCACTCTGGGAGCACAGCCCCTGAGATGTAAGCCGGGTGAGGCCCGGCCGGGCCGGGGCGGTGTCGCCGGGCCGGCCCCAAGAGTGGCGGGGAGAAGCTGCAGCCGGCCAGGACCTGACTGGGGGAGCTGTGTGTGTGTCCTGGTCAGGGACGGGGCAACCGGGGAAATCGCGTCCCCTGCCTGGGAATCAGTCTCTCTCGGAGATCCGCGCAGCTTGTGCCTCAGGAGCTGTCCTGGCACCGCACCCGCAGCTTCTCCCCGTGCGGCACACCCCGCAGCCAGCCCGCAAGGGGATTTTCCGACAGCGAGGGGAAAAGCCAAATCAGGGTTATGGAGTGTCCCGCCAAGTGCGCATTACAGATGGATTTCCCTTTCCCGCCGCAAGGTTTTAACGGGTTTTGAACGGAGAGCAAGCGCGGAGCTGCTGGGTGCTGCAACGCTTACAAGGCTGAAAGTGTTCACCGGGGCCTGGGGACGATATACCTCAAGGTACAGCCCGCACACTTGGTGCCCACCGACCTGGTGTTTCGGCCTTCCCCGGAGTTACTGCAAATTAAAGGCTGATTATGAGCTGAGGGGTGCAATAAGAGGCACATCCGTGTGCCTGGAGGGCTAGAGGGGAGCACGGCAGCGCTGGACTCCAGAAATGCTCTTGCTTTACGCCGGGGACAAGTCTTTGGTTTTCTGGGGCCAAACACGCCGGACAAATCCTTTCGGACTCTGAATGGCAGCCTACATGTCCCACTGCTTGGAAGTCTGTGCACAGTTGGCCTGACGGCCGGACTTTGCAGGATTAGGCTTTCTGGGTGAATTTTGCGCTTCTCAGAGACAAGTGCTCTTGCTGCGAGGTGGGGAGACAGACCCCAGTAGGGCGGTTTTGTTGGCGACGGTGTTTGCAGGTTTGGAAAGGAGTGGCATGAAATATGACCCGTCATTTCCCAGCGATTACTTCAGTGGGAAAATAGGACGGGAAATGCTGCCCCGATCGGCTCTTTCCTGCGGCGTGCAGTCGGTTATCGCATGGTCCCTGTGAGCTCAGGGAAAAAGAGGCCCCCTCCCTGCCCTTGGCCTTGCGAGATGAGTGGTGGCGCTGGARCGAGGTCAGCTAGCGCCGGCGCGGAGCGGCTGCTGCCCTCGGCCCGCCGCACGGGCACCGATTGCCGGCTGGGGCGGGCCGCGCCGGTACCGGCTGCCTGCGACCGTGACAGGCGACGGCGGAAAGGTGCGAGGCTCAACCAGACTCGGAAAATATCCCCCACCAAAAAAAACCCCAAACATTTAATCCGTCAGCTACAGGCAAGATCCGTTCTGCTTTTCGCACACAAGCACACACACACGCACAGAGACACACACACACCCCCTGAGCCGCGTGTGGCTTCGCCGCCGCCCGGAGGTGGTGGTTGCGGAGCCCAGGCCGCATAGCTGACCCGAGCCAGATCTCCACGCCGAGAGACTGACATCTGAAATATTACCCAGGGAGCTGGAGTAGCTCCTGTAGTATCGCCCCGCTCTTCCCCAAAAGGTATCCAGGGAATCCTTCCCCTCCCTTGGCCGCCGAAACCCTTTCAAAGAGTCAGCCCGATGTGTTAGCCTAAGCACGAAGCATCCGAGGAATTTCCACCGGGAAAACGAGCCCTTTCCGCGGGGCTGGCGGCGCTTCCCGCCGCTGCGGCCCGTCCTGCCCGAGGGGTGGGGGCCGCCAGGCGCAGCCCCTGGCGGGGCGTACCTTTAGGCATGGAAGCGTTTAGCGGTTTCGGCGGTATTAACTCCTAACAGGGTGTGAAAAGTATTGGGGATTGAAAAAGCTGTGGGAAAGTGGATTCTTTCCAAGTCGGGCGGGCTGGAGCTTTCCTCTACACTGCTGGCGAACACCTTGCGCTGCTCCTGCCGCTGGGCCCCGCCAGGAGCAACCCTTTCCCGGCGGCTGGGAGCCAGACAGCCCGGCAGGTGCGATGCCCCTCGCGGCTTGACCATGAGCTTTTATAGCTGGAAAACACGGCATTGCGTTTTGCCACCAGCCCGCTCACCCTTGTCACCCTGCCAGCGCCATGTCGCTGAGCGCTGGAGATGCCACTCTGTGGCGGCTCTTCAGAAGTGGCCCTGGCCGGGCAAGGTCTTCCCGTCTACTTTTGCTCCGAGAGCGGAGGCTGGGCCATGCTCTGCCTCCGGCCGCCGCGGCCCCACACCCCTGTGTTCTTTCATCCCAGCCCACCGCCACAAGCGGCTCAGCGGCATAGGCACCGGCGCGCTCCTAGAGGCACCCGGACAAAAGGACTCTTCTCCCGACAATCTCTTGTGGTTTCTTTTTCTTTTTTTTTTCTTTTCTTCTTTTTTTTTTTTTTTTTTTGTCACCAGTGCATCCTGATTTTTTTAAGGGTGAACGGTCCGAGAAAGGACCAGGGGACAAATATTTCAGACCTGATTAAATTGAATCAGCAGTTAACACTTGTTATAATTAAAGCGGAGATTCACACGGCTGGCCCGGCCTTCGGGACGGAACGTTACGAAATGTAACCTGTATCCACATTCAGACTCTACCTTCTCGCGGGGATGGGGGCAAACATCGAGGTTTGAAAGAAAATCTCAAACGTCGGGGTCAAAAAGACGAAAAAAATGTTAATGATAATAATAATGACAATGACAATAATAACGATAATATTAACAAGGGTTGGTTTTTCCAGAGAAGACAGCGGATGGCCATGACCTAGCTCCTGATAACCTGCGCTCGCCCTGGCCATGGCTGCCCAGGGGAGAGCGGGCAGCTGTAGGCTCCGGTGCTGCCTGCCTGCCTCTGTCGCCGCCCAGCCTCCCCGCTCGCCCAGCGCCGCCCCTGGGTCGGGGGGCGGCGGGGGCCGCTGGTGGTACCCGAGTGCGGGGCGGTGAAACCGCCGCCAGGAAGGAGCCTCCAAGGGCTCCCCGGGAGGGAGCGGTGCGAGGCGAGCCGCTGCAGGGGGAACCGAGCATCGCATCGCTTACCTGGCTTAGGCAAAAGACACAAAAAGAAAAACCCTTCTCTGGCAAAAATAAATACAAATCCTCCTCAAGCACTCCCGAAGCCGCCTCCCGAGTGGTGCACTTGGCCAGCGGAGGGGAAAGGCACCGGCGGCGGCTGTTCCGCCAAGCAGGGCGGGAGCGGCCGCAGCGTCTGGCTGGCCCAGCGGTTCCGAGGAACCCCGAGATAAAATGACAGGCTCCTTCTGTGAAGAAATCAATTTCTAAGCATCAGAGAGAGGTTTTAAACAAATAAATTAAAAAAAAAAAAAAGCCCCCTCTGACCTGTGATTGAGAGACAGTTAAAAATAATTGCCCGTGTTAAGAGACAGAAGACCGGGTTACGGGGAAAACTACCTTCTTTCAAAGCCCGCTAATGGCCATACGATTCATTAGGTTACTTAATCCTAATAACCTTGCTAGCATCAGTCCCGGTGACCCAGCCCATTAAGCACCACCAGCGAAACCCTATAAAACAGGCAAAGGGAATGTCCAACATCTGAGCACATTTATTAGCATTATGTTCCTGAGATAACATGCCTCCGGCTCCCCTGCATACTGCTGCGGGCAGGTTGGGGAAAGAGGGAGCTCTGTTTTCCTAAGGGCTGAGCACAGGACCAGGACCCCGTGAGACCGACGGCTGGTCCCACCGTCACTGTCACACACGGTCTCCCGTCCTCTCTGCTTTCCTTCCCCGGTCCCCGTCTCTCCAACCAAACAATAGCTACAATTATGGCGAGCATTTTTTCCCTCTGATTAAACCCAGGCCAACCGATGGCAGCCAGAACGAAACAAAACGCAGAGAGTAACATTTCGATCATAAACGGGAGTTAACAACTTAAAAAAATAAAAAAGGGGTTGGGGGTGTGAGACAAAAAGGCTCCCTTACACCGAAGCGTGCTAGAGAGTCATTGCGGTATCACCCTCCGTGAAAGAGTCGGCTGAGGGGGAGAGAGGGAAAAGGGAAATGAGACAAGCAGCAAGGCCGGTTCCTCCCGTGCCTTCCAAAGCTGCAGACAAACCGGACGCCTCCCCGGCATCTCCCTGCCAGGGTGAGGTCTCTGTAATTTATGACACGCGAGTTGTTACGGTATTTGCCGCGGCTTGGAGCGGGGCTGCTCGGGGCGCAGCCACATGCAAGCGATTAGAAGAGCCAAGGGTTCTCGCTAGCCGGGGAGGGACCGCTGCCAGCGCGGCTGTCACCCCCTTTCCCCGGCCCTCTCCGGGAAAGCAGATCCACTCCGCTCCCGGCTGTGGATGGCCTCCCTGGCCAGAGAGAGACCCCTCCCAGGATCTGCAGAGGAACAAACCGTCTCCAGACTTTGACTCTCTACAATCCCCCTCCCAACACTTTTTTATTTTCCCTCTCCATTTCTAGAGAAAAATGCGCCCAGAGACAGCGGGATGGCGTTTTTCGCATGCTGAGAGATGCTGGCCCGGGATAACAGGGGCTCCCGTCGGACACCGGTCCCATGCTCCCGCCGCTGCCCACTCCAGGGAGCAGTGAAGGGGCGGGTGGCAGGAGCTGCCGGGATAAYGCCTGGTTGAGTTGGAGGTGATCAGGCTGCGTTCAGCCTCCACGAAGAGCTGACGCTATCCCTCGCTATTTTGGCGATAGTTTTAACACGCTGGCAGAGACGAAAGAAAGAAAAGCGGCGAGAACGGGACCGTAGCGCCCTGCCGAGCTGCCGATTCCCGGTGCTGCCGGCTCTGCGGAGGGTTTGCCGTGAAGAACTCTGAGGGCTGATCCTGAAGCCCTCCTGGCCGGCAGCAGTGTCCACAGCGTTCGCCGGGGTGCCAGGGGCAGCGGCAGCTCCGCCGCAGTGGGGCTGTGGGCGAGGTGCGCCCTGCGCCCCGTCCCACACCTCCGCAACTGACAGCGATCCTGTTGTTAAACGCTCTGGTCTTTTTTTTTTTTTTTTTTTTTTTTTTTTTTTTTTTTTTTTTTTTTTTTTTTTTTTTTTTTTTCCTCAAGGGCTTTTTTAACTCATAAAATGTTGCTCTGGCTTGGAACTTGTCATAACAGGAGCCTGCTTTATTTATTGGGTTATTTATTTCTTTTACGCACAACAATATCTCGAACACAGTCCGGTTGAAAGAAGGGGTTTCCGAAAACAAGGGGGAAAAATAAAACGGCGGGGGTGGGGGAAGAGAGAGACAAGAAAAGAGAGAGAAGAGAGGCAGAGGGTGGGAGAGCAAGACAGGGAGAAAGCGAGAGATAAAGAGGGAAAGCTAGAAGAAAGCAAGAAGGAGGGGAGAAGCAAGAAATGGAAAGAAAACAAGAAAGCAAGAGAAAGCAAGAAAGCAAGCAACAAAGAATGAAAGAGAGAAAGAAAGAAACCCACATATGCCAGCCCTTCAAAATTAAAACAAGAAACCCCGAAGTATTCATTTTGGTATTAATATTATTTAACATTAAAAACTCCCGGAACTTCAAACAAACTTCTTGCAGAAGAAAGAAAGAGAAAAGAACTATTCTCTGGAAACCATTTGTTCACAGCTCGAACTGTGCCGTTTTGGCTTAGAAACAAAATTCGAGACGCCCAACCCTGTCCCTCCTCCCCCCAGCATATATCTTTTCAGCACACATTTTAAAGTAAATATCCTTACGAGTCTTTCCAGAATGCCTCCTTGTTATGAATTGATAGAATACAACATACCCCAGCTGTGTGCCTGCAAGCTGGGATTTAGCCCTTTACATGCCAGGACAACATCTGTGGGGAAAATCATTACGGGGGCTTCGCCCCCTCCCGTGGGTGCTGCCGGTGGGGCTGGGGGGCCGGGCCGCTCCGTGCGCGGGAGGTGAGCGGGGGCTCCGCGGGCACTCGGCACGCCTGTGCACCTCTGGGTGCCGCGGCAGCCCCGCGGAGCAGCAGGCGGGCACTCTGTGGTCTGGGTGCAGATAACCCCGGGAAAGAGACCCCAAGTAGGCGAAGAAAAAAATGGTACTTTTTCTGACTGTCCCTGCAGGATCTTTTAATTTTACCATGCTTTTCTTCCCACTGCTCAGCGACTCAAAAGAAAAAACAGATTCAGCATCTAGTCTCCACAGAATTCAATAAAGTAGCGAAAAGGTTGCCAGGGGTCTTCTCGAAGGTCTCCAGCTTGGGAAACACGGGCCGAATCGACAAGTTTTTCGTCCCAACATAACATTAATACAACCTCGAAGATATTTGAGCAGGACGTTTACTTAGTAAAGTTTTCCTGTGGCTATTTTGTCCGAGAAGAGTGCTTATAATTAAAATTAAAAAAAAATCGCAGAAAGCATTTACAGTGTGATCTTCTGTTTTGGAGCTTACAACAGGTGTCAGAGCTCTCTTCGGGGAGAAGGAGATATCTATCTATCTATCTATCTATCTATATTTWTATATATATGCTTTTGTACACCATTAAATAAAATGATCACTTTGTTTTAAACAAAAAAAAAAAAGCAAAAGAAAAATGTTACACTTTTAAACACCTTCTATGCTTACACAGTTTACACTCAGAATATATTGTATGACCTTATCATGTCTCAATCTCTATTTTCTTGTCGCTTTTATTGCGACTCTGCAGTGAGAACCATCGTCCCTCGTCTTTAATAACCTTTTAATAACTCTTTTAATCTGATGTTTGTGTACGTCTTCTTAGGGTTGGACAAGTGAAAAACACCTTTGTTTTCAAAAATAAGAAAGACGCGTGAGTAATGGCATTGCGAATGACGTAACACTGTTGACGTATATTAGGATGATCGGCCACCGCAAATAAAAGAGTGCGATGGACCACACACCTTTGAGGTGATATACCTCTAGAAAATGAGCTACAGTTAATTACTGTCCCTTCTCACCTCCCTGTACCCAGCATGATATTCCCTTCTCTCAGCCAAGAGCGGGGGCAAAAATAAATTTTAAAAAAACCCCAACTCGTTGTCCTTCAGAGAACATAATTTCTAACAGCTGTTTTACACAGGAGGAGACAGTGACCAAAAAAACGCTGAAGAGTGAGCCCTTAACCCAAGGCGATGCACAGCTTTTTAATCCATGCCCCCACATATACGTTTATGTCCACATATTTCTACAGCTAGTGCTTAATGCACCAGCAGAGTGTTACTCTGGCCCATGGAGAGGGAGTGTGTATAAAACTCTCAGATCTAGTGATTTTAGGTTGCTGCTTGTTTCAGAAAGTTTAAAAGCCGGAAAGTTTAAAAACTATGTGGGGGGGGTAATTTTTCCGTTCCTTTAGCATCCCCCGCTCGGCGAGTGCAGACGGCGGCCGCGCCAGGTACGGGCAGGGCAGAGGGAAGGGGCTGGAGGCGGGCAGACCCGGGCTCCTCGGCCACCGCCTCCTCCCCGCGGGGGATGTGCGCGGGATGTGTCCGAGGAACTCCCGCCGAGGCACGGTCCGGCACTCCCTGCCCTGATCGCGGTGCGCAGGGAAGGCGCACATCCCCGCCTGCAAAAGCCTGCGCTCCAAACCAAACCACGGGTATGTCTCCCCCCCTTTTACTCCCGGACTCCCATCAGAATCAAGCCAGAACGGGTTTCCTAAACTGCCTGTTTCAGAGCCCTTTAAAGCCCAGCCCGGCCCCAGGATATAGTGCACACGAGGATGCTGTACGAAGGATGCCAAGGCAGCCCCGAYGCGGGGACTGCAGTGGATTCAAGGAGAGGGAGCAATGAAGTGCTGGAAGTACTCGCAGCTGGCAACTCATCTCGGTACCCACGGCAAGGGAGGCTCCAGCGGAGGCAGCGGGTCCCAGCCAGGGAGTTGCTGCCCGCGCCMGCCGAGCACGCCCTGGCCGGTGCGACCGCGGAGCTCCGGTGACAGAGAACCGCCTTTTTTCTTCTTCGTTTTTTTTTCTTCCCCATTCCCCAGAAAGTGCGGAATTCACATGCAGAAAACGGCAGCAGGGGAAAGAGGGGGTGCCCTGCCGCTGCCCTCGTCCAGCCGGCCCCCGGCCACAGGAGCTCCCCGAGCCTGCCTGCACCGCCCCGAGGACGGATGTGCTTCATGCCCCTGCCGCACATGGAAACTCAGGCCATCCTGCGAACGACATGTTGCCTAAATAAAGATAAAACGTGCTATACATCACAGGCTTTCCCGGTTATTCTCAATGACTTGTCGATTCCTTCCCCCTCCTCATCCATCCCCCTCCCCCCCGGGCACACGTGCAGTGATAGAAAATGGTTTTAAACGACGAAGGGTCACGTAGAGCCATCCTGATCGTTTAGTAAAAATAACAGAGCTATTATAGAGCTGAAAGAAGGAGCCAGGGAGTTCACCCACACTTGCTTCAATACTGTGCCTCGACTGAACGCACACACATAGGCAAATGTATACATATATATATATATATATATATACATATATACAGACACCACACATATATATGCAGCGGGACCGTCCCATGTGACCGCCCTCAGCACGCTCTCGTTAGGCCGTAAATACGTGCACAGACGACAGTGCGCACTCGTGTATGCAGGGGAGGGGGCACGCGGAGGGGTTGCTTGTGTCTTCGGGATGGAAACGCACATAAAGCCTTTTATGAGAGCTCGGGAGACACAGTTGTTCACTAACCTACTTTTTTTTTTTTTTTTTCATCTCTATTGCCGAAAACTGGAAATAATTAAATTCTTTAAAGGTTTACTTTTGAAACCGTGGCTGAAGTAAACTGTGATTCAGGTGTAAATAATTACCAAAGTCATGAAAGCGGCAACTGCTACATGTGGTTTATTCATTGCTTGCTTCTTTTTTTTTTAATCGTTTGATCATTTTCATCCCTAACTGTCTGCCAAATTCACATATTTGTAATTTACTAAACTTTATCGTTCTTACCAGAATAGGGATGTTGTACATTAGTTTCCAGACCCGTCCTGCCCTGGTGAAGAAGCCTGGCTGGAACAAACTGGATGCTCCTTAAGAAGGGATAACACTATCACCCCGATATTAGAACTGAATAAAAGATGCCTCCCCTTTCATAAATGCTACCAGACCCACTCAATTTCGGACTCCGGAGAAAAAATTAATTATTAAAGGAAATAAATTGTTTAAAGACAATAGACACTTGCCTAAATGAAAGCAATCCCTGGGGCAAGACTAGCAGGTTTTGTCCAGAGAGAACAAAAATAGAAGTATCCGTTAAATAAAAATCTTAGAGAAACAGGAGAAACGTGGACATACAATATACAGCATATAAACAAAAGCCCAGGATTGACTTCATGGCTGTTTTCTTCAGCCTGCTCCTACTTTTTTCTTTTTTTCTTTTCTTTTGCCTACACTACAATTTCAACCCTTTTGACTCTTCAAAAAGCCATGGTGGAAAAAGGCAGGAAACTGAACTTTTTTTCTTGCAAGTGTCCTATTTTAAAAAAAATTGTGCATAGTAAGCCACCACTTGAATATGTTCTGGTGTTGTAAAAGTGTTTTTTATCAGGCTGTAAATTACAGCCACTCTGACAGAGCAGCCGGAAATGTAAATCACACCGTAGAGCTGAAGTTATGAAAAAGTTTGTTCCTTTTTCTGCGTTCCAGGAAGATCTCGGGGCTGCTGGCTTGGGAAGGGAGGGGGGAAGGCTTGTTTACTATTTTCCTCCTTCACCAAACTGTTGGCTCCGCGGTGCCTGGGACTTTGATGAGAAAGAACGGACAATGTGCAGAGTCCCTTCCTATGACACCCAGGCCACCACCACTTGGGAGGTCCTTCGGCCTAATGCAACCACAGCTAACTGCTCCCAACAGGAGGCTCTGTGGATCAGGCAGGGTCACAATTATACTTCTGCTAAAGGCAAGAGTTGCTTTTTGAAAAAAAAAAAAAAAAAAAAAAAGACAAAAAGAGGGAGGGAGGGGGGTGGGTGAGCGGTTGAATTAGAGCCTTTCAATTCATTTGTGGAAGGAAAGACCGAGAGCGGGGTTAGTTGAAACCGTTTCCAAGAGGCATGAACAAAATCAGGTTGCGTCCATCCAGAGAGAAATTTGGGGAAATGATGTCCGGGGCGCTTCTCATGGGGTTACTCCGACCCCAGGGCTGCCACGCCAAATAGCCCGTAGGGAGCGGCAGACTTTCCCCACGGTCGTGCCAAGTGTTTTGAGGGCTCATCCGCGGGCGGGAGTCCTCGTTGGTGTCAGACATTGCATGGGCATTGCTCCTCTAAGGTGGGGAGGAGAGGGTACAGAGCCACAGTCCACAAGGAGCCCTCAAGTATCACCCACTTGCGCCAAGGGGGAGAAGAGCTCCAGAAGGAGACGCTACCTCCCACTGGCCTCTGATTTTGGCACTCGGGGGGCACCAATATTTTACGTGGGTGGGAGGACGGGAATGTTGAAACACACTGTATGTGTCGAAGAGGCGGATGACTTTCTGAAGCAAAACCCGAGCCCCTCGCATTTACGTGAAGAGGTGAAAAAAGGCGAGGAAGACAGAAGAAGCGGGGGGGGGTCTCCCGACCTCCGCCGTTTACCGGGACAGCGGCTGCCGGCCCCTGTGATGGAAGCTGCGCTACTGGGTTCGCAGTTGGCCCGTCCTCCTGGCTAGCCGGCCGGGTGTGCTCCCAGTGCACGCGGGATACCCTTCCCCTACTCCTCCCGCTCTTCCTCCGGTCTCCCGTGTAAAATTCCCAAATTCACGGCGCTTTGTTACGACGCCCGGTAGTCCAAGTCCCGCCGGCCCGGGACTTTGGGCGGATCCGGCTCCCGACTGCTGCCTCTCGCCGCGGCGGGAGGGGCACGGCGAGGGGTCTTACCTTGTCCCCCCATTCCCACTCCCTCCCCGCATCTGGGACAGGGGGACACCTCTGCCGCCCAGCTTCGGGTAGCTCCTTGCAGGCAGAGATCCGACCGCGAGAAGAGGGACGGCCTCTGGGGATCGCTTCGGCCGCCGGCCCCGGCCGCGCTCCCCACCGCCCTCCGCTTACCTGGACGACGGTTCCCGTGCTCGGCGACGGGCTCTCAGCAGGACGAGGGCGAGAGGGGAGGCCTCGACCTCCCGGGTGGGCAAGGGCCCGGTCATGGCCCTCCACGCACCCCAGAGAGATCCGGCGGGAGGAAGAAAGAGGGAGGAGAGAGAGGAAAAGCCTTTTTTTCCCCTTTTCTCTCCCCGTTTGAGCCGAAGTGACCCTCAGTATCTGGAGAAGGTTTTTGAAGACGTTTGGGAGGGAGGGAGAGAGTTTTCTGCTGAGAAACTCAATCTGCCATACAGTAGCGACTGCATCTGGGATCTGTCACAGCTGACAGCACCACAGGGCACAGACATGATCTTCCGCACAACACTGCAACTCCCCAAAATACCCTCCTCGCTCCCAAGGTATCTGCCGAGTTGCATCGCGCTCCTTCGCCAAAAGGGGGAAAGCAACCTGAGCCCCCGCAAACAAATACACCGAGGGGAAGGCAACAGAGAGCGGCCCCCTCTCCCCCTTCCCCTCCGCGATGCCGAACACTCGGCCGCCGAGGACGCAAGGCGAGAGGCGATGTCATGCTCGGAGGGCGCAAAGGCCATAAAAGTACGCGCTCGCGCCGCGAGATTCCCGGGAATGACTTTAATGAATAATTTCGGAGACAGTTATGGCTTTAGGTAATTACTGCGCGGCTCTATGAAAACCAGATTTGGGAGAGAGGCAGTCAAGGCCGAGCCGTGTGCTTCGGCTCGCCCCTGCCAGACCGCTCCAGACATCACCTCCCCCCGTCGCCGCCCGACCCCCGGGCGTCCCCGGCCTCCCGAACCCCCCCCAGCTGCCGGGGTCCTCCTTTGGGCAGCGCTGCAGCAACTTTGCGAAGGCTAGAGGCTTGTGGGGAGAGCACCTAATATAATTATTATTATTTTTAATCTCTTCCGCCTCCTGCATTTCCTGGCAGAACATTTCATTGTCTTTCAGGCCAGTTTTAGAAAACTTCTCTGGGTTTGCACGAGTATTTATCTTTTCAGAAGTTCATTATACGCAGCTGTTGCAGCCACATATGGCATGCAAATAGGGACCCCTATAGGAGAGTCGGCCTCTCCATTACCCCCACATGTTCGTTCAATAGACGGGACCGGCAAAACGATTCTATTGCTACATATTAAAATAGAATGGTACATTTTTCTCCCGAGTCCTTCGGGCAGCCCAGAGACTTGTTTCTGCTTTGAACAGCCTCCACGGTTAGCAAATGAGCGGCTCGGAGATGCGGGCACGCCGGTCTCCATTGTTTCGCTAACACATTACTGCTGTTCCCAGAAGGCCGCTCCGGGCGGCAGCAGAACGTAGCCCCGAGCCCGGCGGATTGCAGACCCCCGCGCCTTACTCAGGCAGGCCCACAGGACCCCGTCCGCTCTCCCCCAGCATTCGCACGGCCTCCGTCGGTGGGAAGACGGCTCCAGCCTCGGGGCCGGGGGCTCCCCGGGGAATGGTGCCGGGGCGACAACCTCAGCCCTGCCACAGAGCCGTCACCAGTCAGAGCTCTCCCATAAAGGCCAGAGATGAGATTTTTCTGGGAATTTTTTTTTTGGTTAGGGCTTGTTTCGAAGGTTTGTTCTTCCTTTATTTTGACAATTTTTAAAAAAATTCACTTACTCCCTCCCGACCCCCTGGGTCGGTGGCTGTGGTAGAAAGCCAACCTCACAGCATACCGTTTGCACTGATTCAGAAAGGAAATGTTCCTTTTCCTTTCGAGATTACAGATAGACACAGAGGAACATTGCGGTATCTTAGGGGGTTTATTTTATTTTATTCTGCTGGAACAAAGAATGGAAGTATTTTTAAATTTATTTTGAGCGTCACACGGGCCTTTTTTTTTTTTTCTTTTATTTCTCCTCCTGGCAAGAGTATTTCACCGCGAAAATTTAATCCTTCAGTTAAATTGTCTAACATTATCTTTTTCCTCTGGAGACGAGATCAACTGCTTTCTCATCCACCACCCCCTCCCTCCTTCCTGGTAGTAGCACTGATTGTAATGTACAGCTGGACAAGTGTCAACTGTGCAAGACTGAGAACAGCCAGTGGAGGCTTAAGTTGTATTTATTCAATTATTATTTTTTATCTCTTCGGGGGAAAAAAATAGAATGATAAGAAAAATAAAAAATCGTAAAGTAAAAAGTTTGTCAAAATATGCATGTCAAACGTGGTCTTGGGTCCCGCTGAGCCAAGGCTTCCGCGCTGGCTGTTCAGCGTTACCGTCAGCCAGCCCCGGCTCTCAATTAGAGGCGATTCATTAGGATTTAATAGCAGGTGCAAAGCCATCTCCTGGCCAGCAACACTGCCTTTTCGGTAGGGAATCGTCTTGTTTTACAGCAGCCTCCAACTCACCCGGCTCGTCCTAAACCTGACTACCGCTTTGGATAACGGGCTGTCGGCTCGCCTGCGACTGCCCGCACGTAAGCGTTGCACTCTGCTGGGCTAATTTCTCCCTGCCAAGACATAAGGTGGAAATCTGCCTGTCTCGATATTTATTTTGGAAAACAGCGCTGTGAGCAAATGCGCCGGGAGAAATCGGGCTGAGATAAAGCAAGCGCTGGGCCGGGGGCTGGGGGGAGCGGGGTGGGTGGAGGAATAACACCGCCCGCGGAATTGCACCGCTTTTGCCTTCTCAAAGTCCCGAACAGACAAATAAAAAAACAACCTCGGCGGCAAACTCAGCAGAGCCGGAGCCTTCGGGATTCAAAATCGGACTGTGCCGAGGACCCCCGGAGTGGGAATGCCGTGTCCCACTGCACCCGCATCCCAACTGGCGGCCGCGGCTGGGCCGGGGCTTGGAAAGCGTCGCCGTGATTACACCCAAGTGGAGAGCAGGATGGCTCCGAGCCGTCTGATCTGACGTCAACATGTCTCTAGCTCCTCGCTGCAAGATAGAGGGAGCAGAGCCGGGGGAGGGACGGCTATAATCATTCCCAGATGTCTCTAATAGCAGATATAAAGACTTATATAGTGTCTGAGAATAAATTTGTAATCAATGCTCTAAAATCGCATCATCAAAGCAATGGTATTTCTAGAGAAAAAGGGGGTTGGGGGGAGGAAAGCTGAGGAAGAGGGAGACACACACCACGCTGATTTGGAAGCGGGAGAGGGAGGCACAGGGAACCTCAGAAATCCGCTGGCCCCGCGCATCACCCGCCTTTGCTAGAATTGATGTGAATATATAATTCAGATAACAACTGTGCTTTACTCTCCATTGTATGTGACAAGCTGAAACAGCTGAACAGTAATTGGCCAATTAGAAATAGAAAAGATCGGAGCTGGTTTGCAAAGGCAGATATTTCATGGCCTGCAGAAAAAAAACCCCAAATTAAAAATATATAAAACATTGATAAGCCCCTCGTTACAGCAGAGGGGATTATGTCCGTAGGCGTGTGGAATGCGTTTCCTTCCCATAGCTACTTGGAGATTTCTTCTGGGTGTATTTGTGAGTCGCTGGGCGAGTACGTGTGAAAAAGGAGGATTAAGGTTAGGTTTCCAAGTGCAAAAGGAGGATATTTTGCTTAAAGGTTTTATTATTAACCTTCCCCCACCTCCCTGCCCATCTTTCAAGTTCACGCTGTCTCCACAGCATCCCCTAGTCGTGTTTATATCCCACGTATTTGCCTGTGTATGGCCCGGCGCTTGTCTTGGGGGTGTCTGTGGCTTGGCTGGAGAGGTCCCTTTGCACCTCTTTGGCAACAATATAGAATTAGAAATAATTATTGCATTAATCTTTTGAGGTAGGGAAGAGCTCCTGGGAACGACAGAGGAGAGGCGGAGTGTGTGTGAAAAATAACCCCACCCCATAACACGAGGCAAAACGAAGGACAAAAAGCCCTACCACATTTTCTCTCTTGCTTGCGGGAGTGCAGGCATGGCATACACATCCGATAGCAACGAGGTCCCACCGGGGTTCCGCATGTTGCAGAGAGTGCCCCAAAAGCACCGCCCGCGGCCGATGGGCTCCCTGCCAGCAGCAGAGCACAGGGCCGGCCCCTCGCTGCCTCCCTGCTTTCCAAAACCCGGACAAGCTCTAAAAATCAACGCTGCTGTCTGCCCGGGGCCCTCAGGGGACACGCAGCCGCTGCGGAGGTCCTCGCCCCCCTGCGAGGGGACGACCGCGCTGTTTCGGGCGTGCGGCTGGGCCCGCACCCCAGGGAACCGAGGGGCCGCTCCCTGGGAAGGCGGGACCTCACCCGGGGGAGTTTCGTCGCTCTTCTTTTTCAAGGGGAAAAAAAAAAATTAAAATGCTATGTTCTTTTGAGAGAGAGCAGACGGTCTCGCTCCCCCGGCCATGAAACGAGGCGATGGGCCTAAAACACGGGGCTGTGACTCAGTCTGAGGGGACAGTGCTTCAGCGACCCGGCTGCCCTCCACCGGCCCCCTGCCCTCCCTTCCTACTTCCTCCCTGCACCCGCAGAGAAATGTTGCAGAGTGGGAAAGGCCGTTATCCCTCCTCTTACGTGCCTTTAACCTCGGTGAAAGCTCCGAAAAACGTTTTGGCCCCAAGGAATTACCGGACAGGTCGACGGGACGCCGATGCCCCTGGGTGTGGGCAAGATGCAGAGCGCAGCGCTCCGCTGTTATCAGGCCTTGGCTCCGCCGCCGGAGAGCTGAGGCCAGGGCACTGACATCCCCATCTACCATCAATTTACCTTCTGCTTCCCCATTTAGCTTTTAACGTCAAAACCTACATTTTTGTCGGCTCCGGCCTGTCTAGGGCTCCTGTGATTTAGCTGCGGGAATGGCTGCTCCTGAGAAAATAGCAACATCCTCGTTAGTGAGCAATTAAAAGAGATCCTCCTTAGCAGATTCAGAGGGGCTCCCAGTTCTGATAAACTGACGTTACGAAACAGGAAAATTATTCATGAGGAAATATCGGACAGGCGATTTGGAGATTGGATGTTGGAGCCGCCCGTCAGCCCTGCCGCGCTTTCCCTGGGGGAATTGCAGCGTGGTGACTCGGTCGAGGGAAGACCGAGCATCTGCAGAGAGGCTGCCCAGGATGTGCCACACTGTAGCATTCGGAGCCACCCCTCACCCCTTTTATTTTTCCGTGTGCCGCTATAAAAAAATGAAAATTTTTTGAGCAGGGAACGGGGAGTGCAAGAAACTTCAGTTCATCAGCTGGGCAACTAATAGGCAAGGAAAAGCAAACAAGGGGGCAGATTCTTCTCTCTAAGTGTTATAAACAGAGGCAAGTGTCTATAAACACAGACCCACGCCGGAGAGCAGAGCCGGCCTGCATGACCCGACGGGAGGGAGGGCACATCACTTTTGTCTGGTTGTTGTAACCCCGCAACCTCCCCACTGTCAGCAGGGGCGGCGAAACAGCACAGGGACTCCCTTATCTTTTTATGGGCTATTGAACATCTACCTACTCTTACTGCTGGGTCTCGTTGGGAACCACTTCCTTAGGCGCGGTGGCACGGGAAGGCTGGCAGGTATGCAGCCCTGGACCTGGAGAGAGAGCCAGCTTGGTTTAAGTAGAGATGATTTAAGTAAAAGTTTAAAATACGAGCCCGAATTTTATTACGGAAAAGGTGGGAAACCTTGTGCTTAACCAGGAATGGATAAAAATACCTAGAGCAGCTTCCTTATGTGAAAACCTTTAATTTTTTTCCTTGCGTGCCTATGATACAGAAGGATGCCACGCATTTCCCAGCACTGAATGTCTGCAGCTCGCCCTGATACCGACAAGCAGAAAAGCCACCAGACTGGCACAGAGACCCTTGTAAAGGAGTTGATAGACGGAACGAAAGATGTTAGGGAAGAGACATCCTGCTGGGGAAGCAGTGAACGTACTAAAGAGCCAGAGCATTGGCTACTGAAGTTTGCAGCTGGATAAAAAAAGTTTAAAATAATTATACTCGCTGTGGCGTACTGGAAACCCGCAACCCGGGAGAGTTTTAGGAACCACAAAGTTAATATTAAGTTCTCCGTAGCTCATTGTAAATCTTACATATTCCCTACAGCATCCCCCCCACCCCCCCGCAAATCCCTTGCCTTGTTCGCTCTTTCTTCCTTGACGTAAAATTACCTGCTACATAATCACTCCGAGCAAAGCCCATCAGCCTCCCTCGCCCGCCTCCGGCCCCTCTCCGGGAAGCCGCCCCCGCGGGCTGCCCCCGCTCCGGGTCCGCGCCTGGCACCGCCGCCGCCCGGGCTCCGACGGCAAGAAAACCGCGCATCTCTGCTATTCCTGACCCGCCCGGGGTTTGCACCCTTGTCCGTTTCCCGTTCGCAGTAGGTCTCCTGCATGGAGAACACCACCACAAGGAATTTCTATTCAGCTGAACTGCCGGTTTGTGTTCAACACTCACGGGGCTGAGAGATCCCTCCCTCTACCCCTCCTTTCACTCGGTCACTTGCTTAAAAATAAACTTAGGAGCCATCTTTATAATTTAGTTTACTTCCGAATATTTTAAATATTATGAAAAAAAAAAAGCCATAAACAACGCTGTTATTCAAAACACTTTGAGGTATAAAACATAAAAAGATTTGGATTTTCTTTTGTTTCTTTTTTCTTTTTTTTTTTTTGTTTTGTTTTGTAAAAAACACACACAGTGGTTTATTGAGTACTTACAACGTTTACACCTTCAATATTAATTAGATTTCACTTTTTCCCTTACGGACGGAAGTGCACATAACCAATAACTGTTGAAAACATCTTCAAATACCGAACGATCACAACAAAATTACAACACTAAATACCGAGTCAATCGAAACATTGGTGCAACTGCTTCTGTTGAAATATAGCTTTATAATCCCATGAATATTTATATCCAAAAGGCCAAGTATTAAAGATACACTTCACATACACACTAATGCCAGGGAGGGATTTTTTTTCCTTTTCTATGATTCTGTTTTCCCCATGTGTTTTATACAGAGCAAATAACATTCACAAAACATTTAGAGACATTACCCCTTACCAAGCTGGAATTTCCTCTTCATATATGGAATGCTTTTTCCCTCTCCTTCAAATATCCACATTTTGGGGGGGGTTGGGGGAGAAATTGCACATAAATAAACTGGATGATTCCAAACACAAAGAGTCCTCAGAGGAGAGCTCACTACCGAGACTAAGAGGACGGCTCCTCCAGTCCTGCCGTGCTCACTGCTTGAGCTCCAAAGCCCAGACATGCTGCGGCCAGCCAGTCCTCCCTTTGGTTTTCTTATCGTTGCTGCTAACTGTGCTTTTCAAGATTTCGTTCTGGGGAGACAGGATGCGAGGGGAGAGAGAGAAACAGAAGGGGGAGAGGAGAGAAAAAAAGGTTAGATATATTCCTCCCCTTTCTAGGTCGCATCTGCTCTGCCTCGAGATCGAAAACTACGAGGAGATCCGAGCTCGTCGAGGCCTCTGGGATGCAAGAGACATAACGGGGACCTCCACGGGATCTCACCGCGGGCGAACCCGCCAGCCGTGGGAGCGGCCTCTCGTCGTGCGCGACCGCCCGTGGACCCCGGCGGAGGCCGATTCCCGCTTCGTGCCACCCCGCTGCTCTGCCGCCTCCCTCTGAGGTGCGGGAAGCTGGCTGGAGGCTCAGAGACGCCAGCCATCCACGGGGAGATGAGGATTACGATAAGGCCCCCCCTAAACCGTCCCCTCCCTGATTGCGGGGAGAAGTTGGGCACCGGCACGTACCGGAGCAAAACGTCGGACTTGCGGCCACCACAAATCTGCGGGAATCAATCACACGCGAGCATGCCACAGGGCCTACACGAAACTGGGTTTGCACCGCCTCGCCTAAGCAGATTCTCCCGTTAAAAATCAAAAAAGTTGAAGCGCCGAGCGCAGAGGCAGGAAAACCTCTCGCTGCGAACCTCGTACTTGCCGAGGGTTTAAAGCCGGGCTGGGCTTAGCAGGTAATCATGCCTCCAGACTTTCATTTAAGAGAACGGAGGCTTGCCTCCTGCGAGATCACGGTTTGGGGTCCGGGACAAGCCGCCGCCCTGGAAACAGCCTCCTCGGGGGGCCTTAATGTGGCAGCGGTTTCCCCGCCACTACTCTCAACCGCCAGGTCGGATCCGGACGCCGACGGCCGCCCGCGGCTGTGCTCTGTCCCGCTTTTGGCCCGCGGGTACGGCCAGGGACGGGTGGGACCGAGGCGTCCCCCATGGACATCCCCCGGCGACTCTGCCCAGCGAGGTGCCGGGTGCGGCGACCGGCGGGCGACAGAGCAGCCTACTCTCCGCGGCTCCCCCGCCCCGTCCCGCCCCGTCCCGTTCCGTAGCACTGACCAGCTCTTTCTTCCTCTTCTCTTCCTTCACGTCTGTCTTCTTGATCTCTGCCTTGAAAGCCTCCGCCTCCCCGTTCTGGTCGTCCTTCGCCAGCAGGTCCATGAGGTAGGCGATATAGCTGGTGGCCAGACGGAGGGTTTTGATCTTGGAGAGCTTGGTGTCGGCGGGCACATTGGGGATGCACTCCCGCAGCTCCGCGAAGGCGCTGTTGATGCTCTGAGTCCTGCGCCGCTCCTTGCGGTTCGCCGTGCCCCTGCGTTTCACCGGCCGGGGCCCCCCGAGCCCGGGCGGACCGTTCCCGGGCGGCACCCCCCCGTAATGGGAGTGGTCCATGCCCGGCGCCCCGTTGGCGTACTCAGGGCTGTAGGACAGAGCCATGCTGTAGTCGGGGGGGGACATCTCCGGGTGGCTGCTGATGAGCCAGCCGTGGAAGTAGGGGTTCTCCTCGTGGCCACAGCGGGTGGCGGCGGCGGCGGCGGCAGCGGCGGCGGCAGCGAAAGGGTAGCCCTCATGGTGCACCACCGGGTGGTGGGGGAAGCCGCCCACTAGACTCATCCCCGCTCCCTAGAGCACCCCACCCCGCCCCCCCGGGCCCCAAAACAAAGGTTTCCCCTCCCCGCCCGCCCCCCACCCCCGCGGCAGCGGCGGGAGATGCTGCCCGCCGCTCACCCCTCAGCACTGCCCCGCTGCCCGCTGCCTCTCCATAGGGCGCTGCTGCAAAGTCCCCGCGGGTGCCCGAGCGATCCCCCCTCCCCGGGCGCCGCCGCCGCCGCTCATGCGTTGTGCCTCCACCTCCTCCTCCTCCTCGCCCGGGGCCGGGTCTTCGAGGAAGCGCGCACAGAGAAAAAAAAAAAAAAAAAAAGCTACGGAGAGATGTCGACCAAAACAAAATGGCTTGGCTTCCCAGCCTGGGATCTTCCTCGCCTCTTGCTTCCCTCCGCTCTCGCCAAGTCCGCCGCGGCCCGGCCGGGTGGTACTTACACGCGGCCCCCCTCCATGCGCCCCCGGCTCGGGGCGGGCGGGCGGGCGGCGCTGGCTGTGCCGTGCGCGGCGGCGGGGCCGTCAGTGCTGGGCGGGCGCTCGCATCCCTGCCCGCCGCGCCGCGCGGCTCAGCGCCCCGGCGCTCCTCTGCGGCATCCGCGCCGCTCGGCCGGGCGCGGCGGCGGCGGGCGGCGGCGGCGGGGCTCGGCGCGGCGCGGGGCACTGGCAGGGCTCCCCTGCCCGATCTCCATGTACAGCTACATGTTTAGGGCCGCTCGGGTTAATATATGTCGTCAGAAGCGGCGGCCGCCAATGGCCGGGGCGGGGGCGGGGCCCGCCGCCCTCCGCAATAAAACTTTTTGATGTTCGCTCTGCTAATTGCCGAGCTCCTCTTTTAGGATTGGCTGCCCCTCCGCACCCCTAATGTAATTAAAACAAGGGGGGAAAAATTATCATGGAGGCAGAGGTTAATGCAAGTGTTTAGCAGATGCCTTACAGTAAAATCTGCATTAAAGAAAATTAAAAAACAACCCAACAAAGAAACCCCTACAAACTCATTAAAACTTAAATATCGGATAATTTCAAATCAGGTACAGTATGGATCCAAGAAATTTCTTGGCAAAAGTCTATGTGAGAGCTTGATGGGCTCTGAGGTTGCTTTGGCAAAGTGCTTTGTGCCGGTCCGGTAGACGAACGAATAAAACCGGCTTCAGAGGGCATTTCATCCATGCCCGCTTGCGACAGGCATGCCCCAGCAGCGCTCCGRCTTATACTTGTATTGCTGGTTAATACACACAACGAGATCATTAGTTTCCGTGAGGAGAGAGRGGAAGCTACTCTGCCTTGCCTGTCACCCGACTTGCGACCCGGGTTAGCATGGGCCGGCTCCGACTGCGCGCCTGCTGACTGACCGAGGGAGTGGAGCGCTCGGGGCTTGGCCAGGGTCCGTATTTTCTTCCAGAGAGAATTGTTTTGAGACACTAACACTAAGTTCGACTCTAACTGATTCTTTTCCAGCTTGCTGCCTGCGCCTATGCACCTCTACCAGTGTTCACCCGAGTGATTTAAGCGCCTGAAATCGGTTTCATGCTTCTTTAACTGGTATGATCGGTAAGTAACCGAATATTTTTTACAGCATGTTCCGAGCTAATTTTCTAGTTTTTACTAACAAATATATAAATATTTCGCAGCATTCCTGCTTCTGCAATAAAAAAGACCAGCATCTGCASAAAGCAGGTTTAGTTATCGAAAGGGAATAGTTACATGTTTGCTTAACGGCCAGGCCAAGGAGGAAATCTCCTGTAGATATTTAGGTGCTTTGCTTTGGTAAGCTTGAAGATATTACAAAAGAAAAACGGATCTCAAGCTGTCACTCACGGATAACTCGGAGGCGAGATGCATTGTTGTCATCTTCAAACGGAGCCGAGCATTACTAAATAGCTGAGAAATATTAAATATCCACCCTTATTGGTGCTGGCTTACGCCTGGGCTGATCCGGTGTATATTAGAATGTAGTTCTACAATATAGGCAGTGTGGAAAACTGTGTCAACAGGAGCTGAGAGGTCATAAATTAAAGAAAGAGAAAGATAGAGATGGAGGAGTCTGCGAAAGAAGGCTGCAGGAACTGTGGTCCAATTTCTGCAGCAGCTTAATGCGGTCTCCGGCCCCTCTGCAGAGGCGGTGGGGGTAGCTTGGGGGGAAGCGCTGGGTGGTGGGAAGAGGGCGAAAATCAACTCAGCGCCCGGGGAGAGGAGGCAAGCTGAGCCCGGGCGGTCCCGGCGTGGAGAGGGCTGCCGACGGTACACGGGGGCTTGCTGGGGCCCGGGGGCTTTGCGGGCTATCGRCGGGGAATGCCCTGCGGGGAGTGGACAGTCTCCGCGGATGAGGCCGTCCGCCAAGGAGCAGCCTGCTTCGGTACCAGGGAGCTGGCTTCGTCGGGGAAATACCAAAGGCGAAGCAGATTGCCTGCCCCGCGGTTCGGCAGGACGGGGAATGTAGACTTGGACCTAGAGAGAGAGGAGACGGGCACGGAGCACAGACAMGCAGGCATACATTTTTATAGGCATATACACATATGCGTGAGCGTCTGGGTGTAAACTGAGTACCAAAGTGAAAAACTAGTCCAGATGTAGAATTGATGTATATACACATATATCTTATGCGTACACACACATGCTTGTAGCCAACTGATGGATATCTGTATCTACATATGCACAAGCACACGTGTATATATTGTGTTATCCTAAGGAAATAATGTGTCTGCAGTGCGGATTTTTAAATGTAAGGAAGGCCGTGGGCAGACGGTGCAGGCAGAGCCCTGGAACGGCCAGGCAGCATGCCCCCGCCGCTCGGGATGAGATGTCTGCAAGGCGCACCCTGGAAATCCACCTAGTTTCTGCAGCGGTACTCCTGTTTTATTTTGCTGCGATATTTTTTTTTGATGCGAAGGAGAAGTGAACATTGTCAAGACAGGAAAGTTATATTGGCTTGCAAACGGGCTTGTGTTTCTTTACACTCTCCCTGTTTGTGTACAAGCTTTCCGATATACAGCAGGCTAGACTGCAACTGTGACAGTTTCTGTGGCAAGACACTACCGTTCCTCCGATAGCATCTCCAATGATGAAGAAAAAGGAAAACATGAGACAGAGAAGAAGTAATAAGATATAAAGGAAATATCGATCAGAACACCAGTCTCCAAAGCTAGCATCATTATTGCTTAATTAACTTCGGAGAAAGAGGGTCTCTAGATAAAGCACCCAGAAGGATCTTATACATATATTTTCCTCCTATTCTATCCCAGCAGTTGTTTATGAGTTTTATAAAGTGAGTTTTAGAGCAAATGCAACTCTTGTGACCTCCGTCAACTTTTAAGTACTCAGGATTCCCTGTCATGGGTTGTATCCTTTTTTGTTTGATCCACGCGTTCAAAAACGTAGCAGCTCAAAGTACCTTTCCTAATACTATGCTCAAAGTCCACTAAAAAGCACCAGCATTTTGCCAACCTTACACTTATCGATCTGATTAGAATTTTTTTACCGTGCACAAATCATATGGTAAAAAAAAACAAAGAAAAGAAAGGAAAAGAAAAGAAAAGAAAAGAAAAGAAAAGAAAAGAAAAGAAAAGAAAAGAAAAGAAAAGAAAAGAAAAGAAAAGAAAAGAAAAAGAAACCCTAGTCTTATGTCACTTTATTTCCCTGCCAAAATAGTTGCATGTTAGGCAGCGATTTATCTGGACTCTGCTGCCAGACAGGACTTTCCGAGCTTGCTATAATAAAGAAATTTTGGTGAAGACTGTGCCGAGACTGGTTTTCTCTTCCTCTACCCGTTTTTTAAAATTTATTTTATTTTGTCGGGAGTTTGTGCGTGGGGCTGTATCGTAAGGTTTTGCCCTGTGGTTGTTGCCTCTCCAGCACAGCAGCCCTCCGTGGGGCAGAGCGGGAGGAAGGGGCTGCCTTCGCCCCCCGGTGGGTGYCCCGCGGCGTCCGGGGAGCGGGCGGCAGGAGCCCGCGGCGGGGGGCTGCGGGCCGGGCGCCCGCTCCGCGCCGCCGCGGCCACCCGCTGCCTTGCCCCGGAGCTCAGTCGCCGCCGGGCCGCTTATCGCCAGGTCACTTCTCTCCTCCGGGCAGAGAGTAGGGTGGGAGTTGGGATAACAGAACAATAGAGCTGTGCTCCCYCTCCCCCTCCCTCCCCCTCTTGTGTGAATTAAGCTAAATTGCAAATTAAGCTAATTTCTCCGAATCAACCGGGGAAAACAGTATGGAAACGGGGAAGAGATGCCGACACTGGGTGGTCGGAAACCCACATCTGCTGGGAACTCTCGGGCTGACTAACTGAGAACACCGCAGCCACACCGGGCCAGGCCCTGTGAGGAGCAGGCCGGGGGCGGAGAGGCGCCTCGCCCGTGCCTGAGCAGCGAGCTCACTCATTTGCTTCTTTACCGCGCCTTCGTTTTGAGGAGCGTCCGATACCGGTGGGACGATTATCGGGAGAGAGCAGTGGCAGGAGCGGCAGTCAGTACTCGGTGCCCAGCACCGACGCCAGACCTACCCATCCCTGCTCCGTGCAGTAGCACTGGGATCTCTCTTCATAATTTTCATTATAGCAAAAAACAATCAGACACACGAAAGCACCCGGAGGACACCCTGTCCTTTACTTTTGAGGCTCTGCCCGGCAGCCCCCTCGACAGCTCTCCTCCCCGCAACTCCCAAAGTACCGGGGTGCCGATTCCCTCTGCTTTCGCCCGGCTGTCCGCCACATCTCTCAGCCGCCGGGTGCACGGCTTGAAAAGCCGAGACGGGTTTGAATTTATAGAGTGCATGATGTCATTGACCCGGGACCAAACGTATCAGAAAGGGGTATCGTTCTTGGATGGATTTGGGGACGCCAGAGCATCCCGAGTCCCAGAGATGCAACGCATTGTATCCCTGGGCCATTGCTTAAGAGTTCGTGAAAGAACATAAACGCGCAAGAAAAGGGATTTTTGGAAAGAGGCACGGAGAAATATCATTTGGAGGTCAACCTGTCAGTGCGGGTTAATGAAAAGGACTTGTGCCTAATGGGCCTGGCTTGCACCCTCTCTTGTGCTTGCATAACCTGGATTTCAACGCCCAGGGCAGAGGGCGGGATCGGGCCCAGCAGGCCCGAATTAATTGCTGCCCTTAGAGGTGGAGGAACGCTGGTTTACGTTACTATTATCGGTAATGAACACCCGCATATTTCAGGCATGATAATCTYGCAGCCGTTGTGTATACAGAAAAAAAAAAAAAAAGAGAAAAGAAAAAGATCAGGGATGAGAAAAACCCAAGACACTGACCATTTCGTAAGTCAGAGTGATTGGCAGTAAGCGCGGGACCCTATGCATTTTACCACTGCATGTGCAAGCAATTATTCGAGGATTGCTTATATTTGTGACCGAGGATCCAGAGTTGCATTTAGACTCTAGACAGGAATCAGGGGAAGAAAARAAAAATATAACGAATTCCAACCAAGACCCCTTCTTTGTCAGAAGAATGGTAATAAAGGCATTATAAAATCCTGCAGTGAGCACCGTGWGTCTCTATTTATTGGAATTTTATATGTATCTCCTCTACATGCACACGTGTAAATACACACATGCATACAGAAAAACATGCTGCTTTTCCACGTAATATTGTTTGTATTCCCGGGAAAGAGCATCTTAAGCTGCTCTTGAGCTCGACGCTGATGAAATAGCTCGTGAGTGTAATTGCCTTCATCAACGAATATTTTGTCCTCCAGCATCTGAAGTTCAGACGTTGGAGGAAGAAGAAGGCTGGCATAGTTTTGTGTTTAGGTTAACAAAAATCAACACTTCTATTGTCATTCTTCATGTAAAGTCTCCATTTAACGAGACTGGGGTTTAGAAGCATTCATAGATCAAAGGTAACCTCGCTTGCCTTAAGAAAAAAATCCCTCTGGAGCAGTGAAAATTAGCTGCAATTTGGCTCTAACTACACRCCCCAAAATGTCGGTGTCGTCCTGTCGGTGCCCCCCGCGCCGTGTACCTGCTACACTGCACSCCGCTCCCGCTTGCCCGGGATCGGCTGCAGCACAGAGGCTCGTCCGAAAACTCAGCAGTTGAGTCCTACAAATGTCGGCTGCACATTTGTAAGCATCAGCCCGTACCGCAATTCCTACATGCGTATCTCGGTGTAATTGATCTGGCTGAGTGAGGTCTTTTTGGTAATTTGGATACACCAAGTCTCCAGTTAATGACATATAATCAGCCTTTAGGTCACTTGGTCATTCTCTTATTACAAACCCCTCCTGCTCTCTCTGATCTCCTTTCAAACTAAATTTCACACAAACAAATAAAGCAAGACAGGGACAAGTCCTTAAAATGCAAGAGAGAAATATTGGAGAATTGCTTGTGGGGAACTATAAACATTTTTTAAAAGAAAAAACCGAAAAGATAGGGCAGAACATCTTATCGAGAAAGAGAGCATTGTGTACAAAACACAGAGGGAAAACCGGTCTGGCTTGTGTTAAAAGTGACATAAAATTAAAATAAAATAATTACAAACAGAAATGGCATAATGTAAACAGAATACAGGAGACTTTACTAGAAACGCACGGCTGCATACCGTAATTTGTTCGTACAGATGATACAACCTATCTGTGGATATACAAAATGTTAATTTGCTGTGCTTTAGCCCGAAAAAAATTCTTTACTCTTCTTTTCAGAAAAGTTAAGAAGCCGGAAAATGGAGAAGTGAGTGTCTGACTACCCAGACCTGCAGGGAAACGGAGCTGCGGCCAAAACGCGTGGGTGGAAACGCGACAACAAAAATAAATATTTTACATCACCGTGCAGAACTTATTTTATTCAGTCAACACTTTGTTTTTCTGCAGCTCACCTTTTCTTTCCTCTGGGGAGAAAAAATGCTCACTTTTTATTAGGTATTCCCTAAAAATTTATTTTGATCCCCTTCCAGGTGTGTATGTATGTATATATATATATGTACACACACACACACACACACACATATATACATGTGTATATATATATATACACACAACCAACAGGCTTGTGGTCATGTGTGAGCAGAGGCTGGTGCGGTGGCCGGGAAGAGGGCTGATCAGACGCTCTAGGTAAGATCCCAGGGCACTGTGGGCTGCAGGCAGCTCATTGCAAAGCCAAGCCTCGTTTTTGGTAACTAAAGTTGATTTATAAAATCGAGAGCGGGGAGATACCAATGTCGTTCAAGTGTTAGCRCTTTGGGAAAGCAGCCTGCAGAAGAGGACTGCTATCCACATTCCCTCACAGGCATTAGCGCCTTTCAAAATATTATCGACATTTTACCAGAGGTCTCATTTSTGTGTAATGCGAGGCTCAGACAGGCGCTAATTGAGCACGTAGCCTGTGCGAGATTGCGAGAATTAGTGTCGGGGCAGGCTCGCACAGCAAGAGAAATGGGAGCGATGGATAGAAAGAAAGGAGTGTCACAGGCCCCCGCGCAGTGCGTGTTAGTGTGACACACCTCGTTACCAGTTCCATACAGTCCCYGTCTTTTCAAGCTTTCTAAGGGCCGGGTTTTTTTCCCCACCCKCCCTTGAGCTACTGGGTTGAGGCATCAGCCCGTAGCCACCCGGCGATCCGAGCCAGTACATCAGAGTGCGGTGAGGAGCAGAGTCCCGACGCTGCTGTCCTCTCGGGGCGCAGTTCGGGGGCACGGGCCGCCCCCTCCGGGAGCCGCCGGGGATGCTCAGCCCTGCCCCGGCACTGCCCCGGCGGGGCCGCCGGCTGTCCTCCCGCCGGCTCCCCTCCCGCCGGCCGGTGCTGGAAACGCCAAAGGCCGAGGGGGAGGCGGCGGGCTGCGCCCCCTGCCCATCGCACCTCCCGGGGAAGGGCGGCCCCGGCGGCCCCGGCGGCGCCCCGCGGGCGGTGCCGCGCCCTGGAGCAGCCCCGCCGGGCTGGGGGCGGCTGGAAAGGGTTAAGCGCTTCCCCTCCTCCTGCTGCAGCCCCCTGAATGCCACTGCTTTCCTCTAGAGGTCTCATTAGGGAAACCCTAACTGCTATTTTCAACGTTTCCTCAATCAAGCGCCTTTAAATAGAGCTCCACAAACAAATTGGCGGCAAAAAGCGCAGATCTTGTCACGGGCGAAGCCGATTCAATATTTCACCCTTGTTTGCTTTGTAATTACAGCCTGGCTTGTGGCTACCTGCACACTGGGGCGAGTTCCCCTTGYCACCACCCCCGCCCACTCCCCCCTTCTCGCCTCTTCAGTACAGCCCCGCAGACACCCTTCCCGGGGSTGGGAATTGAGCGGGACCGCACGCGGGAACCACTGAGCGAGTGATCTTGGGTCAAAATTAAAATATCAGACAGAATCCCCCCGGCTACGATTTGGTTTGTTGTTGGTTGTTTTTTTTTTGTTTTGTTTTCTTTTTTTTGTGTGTTTTTGTTTGTTTGTTTGTTTGTTTGTTTTTTTTTTTTTGTTTGGTTAGTTTTTTTGTTTAGCAACGTCTGGTCTGAAGCCACGAGCTTTCCAGCAGAAGAGATTTTCCCCGAGCGCCGCCTTGCCCCCTCACGCCGGGGTCAGGGACCAGGCAGGCGGCCCGCGTGTCCCCACGCAGGGCAGTCCAAGCTGTTGGTTTGATCTGCGAGAGTCTCTCCCCCTCTCTCTGTTAAATCGCTCTTAAGATTTGTTATATTTTCCACAGCTAATTATGCTTGTTTGACTGTTGTACAGAGCCGCTTTCAATCTTCGTCAGGAAGAACAAAAGTTAAAATTGCTTGGACGGGTTCCTACAGGCTTGCGGGCTGGTGCGGGTCCTCGTCGGTCCCTGCACAATGACCCGTCTGCGCATAGCAGGTCTCGATAAGCCTCGTTACTGCTGCTCGGGGCAGCGGCATCAACACAAAGCGGACCTAATTCGATTATGTCTGAAAGCTGGAGTGTAACAGAGGAGAATTTGGTGTTTATGAACTAAGCYGCTATATTTGCTTTGCTATAAACTGACGAGAATATTTTATGGTGGAGGGGAACAGTACAACACAAAAGGGAAATATGACAATAAATCTCTTTTTATGGATTCTCTTTAGCAACAAAACACAAGGATTCAATGGTTTTACAACTCAACTATTTTGCAGGTACCTCTAAAGATACCTACATAGAAGAGAATTACCCCTATTCCCCCTCTCAGCCCCACCCTGGAACGCAGAAATCCAACACTGTCTCCCTCAGCTCAATGACGAAATTCCCTGAGATATTCTTGGGAGAAATGTTGACACAGGAGTTTACATCTGACCACTGCAGGGATATGCTTCGATTATTTATGGTGCCACTGGCATTACCCTTTCRTAGTTTATTGATACACAAAACTTTTAGTCAGAAGTAATGCTCCACCTTCCATCTCATAATGAGCACATTAGGCTGTTTTCTTTCTAGTTACTCCAATACTATTAAGGTTTGAGATAATTTATGCATACATAGAGCTAAATTATAGTTTTAGTTTTGTARGGACTTTTTTTTAGGAATGATTTGCATGCTAAAATAAAGATAGGTACTTCAGGGGTAGGATTTCCAAGTGGTGAAGGAAGGGTCTAATGCTCCTTGAAGTAAGTGTAGATTCTGCATAAACATCCCTTTGAGGATTTAAACCCTGGATATTTTTTCAAAGTCATGTTCCACTGTAAAAAATGTTCATATATCCTCAAACTATTTTATACAATACAAGCATATTTGCATCTAAGGTGCCAAGCACAGTTTTTTATCTGTCTCCGTGCCTTGTTTTTSTTCTTTCTTATGATCAAGTCCTGATACTGCTTACCCTGAGCAGCCAGATCCAGGTTTAGGTCACCTAGAGATCAAGAAATAGCTGGTAGGTCCAGTGGTGTGCTGCTCGGCTGCAGTGATTTGGAAGAGTAGATTTTGAAACACTTGCTYCACATATCGCACAGTGCTGAGCTTTTCCTATCTCAGCACACACACATGCACCCAGCATGGTGCTTTAGGAGATTGGTCACTTGAAGCCTAACAGCTATGAAAGCAGAATGCAGATGCAGTACATGCAGCTAAACATATTCTTTTAAAATAAGTCATTTAAGTTGAACTTTTTTCTCACATACTGCTAAATGAAAGTCACACTGCTTTTTTTCCTGTACTTTTTTTTTWAAATAGAACAGGCAAACAGATTCAGAGCCCTGATTTTATTAAGAATGTTTGTAGAATGATCAGTACAGATATGTCAATCCTAATCATGTGTGGAACAACATCTACAAAACACATCCACGGGAAAAAGAAAGATCACAAAACCTCACAAATACAGACCTCATCAGTACAAGTTGTTCTGCTTAAGTCAGCTTTTCATCAGAGTGGCACCTATTTGTATGAATTGAAGTTTTGCATGTGYCTACTGTTGGTGGAAAAAATTTTTACATAGTCAAGCTAACTCACACACCATTACCAGTCTTGCCTAGGGAGGCAGACAAGAGAGCAGGCTGGTTTTACTGTTTTTCACCGAGCAGAGTGGACTGAGCTCCATTCTGTTTCACTAAAGGACTGCAAGCACTTTTTTACAGTCACTTCAAGGATGCCTACACTAGACTGCAGTCTGCAGTACAGACAGAGTAGTGGGAAAAGTKAGTACTGCATATGCATACTTCTTTGCTTACCTGGAGTCCAGGGACTCTACTCTGCATACCCTGGAGCCCACAAAGGGCTTCCCCTCACTCCGTTTGTGTGCTATTCATAAAGATATGTCCTAGCTTGTAAAAACAGTACATATCCATTTGTGTGATATGTGCATGCACACATCTGGGCTGCATGTGTGGAAAAGTAAAGGCGCACACTGCAAACAATTTTACATGTGCAATTTTCCAAGTATGGGTCTATGGGTCTATAATATGGCACATCTACAGTGCAGAAAATGACATTCTTCTGCACAGGAGGRCATTTTAAGTGGCTTTCAAAGAAAAAAAAATGGAGAATTGTTCTTGGTAGCACAGGTAGTAGCAGTTTATTTCTCTTGGTGGCTCCTGAATTTTTCCGCGAACCCACTGAGATGGAGTGTTACTCCTAAGCAGCAACATGAACACAGCGATCAGAATATTTCAGATATTCATTTCTATAGGCTGATTTTATTAAAATTAAAAACATCTGCTTTGAGGAATGCAGATTTTCTGTATGTAAATACTTCTCTACTCCCACAGTAATTTCAACTACTCGGGGAAACAAAATGTGATCCTAAACAGTCGTTGCATTGTTTGACACAGTAGCAAATGGAACAATGTTGCTCTTAATGTTGTTGTTGTTCAATGGACAATCGAAATTGTGTAAAGGCTTTCATCTGGGAACACTTTCCTAGTACCTCTGTAGGTAATGGGAGTCCTATTGCGCGCTGCATGGTGACCATCAGGCCCGGCATACTGGGCAAGGTTCACCCCCATTTCGCCAAGACAGCTCCTGAAGGGAGGAGTTTGTGCCTGCAATAGGCTTTTAAGTGCTTGTCTGTTATCAGTTCACTGACACAGTTTTGCAAGTCAGGAGAGCGGGGAATGGAGCTCCAGCTGCCTGTGTTTCAGATGCTATCGTCTAATCCTGATTAGAGGCACCGTGGGTTAGAAATTCCTCTGCAAAGCCACGGGAGAGAAACCTCCTCCTTTTTGCATGCCCTTTAAAAATCATTGGGAAAGTCTTCGATACTTGTATTAGCTTCTCTTACACTGGAGCTAAACTGGGCACTCTTGTTTAAGAATGAGTGGCGATGTGTATGGACCACCACATAGCACATTGATGTGCTAATGACATAACTGCAACCAATATCCAAGGTGGAGTTGCACTGAATACTGCGGTATTTCCATGAGATATTTTGTTGCTTTTGGCAGTCAGGCTGACTCTAAATAGAGAAAAACCGCCAAATAGGGGSGTTGCAAATGGGAAGTATTGATTCTGTCGGCATGGGAATAAAGAAAAATGGAACGTAATCCAGGGGAGAACATTTCCCTAAACTACATGTAGGTGGTGCATGACTAAGAAAGAATTGTGTGGCATAGGAGTGGACACAGTGCTACCTAGAATAAAAGAAATTAATACACTTTTCTTACTCAGACTCCTTATAAATCTACCACTGGCTAAATCTGGGTGTATCAGAAATTATGTATAAGTGGAGATTTTGACAAAATATCTGTTAGTGTAAACTAAGTAAAAACCTCCAAATACCTCGATGCCTATCTGYCTTTTAAAAAAGAATTCAAATACTTTTCTGCATTGTGAAGAATTGGTTCTTCCTTTCGATTGTATGTAAGAGAGTATGGAGACAGGTTCTCTTTCAGTGGTCTGGAAGACCTCCAGGCCATTTAAAATCCTGATTGTCACTACACCTTCCCATGGTTTCTGTCAAGAGGAAATCTGATATTTGTAGAGTGGATGCTATGAACTTATAAATAAGAAGAAACCAGGACTTTAAATTTTAATAATGTTTATATCCTACATATACCGATAAACACACAAACACATACAGGTATACATACATATAGGAATCTGAAAAAAATCAAAACAAGATCTAAACATTTCCTTTCAGTATTTACATCATAACCAGTGTTCCAGTTCAAAATACATGTTGGGATCTGGCAGGATTAGCAATATTTGCAACCCATACATCTTGTGAAAAACATCTGATGCTGCTTCTTTGGGGTTCTCATGGATCACTGTCTTCGTGGAGGCAGGTGTCTTCGTTCCATCTGGAGTTTCACTAAGTAACATTTGCATGGAGTAATTCAGATACCAGTCACTATAGAAATCTTAACAATTTGTGCGTTCAAAACTGCGGATTAAAACAATGAAAAAAAGTGAAATACATTCACTATATCTGACTTGAAGGAAATGCTTACGGAAGGTGAACAGCTGATTATTTGACAAATGTATTTCTTATTGCTATGTCTATGAACACTGGTTGCTTTTCTTGTCTGGAGTAAGAAGTATTACCAGCGGACTATAGGTTAGACACTCAGTCTGAGGACAGGTGATCCACATTTTACTTCCTTGATATATGAAAAACAGAACAAGAGTTGCCAGGCAGAACTCCACTGCTGGAATCTAGAGATAAGTCTGAAGTGGCACATGAACACACAGATTCATTGCAGTCCAGGGGGTGCTACCTAGGAGGATAGRTTAAAGAAAAATACTAGATTCAATTAAAAAAGAAAGTTAGAAATTTTTTTTCAGTGACTTAAAAAATACTGCAATTAAAACTATTATTAAACTAGTTTAAATGAAGCGGAAATTTGCTTTCAGGTTTCAGAGCCAAGAATGTTCTTTGTGCTTCTATCCATTTTTGTGCTCTGTGTACCCTATGCTGTTTACACAAGGATTATCTTGTTTATTTTACAGATATTATGCTTTATAGAAACTAATCAAGAGAATATTTCTTCTTTTTATGACAAAAAGTGGATGTCGAATTGCTCAAGTTGCTTTTATACAACATTCTTGGGTTTGTGATAGTGTGATATTTAATAAAGTGTTTATAAAGCTTGATATAATAGTTTATCAGATCTTGGGCAGTCGTAATAACAAAACTGCCCTTACTCTGAGTGTTATGTACTGTACTTTGTAATTTACAACAAAGCACTTTCTAAATTACTTCGTAAACTAAGAAAGTTGCCTACCAAAGAAACAATGTTATAAGAACTAAGAAATATTTTTCTAAATATTTTTTCTGTTACTTAGTCTCCATACAAATCTGAAGTAATAACTTGGACTCAGACAGACACTGCACTCCCTGTAGGACACAACACATGCATGCTGTAAGATGTTTTCCTGCAGGACAATCTATTTAAATTTCCAGTGGAAGAGACTTTTCAGCTTAAAATACTACATGTCTAAAATGCTATCCTGCATAAACAATGGGACAAAGTGAAGGGAAAAGACCAAAAGAAAGCTGAAGACCTTACAGTGGGAATCCAATGGAGCAATTCAAGTGGGAGTTAATAGTTTATGAGACCATGAATAGACAATGGAGCCTTTCATTTCTCTGTCACTAGTCCAAGTCCTCACCAACTTAAGTCTGTTTGGTAGATTCACTGTAACAGCATGTGTACAGGCTTCTTCAGCAGGAAACAAAGCCTGTGCCAGCGAGTCTGGTCTTCCTCTATGCTGAAGGACCTACCTTGAGAAATTCATCTGGCAAACAGTGAAAGACCTGGGTRTGCATCCCAACTTAATACTAGCCTCTCCCCACTCTTCCTCACGTTTCACCATCTTGTTATTCCCTATGCACAGTCTGTCTGCTGTCGCATGGAAAAGAAAGAGAAGATAGATATTTACAAGCAGAGAACTGTTATTTGTAACTCATGGCTCATTTTTGGTCTGCAAATAGGCAAYTACCTTCTTGATAGTCTAGCATTTACTCAATCCTCATACTGTCAGCAATTTCTGCAGTTCTTCATGACATGCATTTCTAGATAAAAAACATCCTTAKGGCCAATATGAAATCATCATGCAATTACATTTTCACCTTCTATATAGTTAAGACWGAAAAGTGTATTTCATGCCTGCTTACACTGCTCATGTTCCCATTTTTAAGCAGCATAAATAAATATCAAATTCACAAATTCACCCTGTAAGCAGGTCTGTCTTCTATCYGGGCAAATCTAGTCCTTGTATTTCTAACAAGCAGTCTGAATGCACAAAATTGACATCACTCTTTGCAAAAAGAAATGTGAATTTTAGTTCTTGATCAGGCTTTGATCTGAGAGAAGTGTAGAAATTACACTCTGCTGGAGTGTTCTCTCACAGAAAAAAAAAGAAATCAACGGATAGTTGTGCAAGGAGCAAGGCCTTCCTGACATATCTAAGAATTTATTGTCAGATTGTAAGAAGTCTAGGAAAGATGAGCAATTTGTGTCCTTATTTCTAGTTTTAGAGGAGATGTATGGCAGCCCAAGGTAATTATTTGATATCAGAGAGAAGTGGCAGAGAAAGTGCAAGGTTTTGTGGTTGAACGTGACATAGGTAGGTAAATATTTTTCACCTACAAGACATGATAAAGCATGTTCTTAAAGGGTTTTGCTGGAGACTGTCAAACACATCTGATCCACTGAATATTTTTTTAGAAAGTAAGGATTGCACTCAAGAATTTATCAGGATGAGGAGTCAGCTACTTGGTTTCTTGCAACATTTCCATGGATTCCTGTCACAGTGTTACCAGCAGATAGACTGAAGTGAAAGAATCAACACTTCACGTGGTTTCTTTGAGGAGGGACTCCAAAACACCAGGTGTATGAACAGGTGTTTTTCTTATCCTCCATGGAAATATATGCAATTTAAAAGCTGAAGACTTGGAATATGTTCATAGGTAATTTCTTGCAATCACATTTATTCTTCAARGTTTTGTTTTCCCAAGTTTATGCAATCTGGTCAGAATAATATCAGTATTTCTGTGTTCTATATCTACAGCTGATGTTGCAACAGAATTATTATTCCAGAACATTTCTACTGGAAAATACTTGTTATAATCAAACCCCTTCAATTCTAGATAGAGAATGGATAGGATTCCTGGTGAATTCCAAAGCAAAATTGTCTTTGTCTTAGACTTCTKGAGTAGTAAGATTTCTTGCCTACAAGGTGGTTAGAAAATGTAGCCAACAGATACATTTTTTCCTGATGGGGAAGATTGAGAAGAAAACTGCAAAGGATTTGTTAGCAACTTTGAAGTTTTGTGTGGAAATTTATCATGGTGTGCTATTTCCTTCACTTTAAGAACTAAGGGGATGGAGTAGCAGAGCAGGTTGTGAGCGAGACATCATCAGGTGAACAGACACCATGACAGTAGAGAAGAAGGCGACATTTGGAACTGGGCAGAGTGTGATGATTCAGAATCTAAAAAATGCAACCTGGAGATGTAGAAGAGAGAAATTAAGAATTTTGGTAAAACCCAAACTTATAATGAAAGTGTAACCTAAAAGGAGCAGAAAATAATAGATTTATTGAGTGGTAGTGAGATTACAGACTTTCAAGAGAGAGTCAAGATAGAAACTGAGTCAAAAAAGGGAACAGGAATAAGAATAAAGAGAAAAAAGAGCAAAGACAGAAGACGGAAGAAATAGGTAAAAGTACTACAGGGAAAGGACAGGAAAAAAAAGTAGATAAGATCTGGAACATGAGAAGAAGATGTGGTGTTAAAACTGGAAGAAGTAAAGGAAATGACCGAAGAGCTGAAGATTAAGGCTGGAACTGCTCCTGCCTGGGAGGTGCCCAGTAGGAGTTTATTGGGCAAGCCTGCTCATGTCTATGCCTGCCACGGGACACTGAGCCCCTGTTTGATGTACTCTGCCTGATTACTCCTGTCCCAGCACAACGGCAGGTACTTTGCRGCATTTCCTAGTTGGAGTCTGGTTGACCCTTGCTGTAACCTGTTTCAGTTCTCTGGTTGCTCTAATAAGGTCACCTCTGTGGACACCAAATACCATTCCCAACTTGGGAACCACACATTCACAGCCTGACTTCTGTTTTTTGATGACGCCCTGGAACAAGTATCAGTGATGAAATAAAAAAGACACCACTGCTACTCCTTCTGTGGCTCCCCTTTCCAATCCCAGTGGTGTAACTCCTCAGTCCTTGGATCAACCACAACCGTAGCTGGTGCTGTTGGCTCAGAGTAGTCACAGAGCCATTAAAGAAATGTGCCCATATAGGCATTTAACAGTTCTTGTGGCTGYCTGATCTTGTGGAAGGTGGTCCCACGTCAATTACTCACAAATTTACTGTCTCCCACATGAAGTAAAACAGTACTACACAGCTGAGCAGGGAGGTGTGAATGTGTGCAGAGCTTCAGTATGGTCATAGAGTGACATATCAGATCTCTCCACCAAACAGTAGTACCTCCTATCCACTGTGTACAGACTTTGTTTGCTTCCTGAGGAGTGGCACAAAGATGTTCAATGACCTGTGGACACTGCAGATAAAACCACTAACTGTAACTCCAGTACAGACAGCCCACCAGGCAAGTCCAGTCCTTCACCTGAGATGCTAATTTCTGTCAAGATGCGAAAGCTAGTCTGTGGAAGAGGTAGTTTTCCTGGGGGAAACTCCTGGGGGAGTTTTTCCCTAGGGGAAGCTTTTCCAGCTTTGTAACTGTTTCCACAGTTACAAAGTCCATCAGAAAGGTGATCTCTCCAGCTCCAACATATGAAATTCTCTTCCATTTCTCCTTCTTCAGAACTAACCCCCTAATACATGTACCCTTAGGAACAAAAATAGCATTAAAAAATCTCCTGGTGAACAGTTTAATGCACACTCCTGTGATAATAGGAGATAGGATGAAAAAGACGCCAGGTCACTGACTACCCCATCACTACTGCATGGTACTGCACGTGGTGCCAAGGGCTGCCTGCCTGTGTGAAGAAGAGAGCAGTCTGGGAAGCAGAACTTTCCTGAGAGCATCCCCATCACTGCCTGTGTTGACAGGCTTGACTAGAAAATTGTGCATCACCTGTTGGATCCATGGAGGGGCAACAAAATTGGTAGCTTGGGACACTCCAGTTCTGCTCCAGAGGTTCTCTGCCATTTTAGGCAAAATGTGTCACTTTGGGCAAGCAAAAATACAGGTCCCTAAATCCTCAAGCCAGTATTTATAAGCTTGGAAATTGTTCTTAGTTTATAATTAATCAGAGCTCTGAACAAGTGCTGTAGATATTTATTTGAACATAATGGTTGCTAATCCCTCCACTGACTTTATAAAATTACATATTTTTCAGAAATGCCATCCAGACTAGGAAACAAGCATCCTCCTTCACTACCTGAAGTGGAGTTTGGACCATGGAGATAAGGGTAGAGGGTCACTTATCCCCAGGTGATGAAAGAGATGCAGGTGCCAGCACTCAAGAAACGACTGTAAGCTTAAGCTTCGTAGACTAAAGGCTACCAAACAGTTGGATTTCCTGAACACATTCTCTTTTCCAGCCCAGAAACATTGTTTGGGCAGACGTTGATAAATTTATACATTTGTTACAATTTCAAGCTGTTTGGAAGCTGCGGCAGGTCAGATGCTCTGCCCAGGATGCTCTACAACAGGTTGTATACAGCCTGGTGATAACCACAAGACTGCAAGAACCCTCATAGTCAGGCCAACACTTTAAGAGAGCATCATATTTATTATGCACATGTGATGAAGTCACCACATGCCTGCACAGTAAGACTCACACTTCTGGGGATTGTCTAATGGACCTATTGCCCATGTGCTGCCCAGTCACCGGGAACACGCACAGAAAAGCCTCTGTAAGTCAGATTTACTGTGAATATGCAGAGCAATGAAATGCTGTATGTGCAACAGGACGTGTTGCTTCCTGAAGTGTGGGGAGGAGTGCACATACGCTGCACAGATTTCCCAGGCTGAAATATGGGATTTCTATACTGGCCAAATGCTCAAAGCTTGACGAGGGGCAAAATTTTAAGATCTGTTATGCRTGAGTGCCACAAGGAATTTGCTGCTTGGCACAGTGCTTCTGTAGACCTTGTTGCAAGGTGCTTCATCTGCATTGAGGAAAAGATGTTCAGTGCCTGACTCATACTGTTTCTGTCAGGCAGGCATTGCAGCTATAGGTGACCCAGGCTTTGTGCTGCTCTGTGACATTAGTCCGTCTGTGGACTATGGGCCTAATTTMCCATCTGAACAGGAATACATGAATTCACGAAAACAAGGATGCCTAATAAAGATGCTGTTAACATAAATAAAGATTATGAGTCTTTCAGACTTTATATTGAGTAGGCATTATGTGAATTATTTTTATTTCAAGAACAGCAATAACCCGTGAAAAGCTGAGAACATCTTTATGGTAATCCTCAAACCCTTACAAGATAGCATTTGGTTACAATTAAAGAGAAAGTCTCGAACTACTACTTCTTACCTTCCTGAACTTCAGACAAAAAGGGATCCTGATGTGAGCCACCTCAGGGTATTTGTTTTACAAAAGCAAAACAAAATTAATGAAATTTTTAAAACYCAAACTATCCCAACATTTGATCACTTCTAATTTCAATATAATTCACTATTTCTTTTCAATTATTTTTGTGCTTTCATAAGAAAAATGCAAGCAGACTAGAAGTTAGGTTGATTCTTTGAGGTTGAGCTGAGGTCAGTGAAAAATTGATAGCAACTTTTGAGAAGAAAAAAATCATCAAAGCTAAAGGAAGCTTCTCAAAGTGGGATTTAATAGCAGCTATCATATTGCCTTCAATGGCTTGACCATTTCTTCTGCAGCTGTTTTATTTTAAAAGATTTCACCCCCATCCCACATGTATAGGCCTATACACTGACCTAAGTACACACATCCAAGTATTTTGGTCACTCATGATAACTATAAACCCTTCAGTGAACTACCAGAAAGGTAGTTCAAATGGAAATGGTGAAATTCAATACAGCGTTTAACTAAGTCACTGTCTAAGGTTAAGCCCAAGGAACAATTAGTAACACTGGAAGGGGAGACAAATATATTAATTACTATGCAGACACCAGATATGTGACATTTCTAGAAGCTGTCAAATAACCACAGTAGTATTTCAATGTGAATGGAGCAAATTAGTCTATTCAAATATGCAGTTTAACTCATTTCTACCTATATGTGTGTGTATGTGTGTGTGCGAAAACCCTTAGATTCAGACCTAGGTAAAAAGGAAAAATTAAAAGACAAGAGGGTAAGTTTAGCTGGTAGTCCTGCTGCCTTTCTGCAAGTCTAATCACAGATAGAGTGAAGTTCTCGAAAGATCCTGTGTAGCAGGTGCCCAAGCTCCATGGACTGTCAGGGTACACTACATTTCTGACTTACTACGGACTTTTTGAAAGCTGATTTTGTGTGTTGTGCAAGCCATAATTGAGGGTCTTATCTGTATCTCATAAGAGGTACAATCTTTTATCACAGTAAACATAGTTTAAATAAGATAGAGRGAGATTATCAAGATGTTAAAATGATGGAAAGCGTGTGCGTGCAAATGGACAATAATGGGTCCATGTATCTGGTTATTATGGAATATTTCCATTGCTATATATTTCAAACGTCTTCCAAAGATGGTCAAGCAGTGTTCCTTAATCTCAGTGGAGGATGAGCAAAATTTAAAATCCGCATTTGATTAACTAAAGAAATGTTACTATTTAGTATTTATTTATTTTCCCCCTCTGATATGAAAAATATACCAATAGTCTTGATGCAGTYTTGCACATGGAAATAGTATGGCATAATGTCTACCATAGCTAAGGCTAAAAGAAGAACTGAGAAATGACCTCCAAAATCAAACACCACTCCTACAAAGCCAGCCTATAGTTTATGCTTTAAAAATTGGAATTTTAGTGTCCTGTGAAAAATAAACAAATTATGGAGCCATTGTAGAGAGAATAGTATGCCAACAAATAGACAGATACTCTCAAGGCTAATTTTTTKGGGGGGCATTATAGTCTTTTCCTGCATGTACAAGTGAGCTGCTGGCATGCAATGGAAAATCTGGGAAACAGCTGACCTGTTTCCCAGCTTTCCATGTAAGTGAATAGTTCATACTCTTAAAATTGTCTTATACTCTTATAAATTGTCTGAAACAACTTGAAATTTCTTCATTATTACTGTAAATCTGAGATGCTACTGGTTGCTACTATCTGCAGTCATCTGCAACCACTGAATAGTCAAGGCTGCAGAAAACTTATGGAGGTCTCTAGCCCAAACTCTGTCTCAAAGCAGAGTGAACTATGGGGGCAGAACAGGATGCTCAGGGCTTTGTCCAGTTAGGTCCTGATAATTCTTGAGAACAGAAACTGCACATCCTCTTTGCACGATGTGTCCCACTGCTTAACTCTCTTCATATATCATCTTTTTTCTACAATATCCAGAACATCCCTTGCTTCAATCCTGTTCAATCCTGTTCAAGACAGTCTTGGTGGACTTTTGCTGGACTGTGTGTTTATTGGCTGTGCTACCTGTCTACATGCTGCTTTCTCCTATTTGCTTCTGAATGGTCACTGGTAAGATTTGCTAGATGAACTTGAATGCATTGATCAGGCTAAGCTATTTTGAGAGATGTTTTTTCCTCTGTTTTTCACCTGCTTTGTGCTTCTGCCAACGGCCCAGCTGGTGATCCAGCCAGCTTACTCTCACTCAGAACCCAAAACTTAACAACTTAGAGGGTACCAGGAAACACCATTATACTTCAATTTGTCAAATGATGATTGGGACCGAGGTAAGCAAAATCATTAATTTCCATCATACCAGCCTTTCAATCCTTACAATGTAAGAAAAGGAGTATCTCACAAAGTGGTGGGAGTGTTGCATATATGTCCACATTTTATTCTGCTTTACAGCTAATAGAAAGATATTTTACTGCAGSAGAACATTTTCTTCACTCTGAATGGAAGCAGTGAACCATTGGCAGCTCAATTTCCTAGCTGGTATTTTGTGGAGTATTAGATGTTATTGAAGAGACCACTGAGTCTTCATTAGTGTTGTCAGAGAGGACATGTAGATCTAGGCAGTGTAGGCATGTCTCACACTCTATAAGCAYAGCAGATACATTCCCCAAACTAAGCTGTCACCTGAGACAATCCATATCAGAATTGGTATATTTGGCCTTATTTGTGACAGGAAGAACGATTAATGATGCCAGGAAAAATAGGAGCTTAATCGTGTTTAATTGGAACTAACTGAATCTGTTCATTCACAGAAGATATTTTTAAAACGCTCAGAACAAAAGATCCTAATTGGTAAAATAATAAACTTTTTTTACCTGTGTGCCATGGAATGCTTTTAAAATATATGAAAGAGCTTCGTGTAAGGCTTTGACTGTGTGGAAATTGAGCAGAATCTTCCAACGTGTAATTTAGCACCTAAGCTTTGATTTATCTTTCTTTTTCAATGCTTACACATTTGTGGAGTGCATTAATGTCAGAAAACCTTAGCAATCAACCAAGCCACCAACACTTCCCTCTGTGTGAAATTCTGTCTCTTGTAATAAGTCTCCTGGTGCTTCATCTTCACTCRGTAGTATACTCATAACCTCTCTAACCTGATTTCTATAAAATAAACCATTCAAGTGTGCTTAATGCTTCATTATTTTAAAATTACCTTGCTATATATTAGTTCTTCTGTTCAGATTTTTGTTACTGTTTGTAAAGAGATTCACAAGTCAAGATGTTTTTAGAAGTCATATGTGTAAATACCGGAGGGACATTGTCACTTAGAGTCTGACTAATAAAATATGAGATTTGAATGCATAAGAAATGCAGAGTTATTTAATAGCTGAGACTTTATGAAGTAATGATGTTTTCTTTGATATCTGGTTTTGAAATAATAAAAGATGTCTCACCTTGGTTTATAGCTCTCTTTTACAATCACAGTGATAGCCACTAGTATGATCCTTTCAGTGCTTTGAGCTATTTGCAGGGCTTTTATGAAGTTTTAAAAATAGTATCTTGTGGTTGTTCACAACTGAACAGCAAACTGACTGTGTGATAGTTATCTGTGTTTAAAGATAAAACTGTGAAGTTATTAGGCTACATTTATCTAAACAGCCCAAGAAGATGACATAGATTTAAAAGTACAGCCCAAGATCAAAGAACACAATAAATGATGCAGGAAATAACAATATAAAAAGTAACATTTCTGTAAAGCAAAAGCTCATTTGTTAATACGAAGACTTCCTGTAAGGCGAAAAGAGACATCATTTGTAAAAGGACTTTTTAAAAAAATTTTTTTCTGTAAAAATTGTTCTATATTAGACTTGAATTTTTGTAGGATTCTGACATAGTTTCTCACTTCAGTTTCTAAGGCATTGCAAACCTGCTCCAACAGCCACTGATAACCAGAAGGTGACACCAAGCCTTTTGAATGTGGTTCCCTGGAAGTTCAAGGCTGTTTTCCCTTTGCTTTGCTAAAGGCTGGGGAGCTGCCCTGCTTTTCTGCTGTCCTKGCTACTGGTTTTCCAGGAGGAGAGCATGCAAGAATGGTGGAGGGCTATCTGAAAAGTTGGTAGTGCCAGACTGACCAGCATCTTTCTGCTGTAAAAACAATAGCATCCAGGGAGCAAGAAGAGACATTCAGATATGGTATGCTACAGGACTACTCTATTCTTGAGCAAGATGACCTACCATCCCTTCATGGAAAGAGAAATGAACACTTCTCAGGGTGTAGAGGGAAAGTATTTTCTTCAAAATACTTTAAGATCTTGGAGAACATGCATTGTCTTTTTCATGTGGCTTGATGAAAATTCTTCCACTTCTTCAGCTTTTAGAAATGTGATGAATTTGTGTCTATACAGATTTCGCATTTTTTGCCATATATAAGTGGTATTTCAGGTATGTGTTGAGAGCTGAGCACACAAAGACATACACAAATGTTTATGTTTACTTCTCCTAGGTGAGTTATAAGCTTGACTGCTTTCCATTGTCCTTCGCCTCTTGTGTTGTGCTCAATCTGTTGCCACTTTTGTGTATGTTGTTAGGCTGTCCTTGGGCCTGAGTCAGTTTCTCTTCTTCTTCCCTGACAAAAGATATTTCTCTGCTTCTCTACAGCTGGAACTGTTTTGGGACAATAACTGATTTTCTTCATATATCTGTAAAATGTAATGTAAATTTGGCACCGGCTGTAATAAATGTATGATGAGCAGTTMTACTGGCAAGAGATAGGATGATTTTTCCTGGAACCACTACTCTCATATGACAGATCAAATGTACTGACGTTCTTCGATGTCTTTGAACCTGCCATTCTGATGCATATCAGTACCATTTGGGAACTCTTTATCTGTGCTAGTAGTTGTTTAATGTTTCACTGACTGAGATTTACAGTGTTTTAATATTAGAAAACAGTAAAATATATGCAGAAATAAACTGGCAATTTTCTTGAAACCCAGATGGCTCATCAGGCCAGCTGGGTGAAGGCATGTCAGTTTGGTAGGAAGTGACACAGACAGGATTGCTATATGTAGTACAGTGTTCTTTAATCATAGAATCACAGAATCATTAAGGTTGGAAAAGACCTCCAAGATCATCGAATCCAACCTTTGACTGTTCACCACCMTGTTAACTAAACCATAGCACTAAGTGCCATGTCCAGGCATTTCTTGAACACTTCCAGGGATGGTAACTCTACCACCTCCCTGAGAAGTCTGTTTCAATGTCTGACCACCCTAACAGTGAAGAAATTCTTCCCGAAATTCAACCTGAACCTCCCCTGGGGCAGCTTGAGGCCATTTCCTCTTGTCCTGTTGCTTGTTGTTTGGGAGAAGAGTCCAATGCCCACCTGGCTACCATCTCCTTTCTGGGAGTTGTAGAGTGATAAGGTCTCCCCTGAGACTCCTTTCTCCAGGCTAAACAATCCCAGCTCCCTCAGCTGCTCCTCACATGACTTACTCTCTAGACACTTCCCCAGCTCAGCTAGTGCTTCTGTGGACTCTCTCCAGCACCTCAATGTCCTTCTTGCAGAGGAGTCCGATGTCCAGAACTGGACACAGGACTTGAGCGGTGGCCTCACCAGAGCCAAGTACAGGGAGACAATCACTGCCCTGGTCCTGCTGGCCACACTATTGCTGATACAGACCAGGATGCCTTTGGCTTTCTTGGCCACCTGGGCACAGCTGGCTCGTGTTCAGACAGCTCTTGGCCAGCACCCCCAGGTYCTTTTCTGCTGGGCCACTTTTCCCCCAGCATGTAGTGCTGCCTGGGGTTGTTGCGACTGAAGTGCAGGATTCAGCACTTTGCCTTATTGAACCTCGGACAATTGGCCTCAGCCCGCCAATCCAGCTTGTCTGGATCCATTTGCAGACCCTTCCTACCCTCCAGCAGATCAACACTCCTGCTGAATGTAGTGTAGCCTGTGAACTTACTGTGGATGCACTCAAACCACTTGTCCAGATCAACGTTAAAGATAATAAACAGGACACTTGTGACTGGCCACCAACTGAATGTAACTCCTCTCATCACCACTCTCYGGGCTCTGCCATGCAGCCAGTTTTTAATCTAGTGATGAGTGTACCTGTCCAATGTTTGACCTCATGATACATCTTGATGACCAAGAATCAATTTATTCGTATGATACCTGAAAGGGGCCTTCTGTAGAAGTTTGGAGGCTAGTCTTGGTACATGCTTCAGGATCCACAGAGAGATTCATTAAGAACAAGAGAAATATGTTTAAAACAAGAACATACACAGGGTAATGGGCATAGAAAAAGAAATAAAAAATACCAGTTTAACTTAAATGTGAATGCAACATATCTAAAAGAAAGATACTAGACCTTCCGGTTGTTTTTCAGAGGTGGCAGTGAACTTGCTTTTTGCAAGAGTAATCTCCCAGTTCTTACAATGACTTATTGTAACTTCACCTGCTTAGGACTTAACAGCGTGAAATTGCTAGTGCTGTAATTTTATGCTCTCTAATTGGTAAAATCTGAGATTTGTTTCAGTATTAATCTAAATATTTCTGGGCTTTATTTTTTTGCAGTTATCAGAAGAACTGTATAAAATACAATTGAAGTCCCATTCGTCTCATACTTCTGTTATTCCTTTGTAGAATTATCTTCTTTCTTAGCCTAAAGTAAATAGGCCAAGTATACTTACTATAGTCTACTATATAGACCAAGTATACTTACTTTACTTACTATAAAGATGTGTAAATATCATTTGCAGCTAATTCTTCCCAAAAGTTTAATATGTAGCCTAACTTTTTATTACAAGTACAAAATCTACTTTTGAAGTACAAATACCCAACTCCCCAACCCAAAAATGTACCACCTCCTTTGACTTCTTCTGTCCATTAAATCTGTTTTTCTTCAAAATTATTTTGCTTCACACATTCTGTAGGTAAGCTTTAATTTGCATTATGTAAAAGCTGTTTGTAATAGGCCCAGTTGCCTTAGCACATGGGTGTATTATGCCACTTCAAGCAGAAAGTGTTTTTGTCTTCCTCCAGACTACTGCAGAAGTTAATAATGCATCCCCATCTTCTGTTTTTAAATAATGGCTTAATAAGTTTGGATAAAAGACCTGATAAAACAGATGGTCTTGGATGAGATCCTAAGTGTGTCAAATCTGATCTCTGTTTGACTACAAGAAGGAGTAAAATGTACAGTCATAAGAAATTCACTGAGAGGGCTTAGCAGTAGGAACAGAAATCTTGGATATTTAATATCAATAAGAACAAAAGTACTTGTGTAGGACAGGGGTTTTTTTTAATTGCGGTAATTTTCTACATGACTACAGAGGAAGAATAAAGGATTGATGAGAGTTGGTAAGGGCTAAAAAAGGGAACTGGGAGTATACTTGTGTGTATAAGTAAACAAAAACTGCACCAAAGTTATGTTCTCAGTGTAGAACCTTCACACACATAAAAAGGAATGACTGCTGAATGCTGAAACCAAAACGAGAGCAATTCCAGATTAAGAGGAATGAACAATCTGGGATATAAAAGAGAATATTTTAGGAGAGAAAAAAATGAAAAAGAAAGAGAGACATCCCTTCAACTAAACGTTTGTTTCCAGTTAGGGAATAACCTCCTCTAGGTCAAGTTCAATGAAATTCTGAGCAATACAAAATATTTTTTGAATGTTTCAAACACTTTCCAAAACTGTTGCTACAAAATACACACTCAGGCTTCTCATGCAAGTTGTACAGTTTCATTGCATAAAAGTTACCGAGATGTAAGTATGGCTGTATGTAGCAATGGGTGTATTTATTTGGCATCCAATTCTTACTGCTAGAGACTYGAAATATACTATACTTAAGCAAAATTTTATAGTGTTTGTTCAATTAACTTTCACTGAATATATCARATTAATTTTCTTGTTTTGTACCAAACATGGCATAACCACAACTAGCATGAAATGGAAACAAATTTTGTTGAAATTGATTTTGTAAGTAAAACAAGATCTTTTGAATGCAGATATTATTGCAGGACTAAGCCAACTGCAAGTGTTAGCAGAAAATTAATAGAGTGCTTCAGGAGAATGGTAATGGCTGCAGCCTGCAAAATATTTTCCTCTAGTACCATCCTAAGGGAAATTAGTAACATCCTTCATTCACCTTATTTGGGAATCATGCTCATCTTAAGGGAAATGCATAGGAACCCAATTTTCCAAAAATCATTTGGTGCGAGGTGTCTTTAAAACATCTGATATTTCACCTCTWGCATATGAGGGAAAGAGCTGAAGTGAACTTGTAAGCAATGAGATCCACTCTAAGAGCTATCCACCGTTATACCTACACAATTTATGAAGTTTTTCTGTATTAAATGACTAACCAGTATATTTCTTGCTGCTTTGATAACAAAGAAATGATTTGTCCTTTCCTTTCAAAAAGTGCTGTCTTTTTTTCCTCACTGCACAACAAATCTCGAAGAGGTAGTTAAAGCATCAACACCTGTTAGAGAAAATGGAAAGAATACATCACTGGAAATCTTGGAAACATTTCAGCAGTGTGTTTGTTTCAGAATAAATTAAGGCCTCTGAACTAATCCTCAGATGAAAAGAGGTTCATATAAGTCTTTAATTAGATCATGTTATTGGAACACAATATTGTGATAAAGAAGATTTAATAAAGCATTTTGTCTTTTTATTACTTTAGTTTCATGCAACATATCTCCTTATCCAAGCAAGATGTTTGACTTCAAAGGAAGTGCTATCCACCCTCCCTTTGCTCAATAAATAACTCCCAGAGGAGTAAAAACAATATATGTTTGTAGCTTTGCCGATGCTGCTGAGTGGTGAGAAGATCAATCATTGTCGTTCTTTTCTGTAGCTGTTGGTCTAAGATAAATCTCTTCCTTAAAGAAATTTCTGTATAATTTGGTGTGTGTCATTAACCCCTCACCTTTGCGAGAGAGCGTTTTAATAATAAAATTAAATCAAGCGATTCCTATTGCTGAAGAACTTTCATCTGCACGGGGGATGACCCTGTGCAGGGAACCTGTTCAAAATTCATACTAATAAAGGGACTGAAAGGTAGCTGGAGAAGWGTGTTGGATGTATGGTCAGAAAATTACCACTAACTTATTTTTCTTCACTGTGAATATGTTGACTATGCTATTGACAGGACAAAATTGCCTTTCTCTTCTATTTTAAAAGAAACAAAGGCAAAGCGTTTTCAGAAAGAAAGCTTAGTCTCTGAAGTTGTCAGTACTAAAGTTAATTTGACAAGATATATCTCAGCTTACGCTGTAAAGACTGAAAGAAGCCAGAAAAAACAAAAGGCTGGATGGTGTCTGAAGAGGCAAGTATTTCGCCTTTTGATGCAAGATGTTTTCATCTGTCAAAAACAGCATACCTGGCAGGGGCTTGTATTTTCACAGATTTCCAGAGATTATTCCTTTCTTCTACAGGACATTTATTTCAGTATTTCTTTCTTTCTTGCAACAGTTGTTCCCAAATCTTCGCTCAGTCTTCTGCCACTGCTACTGAAGCTCAATTTGTGTTATAGTTACTGTCAACATGAAGAGTGGTTTATTCTTTTCTTCTTTATGTCTGTCTTCTACATATTTGATTAGCATGTTTCTCCTTAGCCTTCATTTCTCTACATCATTACACAAGACAGCTAACTTTTTAAAAAATAAATTAATATTATTACACTTCTTAAATGTCTGTTGTGTTTTTCTAGCCCTTTAATTAAGCTGTMCCTTTCTTGAAATAGTGTAGCTAAGACTAGACAGAGTAGGGCAACTAGACCTCTCCCGCACTGAGCAGAATTGAAGGTTTACCTCATTTGTCATATAGCCTGCATGTTTGTTGCTATCTCCTACTAGCTGTTTGCCTTTTTTAATGGTAATTTGACATTGATGGTTTATGTTCAGCCTGTGTTCCACAATTACCAGTAAATCGTTCCTTAGAAGGTTATCCCAGTCTGGGATATAGCCCTCTTATTATGCAATTGGTTACTCCAAAAAGTGTAATAACTTTCTATTTTTCCTCCAACCATGTCTTCAATTTATCAAGATAAGTTTAAATTCCAGTCTTGCCTTTCCATCTATGTTGAGTTCTTGGTAGCTTGATGTCACCTTCTGTGTATAAAATTTGTGCATGAAGTGTATGTGTATTCTGTAGTTTATAATTTGGATAATTCATAAAAGATTGACAAGAATCAGCCCCTGGATGGATCTCTTCAGAATTCCATTCGATACACTTCACTGTTTGCAAAAAAACCTATTGATAACTATTCTGTGGATACCATTGTCCAGTCACTGGAACCTGAAAGTCATGGACACGGGGAAATTAACATCCATCTACCATATGATTAATGAAACCTTCCAGATAAAGTGGTTTGAAAACATATCCTGTATAAAGCTCAARCTGAAAAAGATTCTTCATGCTCAGATTCTATTCCTCAACCCTGCAGTTCCACCAGACTTGCATGGAACTTGGAAATATTCAGCTTTAAAGACTTGGCTAATTATTTGAACGTAACACCATCTGTGGAATGKAAAAATATGTAGTAGGTATCAACCTGTGGTTACCATTGAGGGTTTTTCAGTCTAAATTAGGTACAAGATTGCATCTGAGAGAGATACATGATGTCAGACAAACAAGAGTGAAGGAAGATTATGAGCTAGTTGTTTTGAGATTGTGATTTTCCATTACCTTTCTTTTACAGTTTGCTTTTAAATGATGGAGAATTTGGCAGGGTTCTTTCTGAGGGAGTGTGTGCTTTGGCAGTGGATGTCAAGGAGGAAACAGGATGGAAGAATGAAATTACTATTTACGATTCAACTAGAATTAAAGGAAGAAGGGCTAAATTCTGCTTTTTGTTGCTTTAGTGGGAATTTCAGATCTTGTATAGACAGGCAACAACCTTTTATTTTAAACTCCTGTGTTACTTCATGTTCCTTAAATTAAAACTCCCATTGAATTTTAATTTACCTGTAATCCTCAGAATCTATTACAATAAGCCAAATTTTTTTAGAAGCATCCTTGTGTGTTATTTTGTCTTGTTTATTCAGCTTGTTTTAATATTGTTTGCTTTTCACTTTGCATTTTAATAAGCTTGCTCTTCAGTTTCAGAGTAATTTGTGATCACCGCAGAATGGAAGTTTATTTTATTTTAGTGTTTCTTTCACAACTAATCTGAACTTACATCTGGCTTTAAAGAAATATTTACATAGAAATAACACAAAATTGCATGGTGTAAATGTAGTGCCATTCAACTATGTAAATAGCAGCAAAGATGTTTAATTGATTATAAAATTCTGGCAAAATGTAAACATTGCTTGGTTTTACTCCAGCTGCTTTATCCTTGAACTTCATGATACAAATAAAGAGAGCTAATTGATATTGGAAGTTACAGTTTGAAGTGTGTTCTCAAAACTATACTTTGCATGTAGAAATATATTCTGCAGATGCTTGTTTCCCAGCTTCTACTGTCTTCAAGATATTCAGTCCTCTATCTATAATTAATCATTACAGTGCAAAGTCATGCACTACTGTACATAAAACCAAACAGGTAGAGCCCCCCATTCAGCCCTTTCAAGGTCATGTGCTGAAATAACAAAAACTTCAAGATGCAGATGGTTCTGTGACTATTTTTTAAATAACTTCTTATTCACATCTACCTAATTTAAGGAAGGATAAAGCCCCAGGATTATAGAAAGTTGGCGAAAAAAAGCAGTAAAAGTCTGACCTTCCGTCAGGGAGTGAATACTGTCACCTTCTGCTGAGGTCACTTTAGGCACCAAAGTCTAAATTTTTGAAGACAGAGGGGCCAGTACTGTGAGAGGTGATTACTAGCCCAAGCACTGTGATCCAGAGGACTATCTCTGCTTTTAATTGAAGGTTTTACCCATTAGTTTCACCTTGCTGAAAAGCATATCCACCTCTTTGACCTGGGAGGGTCTTTTGTTGCACAGGACTGGCAGTCTGACTTCTTGTTCTGTCTGTCTGCACTCATGTCTCATCACTGCTGTGATTCATGGCATGATTTTCACAGCTTCAAAGGGAAGTTTAGAGACATCTGAAGGCAGTGAAGTGAGGAGCTGTCAGGTCAGGCAGCTCCATCATGGAAGAGGAAGAAAAAAAATGAGGGAAAGAGAAGACCAAGGGCAAAGTGTGTCAGTCCATACTTGTCTCCCTTACCACTCCTATTCTTAGCTGGATGCTGCCACCACCTTTCCCAGCAGGCTCTACCAACCACACTGGCAGGCATGTCAAGGCATTCTATCTGCTTTTGATATGAATTAAACATGAGGAAGGATCAGAACACAGAACACAACTACAAATGGAAAGCTCATGGGGCAGGACAAGACACTCATTCCTTCCAGGGCTTAATAGATTTCCAGCCAAGCCAGTTTCTGGTGAGGCTGATTAGCCCAAGGGCGGGACCCCAGCAGAGTAGTTTAGGAGGCATTTACACACTTTCCTATTTATGCTCTCAGTTTGTGCCTAAACCTAGTCACGTTCTTACAATCCACTTATTTTTGGCAATAAATAGTATTTGCTGATTAAAAATTTCTCTCAGATATATTACTTCACCCCATAACCTTTCTTTTTTCTTAAATTCATGGTCCTGTTATATTCAGCTTTACAGTATTCTGTCATCTTCATACTGTCATCTTCGATACACATTGGAAAGCTATTCATTAGGCTTTCAGCTGCTACCACAGTAAGTGCACAGAAATGTGGTAGGCACAGAACTACTGAAGGAAAGAAAATGTCGGTGTGCACTGTCCTCCATCCAGCTGATTTAGAGCAGGGGGAAAGACACTGGGTAGGGCAGTGCAACATCATAATTATTAGCAAAATTTAACAATTGTATTTTTTTTTTAACAATTGCAATTTTTTTCCCCTCATGATTATTGGCTTTGATGTTTACGTGACTAAACATCACGCTGTTAATTCTCYTCCAATTAAATATAGATGGAAACTGTAGCCAAAGACATACACAGACCCGTTATCCAGTCTCCACACTGAGCTATCATTTTTCAGTGGACATTCTAACAAAGAACATTTGCTGAAAGATGGCTTTTTGAAGTGAAAATTATTGAATATTCACAACTTTTTAGAACTGAATATGAAATTCTGTCAGGATAAACTATTTCTGAAAATCCTAATCAGGTTATCAGCCCACACTCTCACTATTTAACAAATAAAACGTAGTAGTGCTACATACTGAAGCCTTTATTGCTGTATAAAATATGGACCATTCATGCTTCCATACCACAAGAATAGTGTAAGACAACACTTAAGATTTGGGCGGGAACGAGGAGATGGAGAAAAGAAAAATAGGTGTCTTAAGCAAAAAAATAGAATAAACCAGAAAAGAAAGATATGTTAATCTTATCAGATCATACGGCTTGGTCATGAAAATACGATTGGTGCATAACCACACTCTCTTCCAGTTTTGTCTTTTACGTGCTACATGTAGAAAACTTGCTAATTAATGCGTAAGGAAAATGAGTTTGACTTTTAAGTAATATTAATCAAGTAATTTTGATTATGAATATTGTTTAAATCAATCACACCTATTTTATAGATTAATTGTAAAGATAAAGTTAAATGGAATTGTGTCAAATTGTTTTACCCATTTTACTCATATCTAGTTAGCATTTATCAGCTATGACATTCTTTCAAAGTAGAATATATACAAACTCTTGAAAAATTGTTAAAACTCTAAGATGCTTAAGGATGTTTTGATTCCGAACATAGATGCCCAATCATTTCTATGCTTACTTTTCTACAAGGTGTTTCTTTTATGTTTTTTTCTTTTCTGACATTTTATATAGCTAGAAACAATGAAAAAAAAGGTATTAAGGAAAATTAAAATGTTGTACTTATTAGGATTACTGACTTTAGCTCAGAGAAGCAAGCCCATTCAAAATTAAGATTATAGCTTGATGTTTGACCAGTGCAACTGTACCTTAATAGAACAGAAACTATAAAAAGGAGTGACTTCCCAGCYTTGTTAGTCTTTCAGAGAATGGAATTCAAAGAGGGTGAATCAAGGACAAAGTTGCATATTTCTCTTAATTTCTTTCAGCTTTTCTAGTATTTTTCAATCTTTCCATTATTTGAAGAGTAATTGAATTTATAGATGATTTTAAACCATGTGTTTAAAAAACAGCATGTCTGCAGTGATGTTATTAGTTTGGGTAAATGCAGATAATTCTGCATGTCAAAGACAATTAACACATATCCTGTGGTCTTAATTACCAGGTTCAAGGAAATTCTGCCCAGAAGAAATTTTAGTAAAGTCTCATGGAAAGTTAAAGGCCCCTGCCCTACAATTAAAGTGGACCCCCCACTTTATTTTGGTGATTGACTATAAACCTTGGCTTAAAGGACTGTTCTCAGAGGATGGGGTTAAAGCAGTCAAGAATAAAAAGAGTTGGTTTTAGTTGTGAATTCCTCAGTTCYTCGGTTGCTTTTTTCACAAAAAATCCCAAAACATTAAAAATAAAAGTTGGTAATGCCACACTAAGTCTTACACAAGAAGAACAGGCAGGAAAGGCACCAAATGTAGGTCAGGCACATTTGTACTTGGCTGTATGAAAAGTCTTTTCTTTCTGTGTGTTACACATATAGGTAAGACACTTTATATATCTGTTCCAGAATAGGTGGTTTATTTCTCATAAGCCCTTGAAAAAATTAAATGATTAACTGACATAAAAACCTCCCTGATTTAGAATACCTCTACTGTGGCTAATATTTTTTTAGCCCATTGGCAATAATTAATCCTTAAGCATGCAGAGAAGACATCTTAACAACTGAATCTTAACCTTTTAAGTCAAGAGCCGAGGTGGGCTGTTACCAGGCCTTTTCCTGTTATTGAGAAACTGTGGTCTAATCCATAGAAGGACGATGGAGTTGCAGGAGTTCAGCTCCACTCCAGCACAGGGTTATGCTCTGCATGCTTTGCCCGATCTTAGAAATGTAACCTAGAAAACGCCATATTGGTGACCCTGGCCAGTCTAGAAGAGCTGAATATCAGACAGGGCAACCACAATAATTTTCAGTGTGAATTGCTTTATAGTGAAGGGAGATGAGGTCAGGAAGTTTGGAGAAAGCTTTAGGTAGTCACAAGGAAAGACAGAGKGATTGGTCTTGAGTTTTGGGCTAGGATTTGCCTGAGAAAGCAATACAAGAGAAAGAAAGTGTGGGACGACAAATAACTGAGAATGTAATGGAATAAGCAAGAAAAGTGACAAAGCAAGGGAGAGAATGTAGAGATGAGACATGTCTACTTCCGCTGGAAACAAGATAAAGGTGTTCCCTGGCAYCCACATCAATCTCGTTCCCATGCACTCCTCTGCCCATGATTAGCTCCTAGTGCTTTTCCAACAGCCACCCAGCAGCCTGGTCAACTTCATTCTTTCCGGGTGCATGCAGACCCATCCCTCCTCCCGCTGGGTTATCTCTGTGTTGTTGCCAGACTGGTCACTGCAAGTGTGCAGGGGTCAGGGGGAACAGCACAGTCCCATCAGTGTTACCAAGCCTGAAAGTGCAGCACAGGACAGGGGGACACTGGAGAGATCAGGAGCAGAGTTGCTCAGAACTATAGGTCTCATTCAGGTGTCTCTTCTGTACATATGCTGACTGTTTCTTGAGAGGGAAAAGGCTGGTGCCTGGTTCCTGAGTAGCTGTCACTGATTGCTCTGCCCAGAAGGCCAGGCAGAGGGCAAACAGCCACTGTTAGCTAAAGTTAGGGTGCAACTTTTGTCTGAGGAGAAACTCTGTGATCCATGGTGGAGTTAGTGCTGGCTGGACTTAGGAGCCTTCAGAATTAGGCTATGCTCAAAAGTAGGATTTCTCAATCTCTGACTGAGAGATGAGACATCTAAAATTCTCCTGATTTCTGTCCTCAGAACTAAAGACAACTTTGGTCTTGATATTTGTTGAATGTCATTGTGGATTTTTCTTTTTGCAAGAAAAGAGGAGAAAGTGAGGAAAGCGTTTTTACTCAGCCATAAGGGAGAAGAGTGAAGGAAGTTTCAAGAAGCTCAAAGGTTTAAGAATCAGAATTTGGTCCCACATCTTGAAGGTAGCAGGGATTTCAGTAAAAAAGAGTGGGATATGATGAAGGGAAGGTTTTTAGTTACTTTAACGAGGGCAGTAGAGAGGACAGAAGCTAGATCAACATACTATCAATGTTAATGCCTAGTGCAAGTTTAATGGCCCCCGAGGAATACATTTCTACCCTGTAGATTTTTTCTTTGGACACAGCCCAAAGGTGAGCTCAGCTCCTCGTACCATAAAAGGATAAAGCCTTCACTGGATGATTAGTTTTACATCTACACCCTCAGACAAAAAAAAAAAAAAAAAACCTTGCAGTTTCAGGGGAATGAATTATATGCTTTAATGACATTGAATGTAAAGCAGTAGCCTTACCATTATATTTAAATAAGGAAATAAAACAAACAAAAAGAAAGGCAACATCAGCCTTCACTGACAAATAGTACGGGTTAGACAGGTTAGGTGTTTTTCACTTCTGGTTAATTTTTTTTATAAGCTAATTGCATGTGTTATGCTTATGTGCCCAATTTATTGGTGTGAATCTCCTTGTTGAAAAATGCGTGACTTGTGTGAGCGCAATAGGTACTTGTAYTTCCCAGTTTGGCCCCACAGCACTGCATGCACACAGTTGCCTAAGGCTCACTTTACAAATCTAGTGTGCTAGCTACCAGCCAGCTTCTATGGGTTTTCTGCAGTGTCAGTGGCACTTACTTGTAAAAATTGTCAGGAGGGAAAAAAATGTTGCTATCAGCCAGCTATGCCATTCCCTACAAAACAATGGCAACAAATGTCATGAGTAGAGAAGTGGAAATATATTTATGGTTTATTTCGTATAGACCCACTTTTTTCTTCAAATGAATGCATATTGCTGTGAAATCTCTGTGCAGAGGTGTTAGAAGAGCAAACTGAAAGCACAGCAAATAGGAAATCTGCTGGGCCATGTAGACTCTCTTTCATACGTGCTCTTTTTAAGAGTTCTACTTGCACATACTTCATCATCAGGATTCGTGCTAAGGATGTGTACTCTTTAAAGACTAGTTGCTAGTGAAGGCATAAAGTCACTCTTAAAATCTATTAGTTTTGTTTGTGCTGAAAGCATATATTTGCCATTCAGGTACAATGCTCCATTTGTATAGCTTTCAGCAAATGTGCTGTCACATAGTTAGCATAATGATTAAGGGCACTTTGAGAAGCTTACCACCTTTGCTTGTAGAGGTGGGGTACCTTGACCTATAAAAACCCCAAGTGGTACACTTAATAAATATAACATTTGCTAGATGAGTCCATCCATGGATGTTTTATTTATAATTCATTGTTATTAGAACATTTCCGCAATGAATGCTTGAGTTAACTCTTAGCTCTCTCTTAACTCTCTTTTGAAGTACTCAGTGGTTAAATAAGAAAGAGAACAGCTCAATGAATTGTTCTGTTCCTATGAGAGGAAAATGCTTAGATGGAGAGTACAATTTTGAAAATCAAGAACTTAATGTGAAAGTTGCAATATTACATAATCTCAGGTGCTTTGAAAAACACATTCTTCCAACAGAACTGAACAAGAAATGAAATTCTTGCTCTGAACCTTGTAGTAGATCACAATTGTTAGTTCCACACAAACTAATCTCCCATTTCCCATATTCGAGGTGAACACTGGCATATTAATTTCCAAATAATTATAAATATTCTGGCAATAAACGCACTAGAATCTTCGAAGCAGTGATTTCTGTGGTAACATTTAGCTATAGAAAAAGTTTAAGTGCAAAAGAAAAAGGAAGCATCTTTTTCAAAGAGATTTGAAAGCTGAGATTCAATAAAGAACTGATGAGCTTGAAATGGTTTATCTTTGAGACTCAATGAGATTAGGTCGATTACCAATCAAATACTACCTCATTTTTACTGACTGGAAAACACTTCCCCCTTGAAAACCAAAACTAGCTATAGAAGCTTCTGGGATTCAGGCATGGTCAAAACTTAAAGGCTGATTTTCTTCCAAATTTTTTGTTATGTGTCAAGCTTTCAAATAGAAGGCAACATGCTACACATGTGATGACAACCAAACAACATATTTTTCAAAGAAATGGATGGCTGGTAGTCTCCATGTGTCTAAATATCAGACAGAGCAAAGGCAGGCTAAGTAATGGTAGCACTGGTAATGACTGTGGGTGTCTTGTGCATATCTCAAATCAACAATGACAGAGGCAGTATAAAATCAATTTATGAACCACGTTCCTCTTGGGAACTACATTTCAAGCCATAATTTCATCTAAACTGTTTATCGGCTGCTTTTATTTAATGTATGAAGTGTCAAAAATTTTCTTTGACATTAGGCTTGTTATTGTCTTTTGATTTATGTGTTAAAGGAAAACATAGTAAATRCAAAGATTGTTTAGTGGGTTTGTGTTTGAAAAAATATTGGAAACATTTCCTACAGTGATAAAATCATTCATACAGCAGTTAAAAATTAAGAAATTAGTAATGAACTTTTAAATCTTAAATAGCTTAGGAGAGAGATGTGAGCTATAAAATCTTTTACTGTCCGAGGCCCCTTTTGCAAATAGAAATGTTTATGTTGTGGAGACATTCATGACCATATATATGCAAACAAATAGCTGGGCATGGCTTTCAGAGTTGGGAATGGAAAACATTCCTTGGTAGGTGTGTATGAAGGTGTAAATCCAAGTACYCAGAAATGCCTGCTGAGATATCTGCATTTGGCATTTATTTAACTTGACCAGTGGCTATCTGCATTCTCTTATTTGTGCAGTTTTGATTTTAATAGCCTCTGAAACATACTTAGAGTGTGAAAAATTATTGGGATGAAATTGCTCGAAACTGCACAGTGATCCGTCAGTGCATATCTGAGCTGCACCCATCTCCCATCCCAGGAAAGTGCGGATGGCAGAGCCATCAGAGAGGTGCCCCAGCCTTCTGGTTGGCGATAGACAAGGGAAAACAAGATGTCAACAGATGTCAACAGATGACTATTGCATGAAAAGTGCAAGTGGTAGTCTTGGATGGCAGTGTGGTTGGATATAGCAGCTACAGAACAACCAGGGAGGCAGAATGCTGCACCAGCACAAAACCCCTTCAGAGAGAAGGGTCTACTTCCTCCAAACAAAACACATCAAAACACCATGTAATTGCAACTACAAGCCAAACTCCTAGGTGTGATATTTCCCATAGAGCTGCATTTTTATTACGCATTTACTGTGGTTGCCCTTGAAGGCTGGTACATAAAGAACTGTATAAACTGTTTCAGAATTTGGCAATTGAATATATGAAATATCAAATATGGATCTGGAGGGGGAAACTCTCTCAGTGCCCCCTCCTTTCACAGTGCTTAGCAGGAACTTTTTCTAGATCAGACGCATTCCTGTAGAGGATCGGGACACTCATCCTGAAGATATGAAGGAAACGACCTGCTACAGATGTCCATAAGCAGAGACAAAAGAGCCTAGGACACTTCATTTTGGGATGATGGGGTAAGTTTGTGGAAGGAGGTAACTGTTGTCAAGTCCATCATCATGTGGTATGGGCATCTGGGACAGTGATTCACCAAGAGGTTTCCTGGAACTGGCTGGAGAGCTGCTGCACTTAGAAAGTCTTGATGTAGGACAATGGATTCATATAGTACAGAAAAGTCTTGAGCATTTAGGAGCATCTGGTACTGCATGTTCAGCCCATCCTTCTTGGAATATTGAAGCACCTGTTTTCTATGGTTTTTTGGCTAAGAGTTTTTCACCTTGGCATGCTTTTCGTACAAATGTATAACCTACATGTACAAGTAAAGGAGTGTAAAGGACAGCCAAACAGTGGACTTGGTTTCAGTACCATCTGTAATCATTACGAATAAAGTTCATAAAACACCAGCAGGACTTTAACAATTATGCAAACTGGGAGGTAAGGGGAAAATTATGGGCAGCTCTCTGATACTACTGATTACACAGAATTTACCTGGTTTTTATTTTCACATTCTGGCCTCAAGGTGTATCTTACAGATATCAAGTGGAAGAAACCTGTGCTTAGCAACCCGCTTTGCTTGTTTTTGTTTTTGAATCTCCTGCATGAAGAAGAACGTCATTGTTGATCCAGAGAGTGTATATTTTATGCAACTATCATAYGGAAATGATTCAATTAACATAATAGCTTTGAAGTTGACACACGTTTTGTCACTTCATACTGTAGGTTTACTTGTTTTCAGCCTGCATGGAATTATATCTGAATATTTGCTCATTTTCATCCTTTGAAAAAAGAGCGATTTCAGGCTCAGACCCTGTGTAAGTAGATCTCTGAGACGATTAGTAGATGGAAGAACTGCTAATCAGTAAGGTTAGCAGCTGCAATAGACGGCAAATACAAGTACGTTTTAATTATATTTTATGCTTACCTTGCGTGTCTTTCAACTTATCTCTGTTCTTTTTATTTGTGAACGGAGACTCTCTGGGAACTGGGAGATATTCACTTGCACCCTGTGAATAGAACTGGTCTGAAAACTCATAAAATCTGATGGGTTTGTGCAGCTCCTAAAGCCCTCTATCCTGTAAAAGCACATTTTTAATGAATTTGCTGGATCCAGCAGGTTATGTTCATTTAGCGGAGGAGAAACCCACTAAACCGCTAAACACCTATTCAATTTCATTTACTTCATAGGAAATGAGAGTTTTGACAAATAGGTGTCAAACTTTTTTTTTTTTTAAAGATGCATAAAGTCTACCTTTCCACATGGCTTTTAGGATCTTTCTAAATGGTTCAATTCTTTTTCAGAAGTAGGCACTAAACGCAGGAGGCTTTTGCAATCCAAAGAGGCTTAGAGTGTAAATGACAGAGATTGTGGCTGTGTTTGGGAAATTTATCTCTTCACTTTTCTATAGATTCCACAGTTCGATACTGCACTTGCAAGGAGACTTCTCTTGAGGCATTTATTACCACTGTTGTCTTGTTCCAAGCCTGTCAGAAAAAGCCCCAATGACCCCCAAAACATTGAAGACAGAGAAGTGACTTGCCAGCTGAAGGCATAGGTTTCTTTTTCTCTGTAAAGAAAAAGATATTTCACACTAAAATTTCTTTATACTAAACAGTACAATATATAAACAGACATTATTGTTCTTTATACAGTGCTCTAGCTGGTTGGCTGCATTAGAAGGATGTAAATATCTAGAAAATATATATTGAGCCCTAACTTTACATGTAGACTTTCAGGAGAATTTAGTCTAGCAGACATGACAAAGGGTCTTGGACTGGTCTTTTAACAGCTGTACAAAGCATTCAAGTGACAATACTGGATATGACTCCTCACCTTTCAGGCCTCCGTATTTTAAAAATAGATTTGTTAAAACTGATTATGTGTGTAAAACCAGCCTAAACTAAATCAATATTTCTGGGCCTTAGAAGTCTGGTAAAACAGCAATTGTGAAGTGTTGCTGATGAGTGCACACACACATAATTGTATTTGGTACATGTTATGAATGACAGAAGTGAGAAAAACCACTCCTTACTTTTCAGTTTTTAATGGGCTCTGATGTAATGTACATTGTTTTAAAAAAAAAATCAAAGATATGTGAATGTCTTCGGCAAGCGTGCTACTTCAGGCAGGAGCCTGCAGTACAAATGGAAAAGGATGGTATCAGGCCTTCACCAGCAAATTAAAGGCACAGCATTAAGTGCCTAAGTTGCAAGTATGTATTGTCTTTCCATCTATATGATGTGGAATACCCTTTCAGTTTGTTTGGAAAAATACTCTTTTCAGTTGAAGAAATACATTCTGTAGCATTTTAAAAATCACAGCCATGGAATATAAATCGAAACAGTGAGCTCAAATTAGAACAGCAAATGCTTTGGGGAAATTAATCAGAATATTAAATAGAGGTATTAAGTTATAAACAACTTACAAGTCAAAATTTTTATGGATGAAAAATTTTGCTTGCAAAATGTTGACCTGGCAGTTCAACAAGTTTAATGGAAAAACAAAGATTTTACTGACTTTTGCCAAATAATGTAGGAAAATGTCTCATTTAGTAAAAAACCAAAACCTTTACAACCTATTTTGTGAAGAAGTTCTAGATTCACTTTGGTTTTCTTCTTCTTCAAGTTTTCAAATTCATGCAATTCCACAGGCTAGAAATACAGTCTGTTACCAACTTCAGAATTAATGAAACATATTAATTAGTTCCTTAATTTTGCTGTGGTTTTTTTTATCCTTTTATCAACTCCTTGTATTTGGGTAGTCTCAAAGCTGTGTCTTTTCCATCTTGTCGCTGTGAAACAGCAAAAGGACCAGCAAGCTGAACTGCTGCAACTCAGTGTGTGATCTTAATGTGTCTGCAAACAACAAGAAGAGAAACACAGTTTTCTCCAGAGTACTATTTGGTGTTGAAGTGATTTAGGTCTGGAAAATCAATCTGTTCATCCTTCTGGACAATTTCTGAAACAAATATTTAGCAAGATTTATAGTGTTGTACATATGCAGGCCAAAGGATTCCACTGGAAGGCAGATTTTTGTAATACCATATAATCAACTACTCAATAAGATGTTTTATTGTTTTGAGGGTTTTTTTTCTGAGTAATAAATGCAATTCTGCAACATGTTTTAAGGTCATATAAATATAACGAATCATTCAACTTTTCATTTCTTCTGTAACTAGATGATTTTATATTATCCTGTTTATAGAATAGATACGAAAACACTGGAGGCCTATAGATGAAAGCAAACAAACAAAAAACTAAATGAAACACCTCCCCTTACATGAACTTTAATTACCGAAATTTCATTTTCATCTTAGTCATTTGAACCCATTAAAGTGTAGACTTTTCAGAAATGCCTAAATAATGTAAGTTCAGCTGAAACCTTAGCACATAAATATGATGTGAAAGGAAGGTTTAAGAATGAAAATCATTAAGGTTGATTTTAACATGTTAAGGCTATTTGTTTGTTGTTAATAGTACTCTTAGTTTACTCCGATCACATTGTCTAGGAATATTGTTGCACAGTGGAATGTCCAAGCACACTTCCTGTCAACCATCACCTGAAAGCCTTTACACTTGTGCAGGACATGAGACACAATAGATAAATGCACATATGTGTAGCCAGGGGAGCCTGGGCAAGCAGTGCTGGCCACAATGGTGCAGGTGGGTATTGCTGAACCTGGATCTGGAGAGGGTTGAAGTTTTCAATCACCATCATGAGGATTGAGAACATAGGTGGAGACTCTGACAGGGAAATCCTCCCAGGTGTGAGGAGCTGCACAAGAAAGGCTTCAAGGCTTTAATTTTAAAATGCAAGTGGTTAATGAGGCTCAGGGCAACCTTAGTGCCTTGGGCAAGCAGGAGCCCCAAGGGCCAGTTAGGTATGAGCTTACAAAAACATGGAGATGAAGGCCCAAGCAGTCTACTGTCCACCACTGAGGGCAATGAGCATTTTGATCTTTATTAGTTTGGCTTCTGCTGGTCACTTTTCGTCTCCTCAGGTAAGTATTTTAGCTGCTCAGAAGTGGAGAGGAGGAAGCAGGTGAGCTTAGCAGACCCATTGTGCAGCCCTAAGCAGAGAGCCCCAACCTGCTGACGGCACCATTTGCAGCAGCAGAAGCTACAGCAAATCTGTGTGTATAACAGTTAGACATTATTTTTCAAAACACAAACCCGGGACACCTTTGTATCAGTGAATTTTAGGGTTGTGAAGTACTGAGGTGCTCTGCATTTAGCTTACTCTGATCAGCTTTGTGGGGACTGGGAATATCCGACACAACGGATCTAGTTTTGAAAGTGCTGAAAGCTATCCCCATCCCTGCTGTGGTCATGCCTGTCTCTTCCTGCAATGGCAAACTGCAGCATGCAAGACTCCTCCACTGCCCCCGACTTTGAAGCTAAAGCCTTGTTGCCTCGCAAAGGGTGGAGAGCCTTAGGCTCAGATTAGGTTGAAGCATGGGCTCATAATGTCTAACATGAAAATTACAGGGGGAGAAGGCAGAGCAAATACTTTATAACTAGGCAATTGTGAAAAAATATGTAATTGCTATGAGTTTCTTTTCATTTATAGAAAATTTTCGATGTAGCTATCAATCGGAATGTACTCAGAATTTCAAAGGTAAAATGTGCAGCATTATAATAAATAGAAGAGACAGTCCTGGCAAAATTAAGATGTATCTGCATGCAGACTTCTCCTTCATTCTCTGTGTTTTGATAGCAGGAGTGAAACCAGTCAGAGGCCAAGACACCAGTGCACAGAAGAAGCATGAAAATGTCTTCTATAGTTACAGCCGACCAGAAGTTAGTTTTGAAGCCAGAGAAAATAATTATTGCATCTGATCAATTCTTTAAAGTTGTTAGAACAAGCACCATCGAAGATCTATTCTCCCTGCTCCGAACCTAGTGCTTTAGTTTGAAAAAATAAAATTAAAATAAAAGAACAAAGAATGCAAAATTTCTTTGAAAAAACCACAATTCTTGAAACTCTTGTTAACCGTAGAAGAGACCAAAGGACTTTTTGAGTTTTAGAATCACTTTTCAGTCTTAAGTATGGGGTGAAAAAAAGAGCAATCACTTCCTCAGTTTTGAATTTGCTACTTTTCGTTTTCACTGAACCTTCTCTAGCTATTATATCATATGAGATAAGACCAAAAGATATTTTTTAATCTTATTGATGTTTTTTCAGCATCTTTCTATGATCTTTTAATAACACAAAAAATCTTTCCAGTTCCTCCTCATACGAGAATTTTCCTTCAAACAGCAACACTTAGAATTGTTAATGAACCCATTCTAGTTCTTTAATAGCCTTTGAAAACTTGGTGAACACAGTTGCACATGTTCCTGCAGTCACCGAATACCATAATCATAATCATGAATAGCATTATCTTAGAAAAGTCCATGTTCTCTTCTAACCTGTTATGCATCTGTCCAAGCAGGGTGTTCACTCTTTTGATCACATTCGCTCAGCTGGAACAATTTTTATGCAATACTGTTCTTTCCTCTTTTAATTATGATGAGCTAATAATCCTAAAAAGTGGAAGAATCGGCTGAATTTTTCACTTCATAATCAATAGAAAAATTTTTTGTGTGTTCTGTGTCCTCATCTTATGGCAATTAATTGCAGAATTACCTAGATGAAGTGAGAAAGCACTACACTTTGCCATTAAGCAAGTAGAACCATTTATTCACATCTGAATAGTAATATTTTGGAAACTTTTCTTAGTCCATCTCTGTCTTAGAGCAGCTTTCTCCCTGTAGCTGCTCGTATCCCAAGACATACATCTTGGTGGTGGTTTTTCTTATTTATTATGACCAATCACAATTTTTTTTCTGCAATTATTTCAGCAAGAGTACAGCTGAACTGAATAAATTGAGTCTTCATTTTTGATAATGATAGTTATTCTTCAACATGCATCCGAGATATAATTAGGTCTTCCTTTGTCACCAAGAGAAACTCTGGAGATTCACCAGAGCCATTTGGTAAACACTTCTATTTCTTCCTATTCAGCTGCATTTGTTTCTCCTGATCTATGGCCACAAATTGCTCTGGGGAACTTCTTTACCAGGTGAAATTTTCTATCTTTTGAAATAGCACACTTATCCCACTTTTTTTTTTAACTTACATGTCCCTAGGTTGTGAAAGGAGAACAAGGTAGTGTTAATTTTATATGAATTGCATTATTGTTTCCTTTGTTTATCTGCAAATTTCAAAAGTAAACTTTTGCTTTTTCATGATGAATTGATATTTTTCTGTTGCACTGATCTTTGTTGTGCCTCTGTTTCCCTTTGTGTCACTTTCTCTGAATTAATGCGGCTGCTGGAGGCATGAAATCAAGTCTTTCCTTTGCCATTCTGTTTCCTTTGCCATTCTCTTTCCATGAATAATCACTTGCCAGTTATTTTCTGCTTCCAGTGTTGCTTATTTTCAGTTATACGCACATCGGTAGGTCAGACCCTACTGGCTGGATAGCTCACCGCTGAGTAATGCCACTCACTGCAGTGGAAATGCAGACTGTCATCTTTGGTAACGCAGATATGGCCGTAAGGGTGCAGAGCTATTTGTATAAACTGAAGATACAATGAAAGGCATTCAAATACATTCTGGAGGTGAAAAGACAGATGTAAATTCAGGCTCTTTTCCAAGAGAGTGCATAAGCAGGTACTTAAGTTTAAGCCAACGGGTTGTAAGTGTGTGCCTCTCCCCTAGGGGCATCAAAACTTCAGTAGTGTTTTGATAGGGTTAATAGCTAATTTTCAAATATGCTGAACCTCCAATAAATTTTTTGAAGTAAACAGAAGCTGTATATGATCAGAGAGTATTGAGACAGAACAAGTCCCACCAAGGGGAGAGAAACATTCTGCTCTCCTTGCCAGAATGTCAGGATTTTGAGAAAATAGGTTTGTTTTTAACTTGGAACACTTTTTTCTGAAAATAACATAACCAATTCATGCTGACAGCAGACAAGCAACCTAAATTGTAGATGAGCTTCAGTGTCATGCACACATATTGCTATATTTATGGATTGTTTTTAAAATGRTCATAGTAGGAGAAATGAGAAGCAAATCCATGTCTGTAGATTGCAGCAGTTGGTCAGAAAGCAACCATATGATTGGCAATTTTCCAGGGAGACCTGAACGGGGCAAGTTACATTTATGTGATCTAAATCCACTGGTCGCATTCAGGGGGGATTAACATCTGTTAAAAGTATTATGTTTATCATGCAGGTGTTTCAATATTTGTATTTATTATGTGTTGCAGGAACAGTCTCTGAGAAAACATTCATATAACAATCTGGTTGTTTTATTGTCTGAATCTGTCAGGACAGTCATTTTCTTACTCCAACATTGTGATCCCCTTGCAAGCTGTAAACTATTTAATGAAGTGAGTATATGGAGAAAGATGACAGACTTTCAAACTTTTAGAAGACAGTTTTACATCAGTGACATTAGTTTTTGCACTTGGGATTGTTCCTAATACATGCATGGCAAAAATATTGAATTAGTTTGAAAATTTCCAGAATTCCAATGTATTCCCCTGTGCAGTTCTATATTTGACATTGCATTCATTTTTTCAATAAACAATACACATAGATTCCAATACTAATGGAAATAAATAAAAAAAATGCCTCATAGAAAGGGTAATTATAGCTGACTTTGAAGAACTTTGCTTCATGTGTCTATAATGCTTTTATTGCTTAAAAACTAACTTTGCAGATATTGTGACTTGTAGAAAAGGCTGCTGGCTGTTTAAAAAAAAAGAAAAAAAAGGATAAAACTTAAAAGCTAGACATCTGCTGATTTGCATTGCAGTGTAATGTGACACTGCCAGTAACACAGACAATACAGTTACATTAAAAATTTTAAGATTGCAAAATCAAGTGCTCAAACCCATGAGGGAACACAACAGTTTAGGTCACCTGTGTGATCTAAATTTGGTCCTCTTGAGTGATGCAGCCTTTATTATATTATCATGGAYGTTTTTGTTCACAGGACCTCTTGAATCTGATCCAGCTCGTACTGGAGTTAATGGAAATATTTTCATTGACTTCAGTAAGTTTCAGGCTGGGTTCCAAATGGCCATTTTTTTTTCTTATTTAACCCATATTTCTTGAAATAACATAGGTGTATATAATGAGAAAGTTTATCTGGTGAGTAAGACATGATCCTTTTCCTGAAAGTTTACAAAGGCCCTGTTCATATAATGAAAAGGAGGTGACTCGTTCCCGTTGCCTAAATGGATTGATATTTACCTTTGATTAATCCACAAAATATAGGTTTATTTCTATGTGGAGTTCATTGCTTTACCAAAAACCAAAAAAAATGAACTAAAAAGAAAGAAAGGGCACCAAGCTAGGTTTTTTGTTTGAGCRAATAATTTATGCCAGGGACAAAGACAACAGAGTTCAGCTGTAGAATGGTCTGTAGTGCTGACTGATTAAGAAAGAGGTATGAAGTAGACCTGAAGGAACAGATGAGTTTTTTTTCCTTTAAACATTTGTAGATCAATAGATTACACAAATTATAATGACTGCTTTGGAAAGATCATTTTCAATAACAAGTGTCCAGCTGAAAATGGTATTTAAGTGGGGTATATTCCATCAGGAAATGACAGAATTACCGCCGAAGATTGAGATGGGATGAGATTTCCACCTGTCATTTCTGTTAGAGAAATTCTCCAACGTGCCATTTTGCTTGGATGGAATATGAGCCAATTGTTCATATTGGTCCTAAAATTGGCCAGGCCTTAGCTGCAACTAAATGGCTTAACTTAAATTATTAGAATTACATTGAAATCATTGCCTCCAGGAAGACACTTCCATTTCCCACCCTGTATACTAACATGATTGAACATGTCATCACCTCACCATAACATATCCCCTTATATACACTTTCAGATGATTTACAGTTATTTCTATCATGGCCTTCAGAAAAGCAGGATCACAATCAATTTATTGTCTATTTTTCTTCAGCAATTTAACTTACTGCATTCAGTCCTCATTCAGTAGGACTCTTTCCTAACCACTGATGTCTTCCAAAAATATCAACAGCAGCAGCAGCAGCATTCATTTCTTTTTAACTTTTGCATTTATTGGTCCTATCGTCAAAAGAATATGACTGAAATGTTTATATGTATTATGTACTTATAATTTTATTCTTTCTTTTGGCCTTCTGAATTAGTAACATCTGTTACCACTGATGGAAAATATCCTCTGGGCCACAGAGGAATCACAGTCACATGCTGCCGCTGGAACAGCCGGTGTGAATCAGCAGTAAGATAGACTCATCACTCTGCACCTAACAGATATAACATCAAAATGGAGCCAAGACATTCCTGTCCAAAGTGGGAGGTAACGGTCTATCCTCTAACTTGAAAAGAGAAGCCTCAAACCATTTCCCAAGTGCTCACAGCCTAACAGGCAGCGCTTACTTAGTAGGATTCAATTTAAACTTCACATTTTCATCAGAATTATCCTCCCTGATTAATATAAGGAATAATGTGACCCATAAGCTAACTGTAAGAAAAACAACAAAGGGATTCAGGAATATAGACTACACAGCATGAGAGGTCTCTGAGTCCCCATGGGTTTTGGTTCTAAAGGGTGGCTTTGGAGTACTTTTCAGCATTTTTCACTCATGGCAAGTCTAAAATTTCAAAGATCTGTAAAATAGTATGCAATGTATTGGTCATTGCCCAAGGGGGCTGCAACAAGCAGTTTGCTAAATATTACCTTGTATGATTTTGGAGAACCAAACCGAAAATTTTGGTTCGCAAAGGAGCAAAATTTCTTCACCTTTGAAAAATGACCCAGGATCTTTCATATATGGTATCCAGAATCACTCTCATGAGTACAAAATAAGTGACAGTCTCTTACTCAGACTAGTGCTGTTCTAAATGTAGTATGCATCGAGTGCAATGCACACTAGTGAATAAGGTAGTAATCAGGCGTTTTGTTTTGTGTTTGTACAATGTCCAGCACACTCACAACTGGAGCATGTGCCCAGGTCAAGCTCCTCAGGTATGCCATGCGCACTCTAAACCTCTTAGTCAGGTAGTAATTGAAGTATAAGTTATTATTTTGGTTTCAAAATGTTTTTTTGAAAGACACATGGTGAAAGGCCGTTTCGAGGGAGTCTATATGAGATTGGATCTTTGAGTCTTACATTTAGAGGGAAGACAACTCTTTGTGGCAACTCGCTCATGTAGATCACAGACGACCAATAAGAAAAGATATATATATAAAAGATATATATATATACATACATAAAAGTATATATCTATGTATTAGATATAATCTGTAGAGACTCTCTGTGCAAAGCTTTAGGTGCATTATATTACTTAACAAAATTTGTAAAATGTGATGCTATCCAAACAGAATGATGAACAATTTATCTAGTGTCTTCCAGGTCTATGAATGCACCAACCCCTTCTGTGCCATTTGTATGCACTTGTGCAAACAGATTTCTTAATTTCATGTATTGTACATATAATAATTTTTCATTAATTTATGTCATTACTTTTTATATTTTTCTTCTACCTCTCTTTCCTTCTACATTTCTTCTGTATTTATCTCTAATGTAACCATTCCATGTGAAGAACCTCCAGAGTGTATACAATAAAAATGAACAAACAAATTTTAATTTGATTAAGCCAAACTGTGTCACTAAATGCCATGAGTCACTTTACCTGACTTTTTGTAATATCATCTATATTGCAGAGAAACAAAGGCTTAAAGAATACAAAAAAACAATTCTCAACACTGAGTCAGTGTAGGAAACCTAGGTTCTGGCCCAGAATTGCTTGGCCCTGGTTTGTTACATACTTGTACTAATTTTCACCTTGYTGTTATTCCTTGAGCAATATCATAGTAACATATTCTGCATGGTAGTAAATTATCACAAATGGAGAGATAGCTAAAAATAATGCCCACATTTTGCACAGCTGTTGAGTTTTGACTGAAAAGCTTGAGCAGCTCTTCAGAAAGTCACAACATCTGATCTGTAAGGTGCTATCCACCTTTGCTTTCAGTGGGAGTTGAGGACGTACAGTTCTCCAGAGACCTGACACCTATAGAGGATATTATAGAAGTCAAGTAACTGGCGTGCGATAGTGTGGCTCATCCAATAAGGAATGGATTGTTTAACACCGACAAAGTGGAGTGAGTAACCAGCTATCAGAGACATTTTTGACATAGAGCCATAAAGTGGGAAGCAGCATGCCATTTTAGCAGGCATTAATGCAGCAGGCAGACTCCTCTAATGATCTATAGATAAAGCAGAAAAAACGTCTTCCTGGCTTAAGTGAGTTATTGTTGCCATTAAAGATGATAGCACGACACGGGAGGAAAGGTAGTGCTACTTTAAAATGGAGTATTCCTCCCGCACACTCATCATTAACTCCAGCTGGAAATTGGAGTAGCACAAACACAACCTTCTTCTGTCCAGGTTTGACGTTACATCCACACAAAAGGAAAGGATAACTTTTTTACCGGGAAAAAAAGCCAGGCAGACTCTACAATATCTATAGTTGTTCTTTCCCCAAAACTGGATGCAAATAGGAAAACTTACAAATATCTACCTGTATTTTACCCGCTTTCTAGTAGAAATTTTAGTTCCATTGAGTTGAGAACAGCACAACAAGAAGTTTTTATAATTTATTACTCTTTAGCAATCAAATGGCTGGCTGGTTTTTTTCTTGTTTTGGATTCAAAATACGTCTCTTTTAAGTCATGTCATCTCAGTTGAAATATGGAATTTAATTATATGATCATAGGTTAAGCATGTATGTCATGAGGTATCTAGTGTAATCTCCCGCAGAAAAGATGGGGAAAAAAGCAGGGTCGTCCATGAGATCAGACCAGGTTATTCCGGATTTATCCAGTYGAGTCTTGGAAACACTTAAGGATGGAGCCTGTACAATCTCTTTGGAAACATGTTCCTACCGCATGACTGGCTCTGGCCAGTGGGGTGATTTTGAATGGATTTCTTCCCTTTTGACTATGAGTTAGGAGATAGGAGTGATGTCTTTACCTTCCCTATTGCTAAGCGGAGTGATGAGGTTGTTATGAACAGATAGCTCTATAAGACTGAAGAAGATGTTGAAGCAACATGGCTTGATCATACATGGCTGAGAGGAGATTGAGGTGACTTTGCTTTTGCTGTCACTCCTTTTTTTGACTGAGTTGTTAGCACAGTGTAATCTACCAAAAATTTTATTTTTTCTGTACTTCAAGCAGTTCTGCCCTCCTCTGTTGTTTTTATCCTTTGTCTTTGCTAAAGTGCATGTTTGCAATTTAGAAATAGCAAAGGGGAAGGTAGGCTTGGTGGCTTATCTGTTCAAAGTCCCTCTCTTAGGACTTTCCATTTAGAAACTTAGATTTGGTTTTCACACTCTCAATTGTAGACCAGAAGAACACAAAAAGGATAGCTTTTTTTCCATTTAATGGATAGATACTCCCTTCAGTACTTAAAAAATTTAAGTAATAAGCCTATTCCTCTCTCCAGAGGTGTTYCGAGTGTGCCACTAGATGAAGTTCTGGGTGCCAGCAGACGTACCCCTAGGCACCAGCTCATGTTCTTTGCTGGCTACATTCTCCTGTTTCATTGTGTCACATGGTTGTTGAGATTTCTCCCTGGTATAGGACATATAGGACATCTGTGTTGCTTGTCTAATTTGAAAAAAATCTGTTTTCCCAGTATTTGCGTGTGTAAATTGCTCTTTTAATTGTAATCAAATGCAGAAATCTTGAAATGTTGTATATAAATAGATCAAAACTCAAGGTCTTGGATTGGGTATTTAAGATTGTTAAAATACCCCAATCATTTTCATGTTTGTGTCTCTAAAATTTAATTTTATAATTCAAAAGGCTACGGATTTTCTTAATTTGAAAAATATGGATGAAAAGAGTAATTCCCTTGTCTTAGGCCTGCTTTCTTAACCTAGAGATCAGTTCAGTAAATCATACGAAGTGCCCCTCAGCACTTTTCCAATGTTTTACAGTGCTTCATTACTGCAGATAAATGTAGTTATAGTTCACATAATACGAACACAGAATTCTTGTGCAGGTACTTAATTGAAGCGGATAAATTTTTACGCAGCAGTACTTTGTTCCTCCTAAATCTTTAGTAGTCTATGGGTAATAATATAAGTGGTAGTAGTGTTAGGTGAACTTTTCTAATGAAAAGAAAAAATACTCCACTTTGTTTTGTGTTTTCAGTCTCTGACAACAAATGAAATGAAGGAGGCTTATATTCCAAGGAATTATAAAGGGCTAAAAAAACATAGATCTCCATAAAGAAACAACATTTGTAAGTTTTATGGTTAAATCAGCCATTGCTTTGCTGACCAATAAAATGGAAAATGTGTGCTTTTATAGGTTTATAAAAAAGGCAAACTCCAGTTGCATGAAAAATAACTTTCACCGATTGAGTACAGGTGGTGACTTGTTTAAACTCTGAAGATGTAAAGGCTTAGTATGCATGACTGAAAAAGGGAACATGGCACAATAAAAAGTCTTCCTTTCTTTACTCATCAATCCTTTGGGTATTCCATGTCAAATAAATGTTACAACAATTTACAGTAAAAGTATACAGTGGAAGTGCCAACGTTAACACTTCTTAGGATTGGACAAGGTCCAAATTTTTCACACCAATATTTAATGTGAAGTAAAATGTCTTTTCCATTGGAAGTGTCAGCTGTAACATGCTTTCCTATATTTGGCAACATGCTCATGTGAAGTATAAAGTCAAATGCACATGATGTTCCTTTTATTTCAACCATGATAAATTGTGTTCATTTGTTTAAGTGCAAGTGGCAGTTTTAGTGTTCCTACTATAAATTTTGGTTAGCTTCTATTGACATGCTGTATTAAACTTAAGAAAAACAAATTACACTTCACCCATTTTAATTGACTAAATGTGTCAAAAACACAATAAGTATAACACGAAGGGTCAGAGTCTCAGACTTCACCATAATGGGTGTCATGGCAAGGATCCAGCTTTTTGTGCATTTCATTTTTCATAAAGTTTTAGTATGAGGCGTACATTTAACATTCACTTCCACTTCAGATTTGTAGCTTAAAAAAAAATAAATCTCGTGTTCTGTTCCCATTGCACTCACTCATAATATTGTTAAAAGTTTCTGGTATTTTTTTTTAAGGTGGTAGTACTGATGAATATAGATGAACCGCTACAACCATAAGATTTCAAAATTGACTTTGGTATTTGAAGGAATGAATTCATGATTCATGTGGTATAAATGGATTTGTGTCAAAACCCATGCTTGAGACCATGGTTAGGAATCCCTGAGACCAGTTTTCTAAATAGACAAGCATGGTTGAGTGCCAGATGAAACTTGGCATGCCCCATTCCCAGAGGATTTGAATGGAGCCTGCCACTTTTAATGCATGCATTTCATGCTAAATAATTGATGYCTATTTTTGTCTTCTGGAAATCGTTGCCTGTTTTCTGGATTTTAACAATTGAAAATTAAGGAAAACCACTAATAGGCGGTATGAGTATTGGCAAAATGACCCTAAGCACTGAAATACCTTGATGGAGTTTAAGCCATTCGAATGTCTCAGTGTGGATTCATTCTTACGAATTGTGAACAACGGATCAGCACTTGTTGCAAGTGCCAGAATATTTTTTTTCTTCTGCTCTCATTGCTGCATAAGCCTGTACCCACTGGAAAGGTTTTGTTGTCAGCCTGAATCTCTGCCTGGTTAGCTGTAGCAAGGTGGAATGGTCAGAGAGCAAACAGGCTCAGACTGCATGTAGGACTTTCAGCAGGGTTTATCAGCTTTCYTGGGTTTCCAGCAAATCCTTTAAACTACATTCATCTTCTGGCAAGCAGCATGAAGAGGATGCCTTGTGCTGCCAGATACTGACAGGCTGAACTCAGAGGAACCGCACCACCCTTCTGTTTTGTACATTCGCATCTGGTGTCCTCCTGACATGGCTATGCAACAGCAGGCAAAACCTTTTCCTGCTCCTGCTTGCTCTTGTTTGTTGTGCTGCTGGTGGTATAAAGACATTCCTCTGACGTGGGCACCAGCAGAGCCTGACTCTAATGCCACTGGTAAAAGCGATGGGTTGAGATATACACTGGAATTATCCAAAAGTAGAACCTGGTTGGCTCTAATGAGAACTATTTGGAGGCAGTTTATTTCTACTTCCCTTAAGAGGGGGAAGCAGCTGTAATCAGATACCTCACCCTGAGGGTGGTGCTGGTCTCAGYCTCTCTGTAGGAGAGAGAATGAGAGACCAGGAATGAGGAGGAGTGCCAGGCTGCCAGCTTGATTGCTGTCAGGGTGGTTGCACACTTAAGCACAGAGAGCAAAGAAGAGTGTCCAGGAGCAGCCTGAGCCTTCAGACTTGGGTGCTAGACACCCAAGCCCAAACCCTGCTGGACGGATTCCAATGAGACAACTGGGTCTTATCAGTCTGAAAGCGTGACTTATTCTCATATTTGCAGCCTTCTGCACTTGTGCTGAATAATGTTCCTTTAGCCACAGTTTTGCAGTTGCATCCTGTTGTAGGCACACCCACAGTAAGTTAGCTCCTGGCATGCAGCATGTGGAACATTTCTTTATTTTTGAATTTTTGATGCAAAAGATTGCTTTTTTATTCAGAGGCACCCACCTGTATCCATCCAACTAGAAAGTGTTAACACGAATGTCTTCTGTTTGAGGGTAAATTTCATTTGCTTTTGGGGGTTTTATGATCCTGTCACAACTTAAACAACTTGTTTCATAAAGGTATTTTTAGCTACCAGAAAAGGCTATGCATTCCTCAAGACTGAAAATACATCATCTGGGATCATATATGTACACCATCCCAAAGGGAACTTAAAACTTTCTTCATGATAGACTAGACGACAAAAACTCTCCAAAAGTTATAGCTCAGTAGGTAGGAAACCTAACTAACGCCATGAATATTTTCAACAGAACAGGCAGTGCTGTCYGTAGCTCCATTTTCATGCCACTTTTACTGTAGAATCACAGAATATTCTGTTTTTAATATGATTTTGCCAAGCTAACYACAAAATTCTTCTTTGTGGCTGCTTTTTCTTTTTTTTCACCTCTGGTGGAATATACCTCTTTAGAGAATTTGGTCTATCATTAAAAAAAAAGAAAAATGGACAAGAAAAATGGAAAAGAGAAATAAAAAAAAGTTATTGAAAATCTCTCCTGTACCCAACCCATCCAGCCTTAAAATTTGGAAAAGAAAAATACTGCCTCTGCTGCTCAGAAAGTGCTTTTTACTGGATCTCTAACGATATGCCTAAACTTGGCCAAGTTAAGCACATTCAACACCTTCCACTGCAGCAACAGCATCAAAGAAACACTATCTGCTGGGATCCCCCCTCAGAGTTTAGCAGTTAATTTGCTGAGTATTTTGTTGGAGCTGAGTATTCTCCAGGCCAGAGCTGGCAGGTTGACAGGTTTCCCTGGAAATGCAAAATCTGGCTGTTGTGGGACAATGTGAGTATGGGGACTGGAAGCAGAGACTACCWCACTAGTTTTTTTTCCATTCATTCTTACGCAGTATAAAGAAATGAAGAAATTCACTGTAATGAAAAGGAGAACCCCTCTGGGTGTAATAGACTGCAAAGGTCCCAAGGGCAGGACTGGGAGATGATACTGTAAAGAAGATCTTTGTTTTTACTCTATAGCTAAAACTATTCAATAATGCGCAAGCCAAAAAAAGGTAAAATAAAAATTTGTACAGTGCAATTGAATTGTGGTGATTCCTGTCTTCAGGTGCTTYACTTTGCTTAAACTGTTCCTTTAAAGTTTCTTGTTAATGTTTTATATTTTACTTTTTTTTTGTGGATATATACAAATAGAATTTTTCATTTATTGCCATAATAAGATATTAATATTATACTATCACACAATTATCACAATAAATAACATGACAATTGAGATTTTGACAGGTATAGCATCCATGGGCTGCAGCAGACTTTTGTAAATTTGACCAGCTTTCTATAGGTCAGAAAGATACAATTACCTGAAAGAGCATTCTCATCTTACAGTAGGAAAACTATGACTAAAACAAATAATTATTTCTTTCAAAAGCACCAGCTGAAGAATATTTCTCTCAAACATTGCTTTGCAGAGAATTTGCTTTATTTCTGCCTCTCAAATTTGAAAAATAGTATATGTATCCAATTTTTTATTATTTTGACCTTTGAAAATCTTGGCCTAGGACTACAAGTGGGATACCTTAATAGTTTTGAAAATCTTAAGAATACAGTTTTATTTTTTTCATCGTATGGCCAATTACCAATTTTGTGGAGAATTGATGATATATAAGTAACTATTTACTTTGAAACAGCGCTGGCTTTATGGTACTCTTAGTGCCAACACTATACTGCAGAAGTCTCTGCCCTCCAATAAAGCACAGTACCACAAAATTTGTGTTATCAGATTACAGCAACCAAGTGCCAGGGAGATAAACAGGTTCAAACAATCCAGCTCTTGCAGAGAAACATTGTTGTCTCAAATGCCCAAAAAACTATTTTGACAATCCAGAGTGAAAGAAACATGACAAAYAGTCAGCGCCACGGGAGCCCTCTCTAACACTGATGATACAGACTTCCACAGATCTCCTTCACCTCAAGGTTAAAGGCAAAACCTATCTGGATTTGACTGAAGTCAAGGTCCTGCTGCTTTTAATATAGCATCACCACTACAAAATTCTTGAAAATATTCTGCGTTGTAATCTAGGTGTTTCTAGGGAGTGTGTCTCCTGAGTTTTCTCTAAGAGATACTGTGAGAAACACTCCACCATACTTCACTGCTACTTATCAAGACTGTGAATCCATATCACACATACTCCCCTTGTAATTCTTCTGCATTGTCTGTTAGACCACAGTGTTTTTCTGTTATTTAATAAATAATGTCAATCAACCTTGACATTCTTGGCGCTGCTCCATACCAATCTTTACTGCTTAAGCTTGTTCATCACAGTAAGGTAAATTTTGCTGTTCTTCACACAATTATCAACTGCTTTCAAATGAATGTTTTACCCTGCAGCATCCTTTTTTTTTTCTACATACAGTCTAGCAAAGGTCTGAAGTGTCTTCGCTCACACATACATACAAACACCGCTCTGCTTGGAATTGAGAAGTAGCGTCTTCAAATACATTTTGGTGTGAGTATAGAAATTATTTCTTATCATAGTTATCTGTTCTTTCCTGTGTTTCGGATCTTATTAGGGGTCCAGAACTGACCTTGACACTAGCTATAAAAATGTACATACTTCTTTTCCTGCCAATAACATTCAATCATAAAACTGTAGTCTCCGGAAAATAAACAAAACTTTCCATTTATCTAGCAAATATTCTTCCAAGTAATTGGTACAAAATTCAGTAGATTTCTTGTAGTCAGATGTAGTAACTGGTGATCTGTACAATATTCTTCTGTTAGATCGAGAGTGTGTCTGTATTTTAGTGTTGATTTTAATTTCTCCTTTTATACACGAAATCAAAAGCTATGTTTACCTTTTATATTTAAATACTGTAAACCCTGTGTATAAACATTAGATAAACTATACAGCATAATGTGTAGAATAATTATCACAAGCATGCTAAAAACTAACTTGATGCCAAACTTCTCAAAGAGGCATGTAGGAAGAAATATGAAAATTTCTTTAACTACAAGCCCTGAAGCAAGTAAATGGAGGCTGCATATGGCATCACTGCACAGCAGAAACAGCTACATTCCTTCTGGCTGCCAGAGAGATGCAATCCACATCTCTATTTAAAGTTGTAGATGCACTGAGGAATTTGGACAGGCAAATGCAAGAATGCTTCTTATGGCAGTACGGGCTCCAGCCCCTTTGGAAATTTGTCAATAAAATATTATTGCAATGCACCTGCATGGACTTAACTGAACGTGTCTGAGATTTAGCGGGGATTGGTAGATAGAAGGAGACTACTCCAAATCTGTGAACTTCTTCCACATTTCTGGGAGACTTGTTTTTCCAACAAACTTACACCACCAAAACCTCAAATACACATCGATGTTTATGAATGATCTTCATTTGTTCAAATAGTCATCCTACAGTAGGAGCCACTTTAAGATCCTTGAGGTATGAGAAGCTTTTATGAATATTTATATTAAATTGCTAATTGGTTTATTATAGAAAGAAGACTGAAGTTTTTTCTTATTATGTGTGTTATTATTATTCATTTATAGAGTACTGCTGTTGTTGGCAATGCTGAACATCATGGATAATTCTTGTTCTGAAGAATTAACTGGAAGGAATTGATAATATTTTCCTGCTTGGAACATTTGCCACATCAGGGAAATTAATGAAGTTTGTAGGTATTTATTAGTGAAAGCAGACCAGAGTGAACTCAACAGGTTTGACAAAATGCGAGTATAGGAGAGGGGTAGGTGTGGCTAATTCACAGATGTGCCTTGTGGCAGTGTTCAGAGCAGACAGCTCCCACTAGATTGCCTGGAAAGTGCTCCTCAGACCTTGCAGGTTGGAAGTGTCGACGCAGATGGGGGACCAATAAGTTAGTCTCAGATATCCAGGAGCACATGATATATTTTTCAATACATCCAAGTGCTGTTACTTTGGTCTGGAAAGAGTGATACAGTTTAATAGCACAATGTATAGAGATACCAAAGCCARCTCATTCGGGCATGGCTACTAGACATTGCCATGGGGAACTGGACATCACAAATTTCTATGGGAACGCTTTGGTGGAAATCCATGTTCACGTGCCAAACAGATGATTTGCTCACATATAGTGGTCATTTGCTCACAATTTTCATGTTGCACAGCCCAGTTGAGCTATTTCTTTTTTTTTTTTAAGTGTACCAGATGTCTAGAATGTACAAAGAAACAGGAAAACTCTTCTTCAATTAAATAATATCTCCAGACTAAAAAGGAGAACTTGTCCACCAAATAAAAGCAGTATGATAACCCAGTTTACAGTAGATATGGTGACTTGGACTAGATATTCAGGTCTGCAGGTTCTTTATCTCACTGAAAACTATCAAGAACCCGAAAGTTTTTCAACAAAATTTGGCACAGTGCCACAAAATTTCAGTTTTGATAAACTGCTGTCTTTCTAATAAAACAAGGTTTCATTGGAAAATGCCTGACTCACTAGATTCATCTAAACAGATGCTGACAATATGGTTCAAACATACGGGTTATGTAGGAAGACAGAGCAAATTTCAATTTGTATTTGAAGTCCAATCCTACACTAAGAAATATGTAGCCTCACTCCTGAGCACTGGTGAAGCCTTGATGTGGGATTCGGGTCATGGCCATGGTCAGTTACGATTCAAATTCTTCCCAGAAGAAATTTGTAGGGGCCTCAGTATAATTCTGCCATCACATTCTCACCTCTGCAGTGTGAGCGAAGGTATTCAGTGTGTGTCATTACCATATCTGCCCTGGCCGCAGACATGTCAGTGTATCTGGCAAAGTTGCAGTCCAGATGTATGGCTCTTTAGCTTTTCTTTTGGGATATTTGGCAGGGCTTCAGTGATGTAACAGTGTACTGCCTTCTAAACCTTGATGCACATGACAGACCAAGACTAATGGTTTCCTTTAAATCTGGGGCTGAATACCATTGTTGGCTTTGAAAATTCCAAGAAATATAATTTCACTTTAGATCACTATAAATTTATAAACTGTTGTACAGTGAAGGAGTAATCTCATGGGAAATGAGCATAAACCTATTATATTTTCATTAACAATCTGTTTTCACCATTGACTTAATCCACATTTACTGTTGTGGAATTTGATTATGCACTATAAAGCACTATAAAACAAAATTAGGTATGTACCAAAGTATCAATTTTCCTGGTCATGTTGAATTACTCATTTCCTTTGTTTAAAATCTTGGGTCCTTTCTATCTAACTTAAAAAAAGGCAGTCTGTGTGTTTATTGTCACCCACCTGAAAAGCAACATAGAAATTTCTTTTTTTTTCTTTTCATTAATGTCTCTTTTCTACAAGACAAGAAAATAGAAGAAAAAGGGAATGGAATGGAAAATGGAAATAAATATTTCAGTAAATTTAGTGTATTAATCTGATTTGAAAGTGGGTTTCTTTTTATGCTCTGCACCTTTCTTTTTATTTGATTGTGCAATAATAGTTAAACATTCAAACTTCCCCCCAGAGCTCAAGTCTACAAAACACACCAAAAAATACTAGCCTAATACTAGCCTATACAGTATAACCCACTTCTTGAGCTTGTCTCAGAGGTGTGGAATGACCAGGATTTTTGGAAGAGGCAGTTAGGAAGGCTTTAAAATTGGCATGCATGTGGTTTTGGAGTAAACCCATATTTTAGAGTATTATGTTGATTTTTGTGTCACTGTTGCCTGGATGGTTATTCTGAAATCTGGAATTCCTTACTGTCACACAATGATACCTTCTGTGTTTTGTGAATTAGAGAAAATAGTCTATAGAACTGTCAGGCTACTTATTATGTACTTCTTTGCCTAGTGGTSAAATAGTTTTTCTGCATTTTAAAAATATTATTTTTTAAAATTATTACATCTGTTAAACCGTTAACACAGGAAGTCAGCTACTTGAAAACGAGCTCGTTGATCAGCATAAAGTAAATTAAATACGTTATATTTCACATAGTCCTCAGATAGTTGGCTAGTATTTCATAGCAGCTGCAGTTGCAAAGGACTGACAAGAACTTAACGTCAATGTTACAGTTTTGCAAACAGCATTTCAGCTTGGTCAGCTGCACCAGTTTTATAGCAAAAATCAAATCAGATTATGTTTATCACTATTTTTTAAAATTTGCTGAAGAGTCTGTGCAACTTAGAATCACACGATTGTGCAGAATATTTTGCATGCACCTATGCACCAGGAGAAAAAGGAGGGGTAAAGAGAAGAGTATAATTGCAAAGGAGAGATTTTATGTGTGAAAGGCATTGTACCTTCCTTGTGACTGTTCAAAATGGATATAAAAAGATAAAAAAGAAGCAAAATGTTGGCAGGTTTTCTATTTAGCAACTTGCTTTTACCTACTTTGATAATAACACTATATTTGAGCACAGAGGAAAAAAGGGGAAAGGTCTTGGAAGTTATATTGATAAACTATGTGTGGATCCCACAGCTGGCATAAAATATCTTGTTTGGGCTGTAAAAATATATTAGCATGTCATGTTATCTTCATAAATTCTTCCAACACATAAGGTGGGTAGTGTCCCCCCGAATCCCAGGACTCATTACCATTTCTGCCCACTCTTACCATTCATCAGCCTCTTTGTCATACACAGCAGGCGCGCGGTTGGGGCCAGAGCATTACAATTCTGGAGGGGTAGATACTGAGTGAGTTATTAGCTGTGGCAGACAGCCCTGCTCCCAAACACTCCTGAGAAGGTTCTTCACTTAGGCAAGCAACAATTACAACGGCATTCCCAACCTGGGGAATGCCAGAAAGTTCTGAATAGAGCCTGCGGGTTTCAGTTTTCCCTTTACCATGACTCTGATTAGACATTAATCATGATTCCCAGAGCTTTCCAAAGTTCACTGAAGAAGTTCAAGCATTTAGGACATTCACAAGTATTTGTATTCGACTAAAGCAACTCAATTTACATATTATTCTTGTTTGTAAGAAAGCTATAAATTCTATTTCTGTGTGAAAACTTATAATCTGAAAACTCAAGCAACTGAGAATTTGTGTCTCTGGCGCAATGTGAGACAGGAAGGAAACCTGTAAATTAACACATGAATTATATTGCTTTTCACAGTTGTATGAGCTTAGAAACACCAGATCATTTTCCTTTTCATTTTTTTTAAAAATTTATTTTGTGTTTCTCAAGTTTACACATTTAAAACTAGCTATATTTAAGAGGACTTCTTGTCTGTTCACTCTAATGATGAACATTTGATTTATTTAAAATAAAATTATTACTTATTTTTACTATTTGGAGGCAGGGACAATGGAACACTTTTCCAGACAGCTAATGCCAGATTAAAAATTAATTAGATATTATTTAAAAGTGATGTTGATTGATGTTGATAGATAAAGCTCGAGTGGTCTAGGTATGTGCCTATCTTATTTTCAAGTGACTTAGGAAGTAAATCAGTTTTAGCAGGAAATTAACTAACTTTAGCCTGCAATAATGTTAAGATTTAAAACCCCTATTTTTTGTTTAGGATTTCACTGATCTGGTATGATGAAGTGACATTTGCTTTTAGTCAAATCAGCTTTGCTGTTTGTTTCACTGCAGCACTAAATCTTGCAGAACTAACACTGGTGACAACTTTCCTTTTTCTGTTTAATACACTATGCATTGTCAACAGAAAGATGAGGACTTGGAGCAGGAGCACTCTATAGGAATTTTTAGTTAAAATATCTTTGCTTTCATATTTTCAGAAAAGTGCTTAAATTATATATTTATTCTTATGTTCTGTTCTTTTAACTGAAGTTGTTGTTTAAACTACTTAAATTGGTCTGCTCTTTAAATTGTCAGTATAGGATATATATAGATGGGAAAATACCCAAGAAATGTTATGGTAAAAATAAGAATAGCAGTTTAAAAACAAAGCATGGGTCAGTTTATGAGATTGTATCCTAAAAAGCATTCCGTTTGACAGTAAAGGAAATTTCCACATCAACTTTGATGCATAACTCTCAGTAGAGTACATATAAATATTGGTCATTTTCAGAGCACATCATACATCACACAACTGCACTTTTCATATCCATTTTCACATATTTCAGTTCTAATTTTGGTCTCCTTCCACTTCCAAACAGAGACAAAAGAAATACCTGCATTTAAAACTGTTTCCCACATATCATTCTCTTGAGCTATGAAGTTTGAGAGTAGAAGGGAAAAGAAAAGAGTTCAGATGTTCATGAAAAGTACTTTCCATTGCACAAAAACTGAGGAAAGGCTTATGCTGATGCTTTTGCTTAATATGAAGAAATGGATGAAAACACCGTGATCTGCCTGGAAAAATATAATCCCAGTTTTGTTTCAAAAGCCAATGTGGGTCTCCTAATTGTCCTCTCCTGCTGATTTTCTTGCCTTTTCCAGTCAGTGCCCTGGGCAGTATGCTGTACTCGACTTTCTTTGCCCTGGTGACAAGCAGTTTTGGAGAGAGTGCGAAGTATCTTGCACATATCTTGCACTCCTGTCCTGGCAGTGGCGACATGGAAAGCTTTGATGTCAGCCTTCTTCCTGATGCTGCAGCCCAGGCTACAGGTAATTCTCTCCAGAGAATTTTATATAAATCCCTGCATTAAGAGATGGTCTAAATTTTTAGTGATAACTGGTGTTCCTAGACCTCAAACACTGCAGATAGCAGATAATATGGGCTCTTGCTTCCTAGGTGGTAATTTTTCAATCACACTAATTTTCTTAATCTTAGCAATTGTTATATATTGTTTAATTTTTTTCCTCCTCTTACTTTTTTTTCCCACCAAAGTACTTTTCTGAGACTTATAAAATATTTGGAAAAATCTCTTTCAAAGCCAGACTCTATAATCACATTGGAAGGAAACAAATCTCTCTCACTCTCTTCATATTGGATTATGTCAAAGATTAGCTTCGATTCAAGCAACATTGTACGAAGTTTTGCAAAGGATTTTCTTTTTAAACTACAACCATATGTTTTACTCCATTGAAACAGCTTACATATCGAGTATATGAGATTGATTGATGACATTTGCTCCAGTCATTTCACTAGTCATTTATTCATTTAAGGTTAGGTTAAGGATGTTTATTAAATGATTAGCAAAGCAACTCATTGATCATTGTTCCATGTTTCTGGCTAGAAGCAACTGAGGAGCAACAATTTTAAACAAAAAATATACTAGCTTGTTATAACAGGAGTATACAGGGATATTAATTATTGTTCTGCAACTTCTTTATCTTAAATACTTATAACAAATACATTACAGTTTCCCCTAAAAAAAGATCCCAAACAAGGCTATAGAACGAACAGTCACTGGCCCAACAGTAGCCTAATTCCATGCCTCCCACTTTCCTCTGTTTCCCACTCACCAAAACAGATCGTAGTACACATCATCCTAGTTTTAAGTTTTCTTCATTGGCACACAGTTGAATATTTAAGTTGCCCTCTTTCTATATAAGACTCTTGAGGAAATGGATCCAAGATTCTGAAGAGGCCACCTTGCCTCTCAAAGCTGCAGCCTCGCTCTTGATGCTCTCCCTCTCAGTTTCTCAGCAATTGAGCTTTCTCTGTCCTTGGAGATGCTTTCAATAGAGTGGAGCTTGGTCTTTCCTGGCAGACTGCCTGAGACAACAAAATTTCTTTTCCAGGAAGGAAGAGCAACATGAGGAATCGTTGTTTTCAGGTCACGTGTAGACACTGCTTTCTCTGATTCTGGCCTTCCACAAAGCAAAAGTAGTTGAGAAAAGGGAAGGGAGGGGAAGGGAAGGGAGGGGAAGGAGAAGGGAAGGGAAGGGGAAGGGAAGGGGAAGGGAAGGGAAGGGAAGGGAAGGGAAGGGAAGGGAAGGGAAGGGAAGNGGAAGGGAAGGGAAGGGAAGGGAAGGGAAGGGAAGGGAAGGGAAGGGAAGGGAAGGGAAGGGAAGGGAAGGGAAGGGAAGGGAAGGGAAGGGAAGGGGAAGCTTAAAAAGCAGGGAAAAAACGCAGAAGTATAACTAACTGCTCTACAGATGATAGAGACTTTATAATTACTTTGACCATCTTATATAAGTGTTCTCTGAAACAGATTTAAGGTAGTTCCGGAGTAGGGCTGAGAAAGTCAAAAAGGGGAGGGAGAAGACATGCACGGGGCTGAATGCTTCAGGGTGAGGAATAAGGACTGGTTGTTGATCACACTAGTGGGTTACAGTTTCAGAACTATGTGTCCATGTCAACTCTTCATGGGTAGTGAAGCTCACTGCAGTGTTTGGGCCCAAGTCCACAGGTGCTGGCTATTTTTTTAAGCATGAAGATTTATGCACTTACAGACCAATCAACCTGACTTCCATTTCCTGAAAATACCAGAATGAATAATGTCTGTAAGCAGAAATGAAAGTACAAAATTATAAGAAGAAACTCGTAAGGATTTGTCAAGAATAAATACTGTCAAGAAATACTGATCAGATTCTTTCTGCCAGTGGCATTGAATAGGAAGGAGCAGTAGGTATTATACAGATTTACTATAGTAAAGTTTTTGACATGGTCTCAAGTGGTGTTGTAAAACCAATGAAACGTAAAGGAACTGAAATTTTTGCCAGTGGGTGAACTATCCTGTGGGAATAGTCATCAGACCAGGCCCATTTTGTTTGAAGAGATTAGAGTTGCAGAGGTCTGATGAACAAGGTTGAGAACCAGGGACCAGTTTTGAAATCCACATTGTCCAGTGCTTTGGATGGCTCCAGAGTGGTCGTGGGCTGACCTAGGTAAAGAGTTAGGGAAGTCCCATCCTGTTGTTAGAAGGTAATGGCAAAAGTAGCTTGAGACAAGCCATGCTGCTTGTATACATCTGTGTGTCCGTGTGGGTATATTTGGGGAAGTTCAAATTTGGCACACAGGGCTGCTAGATGAGACCTGAGGGCACTCCAGCAGAAGAGGAAGGTGCTTAAGTGGCCATCAGCAGTGTATTTATGGCCTAAGGATCAAYATCTGCAGAGGGAAGACTATTATATCATGCTTTTCATAGAAGAGGCCCCAAATGTTAGGGAAATAGTATTAAGATGGGAATTATTCCTTTAGTTTCACAAGTGTCTTATCCACCTCATAATAGTGGCATGTGAAATATCATATGAAGTGCATATACAGTCCCTACAAACATAAAGACCAGACTAATTTGCATCAGAGGAATTCTGCATTTCTTTTCAGAATGAATAGAATTTTATTATAAACGATATTTGGACTCTAAAGTTTTTCATACAAGAGTAGCTTCCACCAACTAGAAAACAAATCTGAGGGAAAAATTCTTTATCCATGTCTATTCAAAATTGTTTAATACATGTTTATTCATGCAGAAGCTATATTGATTGTTATGCATGTAAATAATGCTGAAAATAAGGAAAGAACAGTCCAGTGAAGGACTGCCAAATATTTAGTCTATCTGCTCCAAACAAGCAAATGTAGCTGCCATATTTGAATACATAACAATGTACATTTTGATGTTTTGAACAACTCATTTACAGTGTTTGTAAAATTTGGGATTTTATAATCAGAAAGAAAACAAAGGTATAGCAGCTTCTAAAGCACTGAAGGGAGCATACGAATTTTACATTTTAAGTTACTTCTAATGAGTACTTTGTTAGTTTATTGAGGAACATTTAAGGATAGAGGAAATGAATAAGCATGAAGTACAGCTGGTATATTATAAAGGAACTTACATGACAACTGCCAAATACCCTGCAGCAAAGAGGTTTAATAAAACAAATAGAAAAAGCACCAGGATGCTTTCTTTATTGCAGCATAACCAAAGTGTAATAAAGAAATCAAACATACAACAAACAAAGTAAACTAAAATGCTGATCCTACATTATTGAACCGTTAATAAATCCTACTGATGGCTCTCTGTTAAATGCAAATGAATCTGTGAGCAGTAAGTAACAAATATGAAAACTCATCTAAAACTGTTAGTGTAGATCCTATTGAAGATAATGCCTTCCAGGAAGTAAACACTGTAAAATGATGGGGAAAAAAATCAAACTAATTTGATGACCTATTTGATGCAGCTGGTGGGGAACCTAAACAGCACGCTAGACTTTGGGTTTACTACTCTGTCAGGACTCCACCACCACCAATAAACTGCGTGTGAATTCTGGGCGATGGCTTCTAATCAATCCAGTATTACTCCCTGCATCATTAAGGGCTTGACCCAGGTGAATGTAGCCTCCATGGCTGCCAGACCACACTAAATTAAAAAAGAAAATAAACTCCATGAGCCACTGGGGACCTGCAGCTACAGAAGCTTCTTGTGACTCCAAGAGCAATATTTCCCCTGGTGACCACAGAATGCTGGATGGAGAATGAACCAGCTCGGCTGCAGAGCCTGAAATCTGCTCATTTGATTGCTGGGCTGTACCCAGAGCACAGGCTTTTCAGAGTGCTACTATGGATCTACAGTGAATGCAGCCAGCAAAAGCCAAGACTTGCTAACATGGTTGTGGTTTGTGCAGCCACATAATAAATGAGCAGCAGAGCTGAAAATAGAATTCACTAACTCCTGCCTCCTAATCCCACCCTTCAATCAGTAAAATAAAGTGAAAAACGTCTTCTCCCTGTAGGTACTGGTGAAGTCCATTTTTGTTGTGTTATAACTCCATTGTTCTGTGGTATCAGGAAATCTTATAATCCATGAGCATATGGATAGTTTATAAATTTAAAAATTTGGTTGACATTCAATCCTTTCTAGGATTTGAACTCAATTCAAGTGCATTTCCACAAATGTCTCTGCCTGAAACTTTTACAAAAAGCTCACAGCTACAGGTTTGGCTATTAAAGATACATTTCTGTGTTAAACAAGGTTGTCTTCCCTATTAAAATTGACAGCCAGGTCCATATGTTCCATAAAATAATGGRAACAGTCTTTGTGAACAGTGCTGCAGTGGATCCCGAAGTTCTCATAACCCTTTGGAGTGTACTTTCATAGTAAATTCACGGGAACCTTTCAAAGAATATTGYTTTGCAGTTCAGTCTTACCTCTCACTTACACAGAGTGGAAAACCCAGTCAAACCCAAATTTTGACCACATTTTCTTATACAGGATTCCAAATATGTGCAGTAGATTGCTTGCCACTTTGAGAAGGAAGAAAACAATCTTTTTTGTTAGGATGGCTAAAGAGTTTGCATTCAGTATTGATTCAGTATTTCTTGATAGTCCATGTACTGTCCTCTGCCTTCTACTTTACTCTTTCTCCTTTTCTCTGCAGCTAAGCTCCAATTCTTCCTTCTCGTCTAACATGGAAGGTCACCTAATGCTGTTAGTACAGAATTTGAGAAAAGGTTGGAGCATTTTTTATTTGGAAGGAAAGCTAGCTGCAGTCATTCTGACTTAGAAATCTCTGATTCCTGCCATGTTTTTTCCCTGGACATTATAAAAATATGGTAAATTGAGCAGTCTTACCCGACCAGCTTTTCACACGTTTAGTTAGCAGAAGAACATGCCCAAGATTTCAGTCATGGATACAGTTTGTGTACAGTTTGTTAGCCTGGCAATTATATTATTCCTTTTCATTTGGAGATCTAGGATTCATTATAAGGGGTATTGTCACAGGTTATGACAAAAGAGATAAGATATTAGAAGAACATCTTTGAGTAACCAGTGATAGTGTTCTGCATTTTTCCAAATAGGAGCAATCAATACGGTAGCCACTCTAAAGCTGACATATCAGTAGTTCATTTGACAATGCACATATCTAATCTAATTAAAATATCTTAGAACTTTAACACTTTGAGTAAGAATATTTTTACTRTCTGCACTGATAACTTAATATGCTGCGCTTGTATCGGCTCTTGTGGACAATGTGAAAGTAGGTTCCAGCAGAAAGTTGTGCCTTTCCTCCTCTGTAACTTCTAAAAAACAAGCTCCACAATGATATTAAAAGCAGTATACTCCAATGGAGGTCCTATACTTTATCTGAAAGGACAAACATGTTTTGTCTGAAATGCAAATCCAGTTATTTCCGTGTTGCCTCCTATACTTGGATTTTTTTTCCTAAGGGTTCAAGGAGTACTTTCTTGTGATTAGTGGTACCATTTTACTTAAGAGTTTCTCGCTAGCCTACCACTCTTTTAATCTAATTTATTCCAATGCAACCTTTCCCTAGACTTGGCCAAGCAGAGAGATGCTGCTTTGCTAAGAATGCCCTTTTTGCTTCTTGTTATTCTAAGCAGAGGCAGTCAGGTGCAGAGTGTGGCACTGTCAGATACTGCTTCCACCATGCTAGTTGTTCTCTCAATGCCACTACACTGGAAATAGTTCTATGGTCTCCTTCTGCTTCTCTGCCTTTTCCAGAAGAGACGTATGGACGATCCTTCTTCTCACCAGTATGGGAAGAATGCAGCCTAGGCTTGTCCTCGTCTTCTGCTATTGACTGCTAACAAGCCCAGAAATCCCTTCAGGTTCTCTATACTAGATCTACTCCTAAACTGCTGGATTAACTGCCATTTATTTATTGTCATATGTGACCTGTTGAACATCTTAAGTTAGTCTACTTGCTTTTTGTCATTGTTTTGCTGTTTTTATTTGGTGTTTTTCTTTGCTGCTTATACTGAAACATTTGAGATAATTCTGTTTTCTCCACTGTCAGTGACTCGTTTTCTTCTCTGTAACCACTCAGCTGAGCTTCCCACACAAAAAAAAAGCTGCTAAATTGCCTGCTCTCTTCTTCCAGTGGGAAATTATCCTCCACCRTCTTAGATAACCAGGAGCCTGTAGCAGCCCAGACATATTAAAAATTAGCAATTTATTGTAGCCAATGTTATGCGATTATAGTATTTTAGCAGCTCGTGCACTTCTTTTGTCTGTTAAATGTAACAAAGGCCTATTGTGTTCAATGTGGGAAAGCAAATAATTTTTAAAATGTGATTAATTGTGTAAGTATGGACCTTTTAAGTACATGTGGCAAGCCCTATGCTATGGGAATGGCACTTACTGCTCTCTCAGCATGAGTCTGACGAAGTAAACAAAAAGTTAAAATACAGCCGATAGTCTCCCTGGCATTCATTAACATAGCATAGAAAGCAGAAACTAGCCACATTTTATATAAAAAGACTCTAGAAATCTGTGTCTACTTACATTAACATTAGCCAATTGGTGGGTGCCAACTATGCACATAGCATGTTTTATTTATAGGTCTATATAGTAGTCAAAAACATTCTATCATGGAAATGTGTTATTCATTAATTCATATTTTGCTCAGCCTTGTTTTACTTTTTGAACCCATCCAGGTGTTTTTTAAATGATGAGGGTAATTTAATACCAAACAGCATTCACATTCACCCTATTTTTCAATTCCATGTAACTAAATAGTCCTCCTAATTTTGTCTATTATTTACCTAATTAGCTCACATATACTGCAAACTAGAGTTTCCCTCTGTTTTTATGACAAAATTCCACACAATGGTAAAAAATAAGGGTGGAATAAACGGTCAGCTTACTGAACAGGGTATTTGACATTAACTTTTTCCCAAATATCCATTCTTTATATCAACTGGAATGGCAAAGAGTGCTATAGATATATGCTTCTGGAGCCTAATTTGTTTTGAAGTGTTCATTTAAAATGTTTAAAATATTCATTTTAGCCTACTGTTTCAAAGCTTCATATGAGATCTAGTCACACATTGCAGAACATAGATCATATCAAATGACCTCAACAAATCCAGCAACATGCAATGTGTATGAGTTTTCACTAAAAGAGCTTTATAGGTTTCCATGACTTAACCTATGAGGTTTAAGGGAGTTTAAGGAGGAAAAACAAACCCCTTTTCTTGTTGGTTCTTTTTATCTTAAACRTGAATGTGAGCTTGGCATAATCTAATTTTAATCACGAGGAAAAATTAAAACAGAGTTAAACCAGGAACAATATATCAACACTAAAATGCTGTCAATTGTTACTTGTCACGTACATCAGTCATATAGGTCATTTATGAACAGCCATAAAGCAACTTCTTCCATTTGCAGGGCACACAACCTTTGCCATTCAGTGATGTGTGTAAATACTAGTGTCAAAGCTCCTTCTGAAACACCACCACTGGGGAGCGAGAGAGAAATCTCACTGTCGTTAAGACATACAAGACTTCAGCCTCTGAAGAAAAATAACGGTTAAGCCAGCAGTAACTTTTTATAATTAGACTTGATAATAGAGAAAATGTCAAATAATTTTTGCTGGGAAGCAGAGTGTTAAAATGGGGTCAAAGGCTTTTGAGGAAAATTCACAAGGTTTTGCTAACCTCCTTGAAATACAGAACTATTTTTAAGCCTTGCAGGACAAGTCAATTTTTTCTTGTTAGATGTTTCTGTTTTCTTTAAATTTCTGTTTGGATTTATTTTATTTTATTTTTATTTATTTATTTTGGTTTTTTTTTAAGCTAATGACCATTCTGTCATATCTTATAGAAATTTCTTTTCTGAGATACAGAGACTGAAAAAATATGCTTTTCCTCTTTTGTGGAAACCATAAATTTTCTACCTCTTACAAGGTAGAGGTAGAACCTCTTCCTGAGGTTCACAGCCCCAGATAAACATGCCCTATTTTGTGGAATAGTACAGCATTTTAGAAGAGTTTCAGGTATAGCCAATATTTCTTGATATTCTGTACAGGCTTTCCAGAAGGATTTCAGAGGATACAACTAGGCGTTTGTAAAGATAAACAGAACGAGTTCAGTTCTGCAAAACCCTGTTTGAAAACTTGAATGCTGTGTTTCATAGTTCAACTTTTAGAAGCTTCCAAGAGTGGTATCACCTGTCTTGTTTCTTGTATGATTCTTAAGGTAAAAATAATAAAGAAAATCAGGCTGATTTTAACCCTTTGTATTTCCTCAGGATGTATGCAATTTAAAGGCTTATCTCTTCAGACTTACCCAGCTGTAGCAGCAGTCATGTTATAGTGATTCTGTTCCTTAGAGTTTCTAGATAGGACGACTGCAGCTGCTCATGTATTTGGAAAAGACAAAATCAGGGTTATATGCTACAAAATGAGCCTGGGTTAAGTCTGAAGGACCTATCGATCAGACTGAGGGACAGCTGAAGAAAGCCAGAGAGTTTAGATAGAAACACTGCCTTGGGTGAGACTTTCTTTTTAGAGACTTTACCCCTGACTTTATCAGCTGCCTGAAGTCTTGAATGAAGGACCCTYTGCTACTCCAGAGCAGCAATTTTCCTATAAATAATAGTGGTTATAGTCATTTGCCAAACACTCACTTTACAAGGTATGAAAAGCATTTGGATTTAGCATGCAATTTAGGCAGAGATTAGGTTACCATGTCCGAAACAACCAACCTTAATCATTACACATCCTGCGTTTTCCTATTATTCATCTCTACATTGATCATAACCTTAGTCAAATTGAGCCTATCTCTAAAACAGTTTAGGACATCTGGAAGTCCCTTGAGAGCCCTGGTGTCTTACACACTGGCAGAGGAATCCCAAAACACTTCGTCAGCAGCAGCAGTCTTAGCACAAAGCAGAGCACCAGAGACACTTTACTAAGTAAAATAATTTCAAAAAGAGTAACCCTTCACTGTGTGCATGATTAGTGGCTGCTAGTTAGTGATTAAAGCACTTTCCCAGGAAGAGGGAGGCTTGATTTCAGCTCTCTTGCCCAGTCCAAGACATCCAGACTTCCTTCGGTCAAGAGAAAGGGAAAATCATACCTGCAGTGTTAAAAAAATTGCATACCCCTGGTGCAGAATTGTGTCAAAAATGCAATGAGTTAGAAAGAAAATCAAGAGCAAATACTTCCCTGTTAGAGCATATTAGTGAAATGGGACCTACCTGCTACCTGCTGACAGTGGTCCTTGTCTTTAAACAGTTAAAGACAACTTTTGAAAGGGAAAATAGTTCTAAGCGCTGCTGAGGTATTGCTGTTCAACGCAGTGCCCACTCTAGTCAACAACTAACTGAGGATGTATCCAGAATTTGCATCAGTGTTTCTTCTTTCACTAGGAGTGTGGTCCTAGATATATGCAGAAGGGCAAAAAAGTTTTTTTGCACAGAAAGAGGTGAGAAAAAAGTAGTAATTTTCCTGTCTCTGGTTACCTGCTGTGTATAATTTTGAACCTGATACACCAAGAGAGATGAGTCTTATACATATATCCAGTATTTTTCTAACAGGTGTTTAATACAGAATTAGCAAGTAGGAGTCCTTCAAGATACATATGCAATCACTGAATTTTGGATCCAATCTGAGTTTGGTTTCCCATATTGCCTTGAGATAGCCTTTTGTGAAGTCAGCCATACAAAATAAAGATGATAATAAAGAAGTGGATGAATCTTCTGGAAGCTGGTCAAACCCTGTCTTCAGCAATGGTGATTCATGTACACAGAGAGCATCCGTATAAGCTGCTTACACTGCTCTCTGTGTTTTGCCTGATGTTCCTCAGTAACACTTACTAGCAATGCTGAATCATCCATAACATACGTGCAAACAGTTAAGCTGCAGGTGCTTTTCAGGTTCTACCACACTGAGATTCTGAGGACTCCCCCAATTCAGTTTCTGATTGTTTACAATCTCCTGCTGTGCCTGCAATATGCTTGAATTGTACTTAAAACACATAAATCTGCCTTCAAAGGCAGCTTGGGAGGCAAAAGTGTGGCTAGGGAATTTTAAATGGAAGGGACAAGCAATGGCTACAAAGAGCTCAGTTTTTAGTAGTAGGTGTTGCAGTTTGTTCCAATTACAGCACGCATTAGAGTGCGAAATGTTCATGCCAATCTAGTAAAAGGAAAAAGTACACGCAATGCTGAAATTAACACCTTTGTAATTACAGACAAGCTTCTTTACTACTACCCAGCAAGTGCAGCTGAGGCAGGTTTAGGGAAATGCAAACAGAAGGGGTTGTGGGAGAGAAAATGGGATGTTTTTTCAATCTGACTAGATAATTGGAACCTTCTTTCACAGCCAGATAAAATAATTTGCATTTCTGAGGAGAAGAATTTAGGAGTGTACTACATCTAACAGTGTCCTACATCTATATGTGCCTCACCAAAAGCAAGACAAAATTGTCTTTTTTTACAATTCCCTTTCTTTCTCTCCTATACCATTGAAATCACAGAACTATACATTTGGCATTCTTCAACATAATTTATAGTTCTTTTTGCAAATCAAGCCAGTAACAGACCATCACAGAGGCAAACATGCCTTTCATTTGCATTAAGTGAGCTGTCTGAGGGTCATAGCAAAATGAATAGCTGGCTRTCCCCCAATCGTCCCAATCTCTTACTATTCACACACATTCTCAGTTACTCATCCAGGAAAATATCACTGAGTGTGTATTTTAATTTTATTCATATTTCCACTGTAACCCTGCAGAGGCTTCTTAGTGATTGCAAGATTATTTTAGTTAGCTTCAGTTGCCAAACAGATCTTTCCCCTCTTTATTATACCATCATTATTATTTCTACTATATAGGAAGTATATTGCTGCATATCATATATCAAAACATTACTAATGCCATTAAGACAATGCCAAGACTAGTCATGTGATATGCATGAAAAGGCAGCTCAGTTCTTCAGAGAGCCTTGGACATTAGCTGGCCAATTTCTGTGCAACAAGTTTTGCGTGTGCATGCCAAAGCCCGAAACAGACATCCTGCCCAGGACAGAAGAAGGAACCTCTCCTGAAATGAAGCCTGAGAAGCAGAGATACCACCTCATGTTGAGGATCTTTTGAAAAAGCAGCATGCTCTCACTCAAATGCTTTTTAGATGTTGTCAATGTCAGAATAGATGCTTCCCTGGAAAATATAATTTGACAACGTTTATAAGAAGAAAACTTTTAACACAGCTGTAACTTTTCTCTTACATAGAGGTTTTTTTGCATAAAGGGGAGAAAAACAGTGTCATTCATTTATATTTCAAAGGACAGAAATAAGGTCACGTTCAACTATAATTCTGACATTTCCTAACCTCTTAAACCTCGCCTCTGCAACCTCATGATCCATTTGACAATGTATCTTCCTGCAATTTAATGCGAAATCTCTTTACAACATGTCCTCTCTCTCTCTGGGTCTCTAAGTCCAGATATTTCTGTCTGCTTTGTGTAAGTAACCGAGGGCCCTAAAGTTCTGATCCTTAGTACTGATTTTTTTTTTTTTTGTGGGGCATCTGAAAGAAAAATAGTAAAACAAGATTCTTTAATTTTTACTCTTTCTTTTGTCTAGTTCATATTTTCTGGTAATCATAGTATACTACATATTAAACAAGAAATGGATGTGTAGGTTTTGACTATCACTATTAGCAGCAGCCCGACTACAATCATAACCCAGGAAGAATTAGTGTTTGGTCTTCCCTTACTGTGGTTCATGTTGCTTTTCATTTGTATATCTTAGCAGAAAATATCGTGTATCTAGTCACCATAGGAACACATTCCCCATCTGCTCTATTATCACATTTTTTCCCCTTGACTTCTGTAGATTGCAGTCCTCTCTACTATGTTGTCAAGATATGTAGGGGCCAATTTCCTCCCCATCTAAAAGGAGTTATAACAGACATGAAAGCAGTCCTCTTTCTTAACTCTTGGAATTCCACTTCTTTTCATGTACACAAGATTTTCAGCAGTATACCTGCAAACCAATTCCTTCTTTTCTAGCCTTTCTAGAAATACAGCTTTTGAAGAAAGTGGGCTGGACATTGTATCAAATGCTTTTTAAGGAAAAATGCAGAATATTTTTGCAAAAGTTTGTGTCTCATTATGCAGCAGGAGCTCCTCTCTGTCCGAGCCATATGGCTCATCATCAGAGTTACATGCTGTGGTGCAATGGGAGAAAGTTTGCCAAGAAGCCTGGCCCGTATGAAAGCCTGGGAACTAGGGGGCACTGCTCAAATTCCCACGAGGCACAATAGGCTGAAACAGCTTAATGTTGAACCGACTTGAAACACAGAGTTTGGTTTCAGTTCAAGAAAATAAAACATTTTGATTTAGTAAGTCAAAACTACACATAGACATTTCCAAATTGAATTATTTTGCAACATTTCATTAAAAAAATGGTGATATTTCAACTTTTTGTTCGTTTTCTAAGGAAAATTGTATTGAAATACTGGCTTTGCCTGTGGGATATTTTCTGTTCCCAGTGAGGAAAAAATAGCTTATACAAAACAACAAAATAATTCAAAGTCAATCTTATCTGTGTATTGTATTCAGTGCTTTTGTTGCTATATTTTTTTCAATTTAAAATGTTRTGAGAATTAGTGCACATACATAAGGAGAAGGGGATAAAAACATGTACAGTTTTCTGAGTTACTGGAATGTGAAAAAACTTATGCTACATCCATAAAAGTCAATTAGATAATCTAGATTTAAAAATGAAAATTTTTTTATAGGGAGACACAGTCTAACCGCAGGAATAAATTCACTTGTTTAAAAATTTGGTTTTGGTTTAGACAAGTTCTGGTCTGCTCTTGTAAAGGAAGTTAAGACAGTTTTAATAGTTCATTAGGTTCAGGAATATGGAAGTACCAGCCTGAATTTTCATTTCAGGCTGATTGAAAATCAGCCTCTGCTATCACAGTAATCACACAGTATTTTTTTTTCCTTGCATGAATTAATGAGGCTTAATCTCAAAACTATTTAGGTTTTGCTTCTACTTATCCTAATTGGACAGTAATCCTTTTCTGCTACAAACCACTTAGCAGAAAGTCACAATTTATTCATGATTAATATTCACAAAATATTATTGTAATTTTATGACTTCAGCAAAATAATTTTCTTCGTCTGGTGCTCCCCTTCCTGATAAAATGAAGTTTCCAGCACTTGCTCTCCCAAGTTTTCTTCTCCATCTGCTACATATTTACTTCTACTTTCATGCCTTCATTCCCATTCAGGCATTCTGCTCTGGCTCCCACATTCAGAACCACTCTCTGAGTGAAACCCTAGTGAGTCAGTTGGTTGGTTGTACACCAGGTCTTCATTATATTTATTCCCTCTGCTCTATCATGTTGCCTCTCTTCTTTCTTACTGCTGAACAACATTTTACTACTTGCTGTTTGGGAGCAGTATCTGGTGAAATGAGGGACTGTCCCTTCCAGGGTTAGATTCCTTAAGCATTCCTCAGTGGCCTTTCCAATGTGCTCTGACTCCAGGACTTCACGTCTGCTCTTGAGGCCTGGCTTTACTGAGAAAGCTCATGGTAACATAAGCTGAATCCATCTTTAGACTTTCCTCAGGGCTGGCTGCCTTTCAGATTTGTATCTCACACTCCTCCAAAGGCATGCCAGAATCTCTCCTATTTATTCCACATCCAGGTGAGATAAAGAGTTGCTTTCACCAGCAAAGAACATTTAAGCTTTTCTCAGTTTAAGTAATTTTAATACTATTAATCAGATTAACTCCTGGCAGGCTTTTCTTCCAAACACAGTGCATCTCTATGGAAACACAGAACTGCATGGAAAACTGAATATTGAACRCACATAGTAAAAAATCATTTAAAATGCTATTGAGGCATATTTACTATTCTCATACAGAGAAGTTATTCATTGGTAAATCCATATAATTTACAAAGCTAACACTTGCAAGGCCACTCCAAAGACTTGGATAGTTATGTTTTCCTAACTTTTAACAGGATTTAACAATTTTGGCATGCTATTCAAAAATGCCTGTCACCCAGTTTGGATCAGGAGTGTACTTTTGAAGCAAATTTATCCCCACTCAACAGGACTTCAGTTCACACCATGGAGTGGTCTGGAAGTGTACATAACTAGATCCTGAAAGTGGAAACTGGAAGATGTGACCTAGTAGTCCCCATGACCGACCTTCAGCAGCTGACAGGGATTTGGCCCCAAGATCAGGCTAACATGAGCCAGTGACGTGTATTGAGCAGCAGCTCTGTCTCCCTCCACATTTGCTCCTATCAGGACACAGTTGTTGCTACTGAAGACAGAGCTTCAGCATCTCATGTTGTGTGCTTTGCTATCTTAAATGCTTTGCACCCTTAATTATAATCAAATAAAGCTCTAACACCAGGTATAGCCATTTCTTTCCCATTTTGAAACCTTGGGCAGAAACCAGTACTTTCTTTTTTGGCCCAGTTTTCCCAACACAGAACAGATGTGGCTGACTATTTAAATTACTTGATATGCAGCCCCAAAAGAGTGGATAAAGCTCTTTCAAGACCATGGATATTTAACTTATTCATACATATTTGTTCATACAACATTTTGTTCCAATCATAACATTGGGACTTTTTGTATTTTATGTGCCTGTTCAAATCATAACATATTCCTTACTTGGAGTAGAGGCTGAGTTGAAAGAACATAAAGGGATATGCGGAAGCAAAAATTTCGTTCTCAAATGTATTGGATCATCTCACCTGTCCAAATTTGTGCTTGTTGAAAGGTTTGTTCTAAAAGTTGCTGTTCATTTTTAACCCTCTTTGAAGTCAATTAAGAGCCGAAGTCAGCAGGACCATCATGCTCAGGCCYTTATTGTTGAATAGCAGATTCCCTACTTCCTATGTGTATTGCAATTATCCTTGTTTCTATAATTATACTATGCAATCATCAGCTGTCCAGGACAAGATCCTTGTTAGGTTAATAGCAGAACTTAAAGGGGTCAGGGTGCCCTTTTTGGCATGTTTCACACACTCTGTGCTTTTGTGGAAAAATGAATTCACTAAGAAAAAGTTATACATGGATCATAATTAAACAGCCACCACAAAGTTTCCCATGTTTAATTTATAGTTGTAGTCAGGAGATAAATTTTAATCCTGTTTCTTTTTTTTCCTTTGTATGCTTGTTTACTACTGAGAGCAATGTTATTACTTTCTGTCATAATCTGAAATAAGCTATCAAACTTCTGCATCTTTAGTGCAGAACTCTCCCAAATAATGTGAATAGACACAGCTCATCCAACCACAAACTCCTGAACACTTCTGTCTACAACATTTTAAATAGTTAAATTAAGCAAATGTTAGCTCTGCTTCAGTTGGTGATAATGGTGGAGATGAACTATGCTTTACACAACGTGAAGAATCTAGGTTTTTTCTCCATCAAATATTCACTGTTCTCACATCAGGTATCTGAGACAGAAAATTGAGGTTTTTTATTTTTTTTAAATTTTGCATGTTGCTTTTATATAACAGAGCAATTAGAAATATGAGGAGTTAGAATGCAGGAGTAGGTTGTGATAACTTTTAGTGAATTGCAGTATTTCCTCATTTCTGACTCTTTACAATAGATGTGTCAAAAATTGTTAAGTGAATCTTTTCCTTATTTTCTATCAAGTTTAAACATGCAAAATGAAAAGGATAAATATTTGCATTCCAATAAAGGCAGTCTAAACTTACTGAATGGTCATTTTCTAAGGCCAGAAGGAAGAAATAATGAAACAAACAAAGAAAGAGAAAGTTAAGACTGAGGTTTGAAGAAGCTGTAGCATGGAGAAATATCTGTAACAGATATCTCCTTTTAACCTAAAACCTGGTTGGTTCTGTTTGTCAGAATTTTGTTCAGTTGTCAGAATAATTGGATGGAAAAAATCCCAACCTTCTGCAAAATGGAAGCTTTTCAAAAGGAAATCAAGAGTGCCATTAGAAACATTCCAACTTGTAAAATCAAAATTAAGTATACAGTAGATTTCATTGAAAGTAAAATAGTTTAATAGGCTGGAAAAAAAATCCCAATTTCTTTTTTAAAGTCAGTTCTGCGTTAACTTTCACTTACCCAAAGCCTATAGGACCTCACTGGACTTGTAGAAATGGCAGCATGTTTTTCTGGTYCTTCTCTGTGAAACAGATAGGTAGACCAGAAAAAACAGTCTCATGCTCATGGTATTCAAATGTCTTCCTAAACGCTTCATAAGCCATGATATTTCTCCTCATTCAGGTAGTGCACTTTTATGCTGCTAAATCTGTCTGTATAGATCTTAATAATGCCTGACTGTTGCTAGTTTTAAAAAAGATAGATGGTGAGTATTCTGACACATGGCCTGCTCCTGACATGACAGATGTCTCAGTTTTTGCCAGTTTAACACATAATTCACATCCATAGCCATGGCTTCAACTCAGTGCTACCAGGTGTGTTACAAGAGGTAATATAATACCAATATTTTGGTGATAGGCTGAATGGATGTGCACTCCATTGCTGAATGCCATATAAGGCTCGTGTGCATACAAGTGTTTTTTTCAAAATACATAAAACTTTGTGTATGTCTATGGGTTGATAATGATGGAATTTTAAAATTTATTTCTTTGGGCTAAAATATAATGAGAAAATTTGCACATTCAAAGGTACCAATAGAGAAATGAAGTGAAATTAACTCTTTTTACTTATTTTAAGTTCCAGTTCTGCTCCAAAACACACTAACATAATTACATGAAGAATTCCAATGGTATGTGAGCTATATAAAATAAATGCTTCAGTCACCCTTGAAAAACAATTTATTCTTAAAGACAACAATTCATTACAAGAGCAAGCAACCAAAATTTTCAAATGAGATTTCCTGGACTTAGCAGGGTCGGTAAATTGAACACTCTTCCTCTTACAAAAGTGCCAAATGTCCAGGAAGCCCCGAATAACTGAAAATGAACTCTGGACACTGGTCTGACATCTTGTCTAAAAATTGTCATCATCATTAGAATGACTACGATCTTTCAAGTTCTTATGGGAAAAAATCTACCATTAGAAATGCCAGCATAGTTTAGGTGTCTTTTTTGCAACTTCTAATAGAAGAACTGTGTCAGCTCTTAGGCTTGATATTGATACTTCCCAGAGAACAGGTTAACATTACCATTAGCTTTGTAAGGCACACTAAAATTTTAGGTAATTCAGGTGAAATATAAGTGCAAAAGTGGTTTGGTGTTTTACATTTAAACTCCTTCACTGGTTCCACAATGGTTTTCTTAAGTGTGTATCTTAGAAAAGAAAAATCAGAATAAAGTCTATATTTTTTTTAAGGCTGCTTAATACAAAAGTATTACATTAAGTTTCATACCAGTGCAATCTCTTGTCATCAAATATTATATTTATAATTAGCTTTTAAATTAGTCCTGAGTGTCTTTGCTTTATTAAATTTGTCTCAATACCATATTTTAATTAGTACTCAAAAAATAGACTCTCTAGTGCCATAAACTAATCAAGAGCCTGCTCCACAATGAAGTACATATAGTACTATCTAATGACTAACATTAAAAAATCTGACAAAATGCTATGTAGCTGGCCATTATGTTATAATACCTCATTTTCCAGCAACTATCAAAATATGCATCTGATGAGTTATTTAAGTTCACTGTCTGGTCAGCAATAGAATTACTATGAAATTCGTTATTAATAATACATTGTAAATATTATGACTACTAAAAAAGATAGACATATTACACTGTCAGACTTAGGGGAGATATACGCTCTTCCTGAAGACATTTTCTGACCTGAAACCAGAAGTTACTCAATCTAGTCTCGGTCACATCATGTTCATTCTGGTGTCATAAGTAAGTGAAGACTTCTGCCTAGGGAAGTAAGCAAAAAAAATCCTAAACTAAATCCCTGCTGAAATTAATGAATATGACATAGGATAGCTTTTGAGTTTCTTGTAAAAATAATAAGTTGCATACTAACCTGGTGCACTAACCTAATGCAAATACACACTATTTTTCTAGAGCCACCTGGTTTATGGGAATATTTTAAGATGAGTTTAAAAATACATGTTTAAATTATGCACTGGATATAGCTCGGAGTTTTAAGGAGATAAAAACTGGACATGCCAAGATCCTCGAAATTGTCTAAGGAAGAAACTGAGTAAGAGTATCTATTTGATATGGATACTTCATCCCTGGACTCCCGAAAGTGAAGATACTCACATTGTCTGCTACTTAAAACCTGCAGATAATTTTAACCTACATGGACTCAGAAATAGTTAAATCAAAAATAAAGACATAGCTACAATTTTTAGAAAAGCAATCCTCGTTTTCAGCAGTTAGGCATAGTGTGGCTCTTTCAGTCGTGACATAAGCCAGGAAATTTAAAACATTCTCAGTGCTCTGTTTTGCATGGTATAATTCAGGGCGTTATTGCAGACAAAGAGAAACTCTTTACAGTACTGTGGTGCTTGCTGCATGCCAGAGGGATTCTGAGTGGTTTTTTCCCCCAAGATATGTTTGAAAAATTGTCTGAATAATCACACCATTACTTCAGTAAAGGCTTTGCTTCTGATTACTAGAGTTTAAAACACAATTCAGTGTTTAAATAAGTATTCTCTTTGGCTGCTATGCATCATCAGGAAAGACATGAATTTTTGGAATGGCTCAGCAACAAACCAAGTCTTAGTCAGCAAGGTCTTTTCCTTGGGATCGTTTGTGAAGGCTAGAAAGCTACGTTCACACCCTGAGAACAACATAGTTCAACACATGAAGAAAATAAACAGACCCTCTGGCTTCAGCCCGGTCCCATGACCCCTGCGTACAGAGCTTAACCTTCCAAAAGGCATTCAACTTCATTGGGTCGCTGGAGGAGGGGTGAAGATGTCCTGTTTGCTGGAAAATGCCACTGTGACCAGGGAAATCTTTTGTGAGACAATATCCTGATGCAAGCATTTACCTTTGTGCCATATACCTATGTTATTTCATGCCAAAGATCAAGAAATAACACTCCCTTTGGGGAAACTATTATCATCCATCAAGTGCTACTTGTTCAGTCACTTTTGATAGAGTTGTTGTACCATAGTTCAGAGATTAAAAGGAAGGTGAAGTGCCTCAAGAAGCATAGTCTTTGATTTTTGAAAAAAAATAAATTACAAGCATTAGAAATCACAAACCCATCTAAATTAGGAACTGTAAACACTTTAAATTGCAATGCAAAATGTATCTTTTGTGTAACATGGGATAGTAATAGATACCTGTGATGCAGTGGAAAGATCTGCTAAATATGAATGTCATTTTTACCACTGGAGACCTGGGTTGAAATTCCCACTAGAGGATACCTTTATAGATCTCATTTTAGTATATTGTACTCATACCATTATAAAACCATCAAATGCAATTTGGCACAGCATGATACTTAAATGGTGGCCTGAAATTAACAGACTGAATTACTCTCTACAGGTGGCCAAGGTTATTTATAATTCGGAATTCGGATAACTAAGCGAAGCGTCTTACTTACTTAAGAGCGCACTTACTCTGTGCTTTTATATTCCCAATCTCTCTTTTCTGTGCTTTGAAATACTTTTTTCAGTCATCCTTTAATTGAACTTCCAGAATATTTAACCACTTAAAATGGGAGCAAAACTGAGAGCAGGATGCTGTATTAGGTACCTACAAGAGACAGTGTTTTTACATTTGTAAACTATCTTGTAAAAAGTTTTAATTGAAAGAGCTACATCTTGGCATCTGTGAGGTCTAGTGCAATTAGTTGCTTTAAACTCCATTTTCTCGTCTTGCTGCCAATTAAGAAAAACTTGTGTGCAAGAGTAATGGTTGCCTCAGTGACACAATCAGAACATGCTAAATAATGTGATTAAACTTGTTAAAAGCCAAAATAAACACTTATAATTATCTCAAGAAAACCTACATAGCCAAGTGAGAGCTCTATAAAGTGAAACTCGCATCCATAATTTCAGACTTTCCTACACAATAGATCATAGTTAAAGATCTGTTAACAGACCTCTGACTGCTGAACTGGGCAGCTTGTGGTTTTCTTCTAAACCTATTGGCATAATGTGGATTTATGCAAGAGGTGCAAATTGGAAGTTGTCTGCTATTGGAGCCATTGGCAGAACAGAAATCATACTGTAGGGTTAGCAGCATGAAGTACATTGCTTTGAAATTACACAGCAGGGTTTCAGCTTGTTGCTCCACTTACCTTTAAGTCTAAGGTCTTATACTGTCTGGCCATGATTAAAATCAAAGTGTAGGCCTCTTTGCTGGGTGCCAGTAAATGAAGGTGAAAAACAGAAACAATCTGGATTCTTAATTATTTTAAAATGCAACATAGGCAAAAAACTAAGATGAAAGAATTTGTTACTAATCTATCCTAATTATTCCACATAAAATGATTTCCTAAAGAGGTCTATATCTCAGGATAGTCACTTTCTATGACTATGCAAGAGCTTTTTTACCATATATCATATTTTACTTAAACCCACGCATGTATACAGAAAACAAGAACTGACAAACAGTCTAAACGATAGGCTTATTTATATTCAGGTTTAATGATACACCAAGCCTTGAAATAAACCAAGAGACCACACTGAATTTACTGAAAATTAAATGCCCATTATCTTGGTCCACGGTAAAAAAGTGCATATTYGGAAATGCCCCATTCTGCTGTCATACTATGAAGATAAATGTAGGCATGTACACACTGGCAAGCAGGATCAGAAAAAAATGAGTGTGACATTAGAAGATAAAGATACGGTAGCAGCATAGGGGCCTTCAATATAAATCCCAGCCTCCCTACTCTGAGAATCCCATTCTTGTTTCAGTCACTGYGGTCACATTTCCAGCAAAATCATAGCAAAATAATGACATTTGACAGAAAGTCAATGCTAAAAGTGAGCACTGTCAGGGCTATCTACATTACTGTCAGTTTTACCATATGTGAAAAAGGGGCTTTTTCTTTACTTGTCAGCATAGTCCCAAGTACTTACTGTCAGGATATTTTTCCTAGTCGGCTCTTAGAGGTCTTACTGATAGACAGACCTCTTGACTGAAATGAAGATGGTGCAGGCATATCTGGAGATAGTCAAGGGCAAGCAGTAAAGCTGATGTGCAAATTACTTACCCACTTTAACTTTGGACTTTTTTAACATGTAATCTTTTGATTTAGACACTACAGTGCTTGAAAGTCAGCTTTTTGGTCTCATATGAAAAATACCTTATTTTTCCTAGTCCAGGCTTCCTGTTCATGATGCCTTTTCTCTCAGAAGACAAATGCATACTTTCCAAGTTACCAGCACAAGAAATATATAGGATACAACAGAATAAAGGATTCAAGCCACCACTTTGAAATGTATTGTATTTTGCCTGTTCTTTTACTGTATTTTAATGCATTTTGAGTACTTCATTCCTTAATAATTAAAAGCCCATTTAATGTCATCCAGCTTGTTCAGTCCCAGACAATTACTTACAGACAACATTTTCCATGTCTTTAAATGTACAGCAAAGAGAGGGAGATGTTTCTTTCGTGCACTAGATTGGAGCAGTACCTGACATTACATTTATTCTTAACTCACAGCTACATGTATGTGACCTACCAAAGCCAGTTCTATTAACAGGGCTTGTCTCTGGTCCAACTCTGGCAAGACAATATCAGGCAATGTTGGTGGGAACTAGAAAGGTGAGCTCCTTGCTCACTCCCTCCCTGGGAGCAGGGAGGTAATTTGTACCACTTGCCCACTACCATACTTGAATACAAACATATCGTTAAGACCACTGTGGGTAAGAAATTAAGAGCAGTATTACTGCCTCAAGTTTCTAGTTCCTTAGGAAAACCCTTGTCGTCTTTTCCTATTTTGCCCTTTTCCCTTTAAAAAATCTAATTAATGTTAAGAAACCACATTGTTTGGATTTTGCCCAGTATCCAAGTATGTTGAGTACATACTGTGGCAAATTTAGCCACAAAAAAATTGGTGCTCTGTCTTAACTTCTAATGACTATAAAGCAATGCTCCACTGGAGAGTTTTAAAGTTATTTAAAGAAATACGTTTCCCATCTTTGAAAGCTGTAAAAGTTCCGAATAATTTAATAAAATGAATTAGAAAAATAGGTAGACAAAATCTTTACTAATGTTAGTGAAGCTCCTTTTCTGCAAACCACTCACTTACAAGACAGACATTCAGTTCTGCCTTATAATATTCCATCTCTGGTGCTAACAGTAGAAATTGTAGTGAAAGCAACACCCTGCCCACCACTGCTGCCACTAGTGCCAAGAACTGATGCAATGCTGGTGCAAGAAATTCACCGACAGACAGGACATTAATGACTGCACGGTATCAACAGTCTCTTTGCACAGCTGCTGCCATGAGAACGACCGTATGAGGAATAAAAGAGCAAGCCCAAGCGGAAGCACTGTCAGGAAGGAGGTGCTCACTTCACATCACAGTCCATCAGAAAGGAAGATGAAAGCAAACAGCTGTGAAGAACAGATCTAGTTCATGCAAATTCTGTGAGGATAGTATTGAGCACTTCTCTTTGAATTACTCCTCCGTTCCTCCCTTTCTTCAAGTCCCTTGTGGCAATCTGTCCTAAGGTAAGGAGAGGTCTGCAAGTTAAGACTTAGGTGTTTCTCCTGCTCTGCGCTCTCCGCAAAATAGTTTTCCTAAGCATTAATTCTCATTCTTCTCCCTGTGCTTGGGCCATACTCCCTGTGAGACAGGCACCTGTCCTCCTCCTCTTCCAAGTTTTTCCACACTCTGCAGATTGCATCCAGTATATACACTGGTAGATCAATCCCACAGTATCCATTAGAGGCTGTTTTTGAAAGGAAACCCCTTATAGTATGATTCCTTGCAATATTGACTGAACCTGTTGTGCAGGCATAAAATGCTGTTTTTATAGGTGTATAAATCTCAGAAAGACTTTTTTTGTTCTTAATTGTGACCTGATAACTGGAAGTCAGAACTTTGCAGTAAAATGGTGAGAACAAACTGGCATTCCTTCATTTTTCACATGTTTTGTCTTGGTACACATTACCTAACTTCAGAAGTAATGCATTCTCACTGAAATTGATGTATCTTAAACAAAACAGCTAATTCTAGCTGCAAAAAAGTCTAAAGAATGTACAAAAGAAAAGAAATCTAAACCATAGAAAACCAGTCCATTCAAGACAAATATTTTCTCCTAAATCATCCATGGTTAGTTGGTGTTTTCAATTACAGGTTTGTGTACTCCATCCAAATCATAAAAAATCCTATTTTAGAGTAATTGTGGGTGTTTTCAAGTACATAGAAAAACCAGTGTGGATGGGTAGATATTTCTCAGGGCAAAGGAGTAGAATAATATAAGGGTACATATTACTAATATAAAAATAAACAAAATCTAGATTTGTTGATTGGTAGAGGAGAAAAAAACCCTGGCAATCAATCTCAACTCCAAGTTAAATAATAAAACAATTAAAAACAAAAAAAAAGCCAAGGGCAAAATAGTGAATTTGGCCCAAAGAGTACCATTATTTTACATTACGAGTGATAGGGCCACTGAGCCCTGCTGTCCTCTTCGTCACAGTCTTGGCCTCTACCCTCGGACAATTCACTGAGTATCCTCAGCCTTAGGGCAGGATAAAATACTCATCCTAGTGTGATATGAAGATTGTTAATACTTTTTTTGTTTATATTTTAAGTTATGAAGGAGAAAAGAAAGAAAAATTAAATAGAAATTATTCCCAAACCCACATGGAGTATGCAATATTGGCTGAATAAAAATAAATGTTGCCAATACATTTTTATGCTCTTTAGGAGAATTTCAAAATTAATGAAAGAATGGAATAAAGTAGCCTAACATACATTATCTTAGCTCAAGTACTTAGTAAAGTCTCATGGCCCATAATTTGAAAACATAATTCAACCTTTTCTGTAAATGGGGCCACAGAGATTAGAAAACAGGATAATGTTAAATGGCAAAATATCTAACTGTCCAAGCCAATGGAATGATCAGTGTAAGAGCTGTTTTTAATTAACGTCTTAGTGGTTTGGAAAATAGAGCAAAGTTCATATTAACTAGATTTGATGATGAYGTTGCACTTGAAAGATCTTGCCAAAAGTAAAGACAGAGAAAATACAATGGACCAGAAAGGTTAAACAAATATGGCAAGGGAAGCAAACCTGTGGGGGAAAAAAAAAGCAAGTTAGCATTTGATAAAAAAGATAAAACATACATGGGAGGGAGAGAAATGGCAGTGAGTAATTCCTTTGGTTCATRCCAAAATCAAGTTGGACTTGTGGTTTTAGCAAGATCAGACATCAGTGGAGTAGTTTTACCTGGGCTGTCTTCTGCCATGGCAGGTGCAAAGGAAAGTGTCTCTCTCTGACCATAGCCTTGTGCCAGCAAAAATTCATAGAGTGTTTATAATGAATTTCAATGAATAAAAGTTGAAACACTACATTGTGCTGTTAACCCCAAGTATTGAAGACTTGTTGATGTAGGCTCTCTCATCATCTTTATTGCAAGTTTTAAAAAGCACCACATTTTAAAAGTAGGAAGTGCTGTGTTTCTTCTGCTTTTGGAAACATTAAGCATTGCATTTTAAGRTTTTCAGCATGGGAGAGGGCTAGCAAAAAAACCCAAATCAACTTCTTTGTTACTGTTGTTGGTTTTGTTCCCAGAGATGGAAAAAAAAGCTGAGATTTGCTCTTTCCATGTAATTTCAGGAGTTACTGCCTTAAAATAAACAAGTACTATGAGACTAATGATAAAATCATTAGATTTTCCAAGAGTACAGTATCTTGCAAATTGTGGCATTCACTTGTAGACACTGTGACTGAAGGATGGTGGTTCACCCATGGGAATTTCCAAGAAAGTAACTAAATTAGCATGAAAGGCAATCTTATTCTACAGGTCTTCTGGTAAAGTGGCTGTTATTCAGCTGTTGCTGTGCAGCGATATGGCAGATGCTGACAGAGGTGAGAAACATCTTCTGTATCTGCCTGCTCAGTTTGAGGATTGCCGACAGAAGTTCAGCTCTGGCTGAATTTTAGAGCAGACTGTATTTGTTGCAAACCCATTCTTTATGCATATTCTGAGCATAAAGCTCAGAAGAGCTCAGGAAATGTGTTTAATCCACTTAATATCTAGAGATTATTAAATATGATTGACATAATTTCATTTGATTGGAAAACTGAAGTGGACTGGTATTGATGTCACGAGTGGTAGTAAAGGAGATTAGAATGCAAAATAGAGCCAACACTGAAGTTATATGTCCAAGACAAGGTTTATAATTAAATCTGAGTTTTGACACAGTGCTGCTGAAAATTTAGGACTTTGGTTTTGTGCAGCCCACTTTCTCTCTTTACGCAAAAAATCCTCCTCTTTGCTTTCAAGGAGCCTAAATTTCTGTTCTTCGCTCAACAACTACTGCCACCAATCAGAGCTGAAAACATCTATGCAAGTAGCTGATTCTGTCCACCACCTCTTCTGAAGMATTTGCAAGCCCTTGTACAAGCAATAAATTAGAAGCTCTTTTTTAATGTAAAATGCCTCTTGCTCCAACATGAGGGAGAGCTGTTAAAAGATGTTACATAAAAAAAACCCTCCTGTAAATAAAACCATCTGTAAACAAAATAGATTAAAAAACATATTTAGTTCCTGTAAATTAAAATAAAGAAGAAGATTTAGACACACTTGTTGGTGACTAAAAGAGAAAGACTTTACAAAAYGAAATTTAAAGGATACAAGTGTGTAAAAAGGATGGAGGCAAAGGTCAAATATAAATTCAAGTTATGATGGGCTTGTGTTGCATGTAATATTCTAATTCTTTACATAATTAAACTAAGCATAAATAAACAGTTTTGTAGCTCAATCTTTATTTTTAAAGTATGTAAAATCATCTAGAAAATTTATTTTAACTGAACAATAATAGAAACAATCTAATCATGATTTTTTTTTTATATTGGAGAAAATGTGTCAGCATTAAATACCTAGTAAAAGACAAAAAGACCTACAACTTCATGTTTTAAAGATTTTTGAAGCAGAATTCAGAATCCAGTCTGAGGTACTGACCTAGCTAACAGCCTTGGAGAGTAAAAGAAAATGGACATCAATACAAAGGTTGAATTTATGTGCAGCTTCTCAAAGAACAGCAAGCAGGGAAGTCTGAGGACAGACATACAATTTACATCCTTGAGCAGCTTCATTCCAGAAGAAGAGTGGCTGTATACCAGATGCCTAAATCTCAAGGCTGAGGAAGTTCTGAGAATTGCAACTCAAGTGTCTTAAGCCTTTTTTGAATAAGGCAGCAAAACACTTATGCTTCTATAATGTCCAACACTGTAGAGATGCACTAGACAAGAAAAAATTCTTACTTTAACACTTCCTACCACAGTTTTTTAATTCCATTTATTCACGCTTGAATGAAACAAAAATTCATCCTTCTGATATGGAATATATATAGTTTCAAAAACTTCATGTGCAAATATTGGCCCATTATCTCTATAAAGTATAATCACAGTCTTAAATGTAAAACCACATTCAGACAGGCCAAAAATTGTTAAGCAACTGGCTCAAACAAAAAATGTTAGTAATAAAAAACTCATTCCAGTGAATTAAAAGAAAAAAGCCTTCCAAAAAGAAGTTGGGAATGTTGGATGATCTTCATATAAAAGGACCTGTCTAGGAAAATCACAATCATTGTGAAAAGTAAAGTGAATTCTTGCACTGGTATTAATTATAGAAGAGATGATACACACAAATTGTGCTTTCCTGAAGAAGAGTCTGAAGAACTATTTCCAGCTGAAACATGAGTTGAAGAGGTCTGTTCTGTAATGATGAATTAAGGAAGAGAAATTTTTCGGTACCTAAATGGTATTTCCAGGAGTGCCAAAGATAGGAAAATCCTTTACTGGTAATTGTGATGTGTTAATTATTGCTTAAATTTGCTTAAATACTGTTGTGGTTTAGGAATGGCACTCCCCAGTTTAGTGCTCTCCCCACTCCCCTGAGACTCTCCTAAAACCAGATACTGGTCACTCTCCCTAGCTCATCCCTTTACTGCTCTTGAGATGGAGGTGAGAATTGAAGGCACGAAAAGGTAAAAATTATGAGTTGAGATAATAATAATTTACTGGAAACAGCAGTGAGATAAAATAAACAGTAACAGTAACAATATCAATAACAAAAGGTATAAGACAAGGAAATTATTTACAAGGAAAGCGCACGACAAATACCGAAGCAGCTCTTCCACCCCACACCATCTTTTCTCCAGACTGGAAAAAGGAACACCTCTCTCCTCTGAAGCGAGAGAGAGTCCCTTTCCTCCAGCCGCTGCCAATGGCCTGAGATGGTATCAAATAACACTCGGGTCTTGGTCCCATCCACTCGGCACCGCCTCTGCAGCCCAGAACCCCTGGGATCAAGTGATCCAGTGGGCTCAGCCTTCCTGGCAGCTGGGAATAGAGGTGTGCCCTACTAAAAAATTAACTCTGTCCTGGCTGGAACTAGGACAGATACTAAGAGAATATGACACAAATCTTTGCTATCCCATCGGATACTAGAGGGAATTTTATTTCTAGATGTTTTTATGCAAGCCTAGATAAATGGATAGAGAACATATTGGAATATGATACTCAGATATGATGCTTTGGGGAAGAGTTGGTAAGTTTTGCAGACATAGGTATGATTTGCAAGACCAATAAGGGTCTTTGAAAGAATGATTTACCATGAGAATAAGGGTAAATCCAGCTTGCACAGTGTAGCTGGACTTTCCAGTTGCACCCTTACAGAGTAAAAGGGAAGGACTTGTCATTTGGTGACAACTGAGTGACTACTACCTAAATGATAAGAAACAAAGGATACGAATAAGTGGTCATTTTTTTCTTGTGAGGAATGCTAGGAATATTCTCCCTCAGGGTTCTGTATTGATCCCTTTRCTGGTAAAATTGTCAGGAAGATGGCCGAGTAGAAGTGTGACAGTTTGCAGGTGACATGGAATTATTTTACAAGAACAGTAGACAGAGTGGGACTAGTAGGCCTAGGAATACCTTGTATTTGCCTGAGCTTAAGTGAATATACGCTTAAATTTCATTTCTGTAATATGGTTCAGTTCTCTAAGACGCAACAATTTGGTCATAGGTGTGAGTCCGTTATTTTCAAGAGCTCTGAGACAATGGAATTTTTGCAGGATAATAATTATTTCAGTAGTGCCCCTGAAATGTTAGCCCACAGTGGTATAAGACCAGGTACTGGAGCAGTTTAAACAGGAATTACAATATATTTTTATCGTTCTTAAARAAGAACATGTGTTTTGTTCTGTCATAGGCTGTATTCAATGCAGAGGCTACAATAGGATAAATAGGAGGAAAAAAATTGTATTATGAATTTAACAAAAGTGTTTAAGCAGATAATTTCTTAAAATAATTAAGAAGTAAGGAATAAAGTGCTCTGAAAGGCATCTTGTTTTCTTGAAAATGGGGCTATGTGAACACAGGAAAAATTGAGTTAAATATCTGGGGAATTAACAAGGAGCTTGTGAGTTTTCTGAAATGTTTCCCTTGTGCATGAGATCTCTATTTTCAAGGGAGATTTCATTAAAAACATGATTTCTAACATAAATGCAACTCCCTGGTAACTCTTCAAGATAAAATAAAAATTTATATGCGTCTACTTACTTCTCCAGAAAAGCATAGAAGACTAGTGGGCTGATGACTAGTGTTCTTAAGGAGACAGATAACTAAATAATGACAATGGAAAACTGTGCTAATTTGTGAAGAACATGTTAAGAGAAGAAAATATTCACCAACTATTATTGAGACCAAATGCATACATTGATATAATAGGTCTTGGAGATGAGAGGCCAGTTAAAATTCTGCACATGGATACAGAAAAGAATTTAATCTGAAAAGACAGATCCAAAAAACAAAAAGTCAAGCTGCCAGAGCTCTTCCACTGCCTGGCAATAGGTGCTCCACCCTGAGAACAGTGTTTCCAGTCCCTTTCTCACAGCCTCTCACTGAATGCAATGCAACCAGTGGAAGCAAGAAACCACAACATCTAAATGCTTTCACTTTTAGCACCAGCAGTCCTACAAAATGTGACAAAGAGGAAAATCTCTCATTAGTAGTTGAAGTTGGTCTCTTAAAATTGTTTTTACCCTTTGCATGAAAACATAAGATTGTGGTACATTCAAGGGCAATTTCGGTCTTTCATGTGGTTTATCACAGGGATAGGTATGTTTTATTGTCCCTACACCAGTTTTAGCTGGGTATAATTTCTTTCTTCTATTAGCAAGTAATCCTGCCCCTCATCAAAGTTTATTAGTGATGTTCATGAATGGTGGATGAGCCCATGAGCTCTGTGCAAATCTACAGCTTCCTGCTGTCCTGGGTGTCATGTCTGGGCAACCTGGTGTGCAAGCTGAGCTTACTCATGCATACAGACCTGTTTAGAGTACTGATACATTTTAAACCTTTTTTTGGCTTATATCAGTTTAACACGGTCTTTACAAAGCAGTTCCACCAAAAAATATGGGAAAAAAATTATATGTAGGGAGTAATGTGTTAATTTCTAACTGGATTTATGCAAACCCATGCAAAACCTATGTTATGTCTACTGACACTGTGAAAAAAAGACAAAAATACACTCCAGCTGTCTGATAAATTCACAGCCAAAGTCTCTCCTTCTATTCAGACACGAATGTTGACCGCTGAGGTTAGTGGGACTGGGGTGCTTACACTATAAGTTCCCTAATTGTTTCTTGGCAGGCTAGCACTTGCTGTCACAGACAGTATTAAAATGGATGTGTCATATCAGTATGATCGGCTTAGTGATAAACAATACCCTGACATTAGCTCCTACTGGAGAAAGAGATCTTAGTGCGCAATCAAGGAAAGCAATTGTTAGAAACGTAATGATTGCATGAWGCTCCTTGACGAATTACTGAGCATCAAGAACAAGCCTGGTATGATTTTACAGGCTATAAGCCAGCAATCAGGTAGAAAGGCTGAAAGTTCTTGTGAAAATTTTAAGTGGCTTTAGACCTTCAGATGAGGATGAATTATATATTATGCCGTATTCACATGTCTTTTTTGATAGCTTTTGCTTTTTTGGTCCTGAAATTAACAATTCAGTAACTAGTGTCAACGTGTAGCCAATTAAAACCAACACACAGTTTATCAGAAAGRGTGCACCGTATTAGAATTAACTGAATGACTTTTATAGGGTGACTTCTGTAATAGCTCTGAGATCATTGCACAAAAGCATGAGATAATGCCACTGCAAACTTTCTGGACTAAATGTAGTGCAGTTCATCGAACACCCCAGCAAAATACTGCAAGTGACTGGTAATATAAATAATACACAGCTCAGCTTAGATCTTTGCTAGGCATGAGTTGTCTTTGATTCATAATTAAGCATGTAAAGACTTTTGGAGTTTCATATGAGCTTTAATTTTACTTTTGCAATAAAAGGCATCAATGTATATTGGTCAATTTTACTTTTAACAAAAAAGAAAGATTTCAGGAAATGTAACTGAGGTATCCATGAAAGAAAATAAACATCTGTCATATTTCTTGCCATCCTATAATCAACTGAAAAACTCTCAAGGCCCAGGTATTTTATGGGTTCCTTCACTTACAACAAGATGGCCATCTTTAGGTAGATTTATTGCTCTTTTTCTTTTTTTTAAGCTTTTCAACAATGTTTTCAGGGCTTTCCTTGAAAGGCAGAAGCAGAATACCTGTGCCAAGCAATTGTAATACTCTTATTACAGATTAGACAAGTCTGTTTTTCCCTGTGGAAATACTAGCTTTTGGCCAGATTCATTTGGAATTATGATTAATCTGAAGTATAATTTCTTTTTTTTTACACTTAGTTCCGGGCTATGACCTCATTAGGGTATATCATATGAAATCAGAGAAATGTGAATGTTGAGCAATAGCTCTGGTGTTCAAATCTATGAAAATCATCTGTTAGTCTTCTGATATTCTCATGCAGATTGCTCAAACTCTCTCACAGATGTCATTCCTTACGTCAGGATATACACATCAGTTTATATTTTGACTTTATTTAAAAGTCCAGATTTCTGAGATCTTTCTTTACATCCTGTTTCAGTGAATGGAAATAGTTTGTCGGCTCAGTGGTCTCAGTTTCTTCCACTTCCTCACTCATCACTGAATGTGGGATGTTGAGCTGGCATTAAGTCTCTAACTCATGACTGCTCTGCAGCTGCTTCCTTCCTACGGATCTGGGCTGCTGCTGCTGCTCTGGTAGGCTAAGTGCCTGAATCCCTTCTCTTCTCTCCAGCAGAGCTTGAGGACATACTGCCACTGAGGTGGATGGATTAAGTGGGAAGAAGAATGTGGCTGGACTCATTAGATCCCATGGATTCCCATGAAGGAGGATTTTAGATTAGGTTTGCTGTCCCAGCAGCCGTGGATTGCCTGRGCAACAAGCAGCCACACTGGCTGTAAACACTGCTGAATGCTGCCAGCCTGGTATGTTATCACTCCGATTTAGTGCCAGAGGAGGAGGAACCATTTCTAAAACAAAGGAGTTTTGTTTAATGTTTTAATTTGTTTTAATATTACAAGTGTCAGGAGTGCTTCTTCTTTTCAAATTTTTTTTTAGGATCTTAGGTATAAACACTTCTATACTGGAATAGAGCAAATGAAATTGTCAGGATTATTCCAGTGGGTCAACAAGCTACGACCGTAAAACTGTAAGAAATGGACCATTTCCTCCAAAACTCTATAAGAACTTCTGAGAAAGAGATATTCAGCCTGTCATACACCACTAACAGCCACACCACTGCACGGGCCTGTGCTGTCTTCAAAACATGACATGGAAGGGCACTGATAAAAATCATGCAGCAGAGGAAAGCCTGCACTGTAAATACAGTCTAATCTTGAAAGGAAACTACTGGGTCCAGTCCTACATGGCTCAGCAAACAAAACTTCCACCGAAGTTACAAGGGAAAAAACATCTTTTCTCAAATGGGCATGCTTCTTTACATCAGCAAAAACGTGTCTCTGAACATGTAGATTCTATGTTCATCCTACATCCTACTGAGCAGAATATAGCTAACAGAAATTTAAGTAAGGGGAATAAAATATTTTAGCACATTTCCTTTTTAAATTTTTTTTCATGATACAAAGCTATGATTTAATGTGAAAAAGATCAGAAGACTAGTGGAAAATGGAACCTTTCTGAAGAGGAGATATTAGTTAAGATTAACCTGGGTGTCTGATGTTTGGCTTACAGAATACAGAACGACACAGAATTCCAGTCAAGTTTTAAGTTGACTTTTTAAAGTGCTACAGAAGTCTAATGACTACTCTGCATAAATTACTTCCAGATGCCTATCTGCTTGAAAATGGTGCGATAGGATAATCCCATGTTTTAATCAGCACCTGTAACAGGTGAGATATCTCCAAAATTTGTTTCAAGAAGTTCAAATAGGTCATTTTTTTTAAAGTGGAGGGGAAATGCAATGAAATCTAAATTTTTCATGAGCAATTTTCTTGAAATAGTATTCTGCAGACCTTTTACATCCTAGAGAAATATTTGGTCTAGTTTATGTGATCAAAGAGTAAAAACCTCAAAAAACCAAGTATAACTCTTTAGAGCTGTGGTTTACAATTTACAGAGATGAAGAATGAAAACAATTAATCTGCAAATATTCTGTTGTTCCCTTTGTTTCACTTTTCAAATAACTTCTTGCAATGAACCAAACAAATCCAGTTCCAGAGCACAGGCCTTGGTGTGCTGAGTTCATCCACAATAGGGCTTGTTGGGACAACTTTACCAATTATAATGTTGCTTCTGATCAATGTCCTGCAAGTGCACTTGACTGATTTCTTTAGAGATTGGGAACCAGATGTGAGAATGATATGCATAACAAACAAAGCCAGAAGAACAATGTTTATCATAATCAGAGAGTAAAAGCACCATTTGGAGGTTGTATCTGCTCCAAGGCAGTTTTTAGAGGCCAGCAATGCTGAGGCGCTAAGGATGCTAGGGAATAAAAGGTTCCTTGCTTGTGAGGGGACTTATTTCTCGTTTTTCATTTCTGTTTGTAATCGCTGTCATTTTTGTTTCTTATGCTTTGGATAAAAAAGGTGACTTTTATATTTATTAGAACTGGGTTTCAATAAACATTATGCAATATGGTAGACCAGCGAATGATTTATTGATAATTTGTCACTTATATTTATGGAAGTGTAGACCCTGGAGCCCTAGGGCTGGTAAATCATATTATGCAGCTACAAATGTTTTTTTATTCTTTGCTGCCAAAAGTGCACCATGTAAACTGATTGCCTCACCAAACCCCCGGGGCCTGATAATGATGCACTTGCTAATACAAAGGGAGGAGGGGTGAGTAGAAGACAACTAATTATAAGTTTATTTTCGTTTCAATATGTTTGCCATTTAATCTAGAGTTCCATAAACAACAGATTGATGAAATATAATTAGGAGGAAGATTACAGTTTAATGAGGCAAAAGATTGGGAAAGAATGTAAATGGAGCAGTGGGCTGTGCAGAGTTTTTAGCTGTTTATTATTGTACAGCTGTAAGGCACTTTCACACAGTTCCCAGATGGAAGCAGCTGTTAGCCCTTCGCCGTTAGAAAAAAAGAGGTCCATAGTTCATTTTTATCCACTTGTTCCAGCCTAGTAATGTTCACTGCAACACTTCACCAAGTCACAACTCTCAGCTACAGCTGAGACTGTCAGGATGGGCACCCTGTCTTCATTTGCCACTTTGCCATTCACTTATCACATCTGGCAACCTCTCAAGCAACAAGCTGTTTGACTCCTTATAATATGTTTATCTGCCATGGTGATGTCAGCAAAAGTCAGCAAATCTAATATTCATGCTCAAACAGATTTGTTGGTGCTCTTTGTTTATAAGAAAGAGTGCTATATCACCCCTGCAGCTGCTTCCTCTTTACCGAGCTTTGTTTTTGTACAGTACTCTTCAGATAGGGCTTGGGAGCTGTACAAAGCATGGGTCCATCTGACTTAACAAGATTTTTGTCGGTTTCTTTTTTTTTAAATGTAGAAAACCTGATCCACATATCTTTTTTTCCACAGCATGTTATGAAACCTACGTTTTCCCTTCAGCTTGTCAAGGGCTCATACACAAGACAGAATATAAAAGGCAAACAAAAGGGGCATTTCTTTCAAAAGCAGGCACTGGGAAAGAAGAAAGTAGGCAGCCTTTCAAGAATGAATACTACAGTAACATTTCTCTTGTAGCACTTAAACAATTCCACRTTATGGGCCAAGTTATCTACTGCCCTGCACAGGCATTTACATTACTGCAGAGTGAGTGTAAATCTTTAATATTTCAGACAGGTTGTATGTTATATTTGGTGCCAAGGTATTGCACATGCTACAGGGAATTAGAGAATTTGGGACTTGTTTTTGTAATAATTTATACATTTCACTTTTCTTATTTCACATATCTGGAACTATCTCAGATACTTTCTATGGCATATTCTGTTTGGGCTGATATCAGTTTATATTTCTAAGGCACCTTAATAGTCCTATCAGTCAAAGGCAGAGTGTTTATTCCAGGCTGGCATTAGGCATAACGTTTCTGAACAATTTCTCAATCTGGATGAGGTATGTTCTTCTTCATTAGTTTCTGCTTTGAGATTGGCTTTTCTAAAATTTGTTTTAGACTACTTTACCATTCATTCAGATGTTTGGCTGGAGTTTCATTCCAAATCCACAATTTATTTGTCCCAGCACAGGATAAATTTGGAGATCTGGGTTTAACTAGGTGGCAATTGTGGCATTTCCCTTTCCACTAATATAAACCAGTCTGGTTCTAAATCTCTCTCTCTCTCTCTTTTTCTTTTTTAAGGAAAAAGCTAAGAGTATTGCTTTAAGCATTGAATTAAATTCTGGTCTCTTTATACTATTTTGCAATCGGCTGCCAAAGGACAATTTATTTCATAGTTTCCAAAACACCTTTCAACATTAATATACATTACATTCTTTAAATTTAACATTTAGGAGAATCCCAGGAGTAGAATTATACCCTGATCTGTAAGAAAAAAAAAGAAAGGACATAGTACAAAAAATTACAGCAGTATAAAGTACGTTTTCTAGTTATTTTAAATTGTAGCACTATCAACAGGCCACCCACATGCTTAATCTAGAAGAACCACCTCTAGGCTATGAGAAAGTCTCTGTGTCCCCAGAAATCTTGGCTATTTCACTGACAAGGATGCTGGTTAAAGCCAATTATGGCAGAGAGTTTTATGTTCCAAGCAGCTGTCCAGTTGGAATGGGGCTAAGACCACCAAGTTATTTCATGTGTCACAAACAGCCACCTGATTGGTTAAATAAAGCTGCATATATATTTTTATGAATAGAAGTGGAAAGTTTAATTTGCTTTTGTTTGTGGGGTCTTATTTATTGCTTGAAAGTGTTTGGATGCCTGCTGGGTATTTGCGAAAAAGGGCTACAAAAGCTGCACATATTTCACCTGCAGTTCTGGAACAGAGGTATAGTGTTGTGGTTAAGGCTAACCAAAGTAGAAAAACTATATGCCATTGGAGAAAGATAAGAAAACTGCTGCCAAGGTTGTAGACCGAAACTAAAAACCTACTACCATAACGAAAAACCCCATCTAGTATTTATGTATGTATTGTGTGTGTGTATGTGTTCATTTAATATTAAGGAAATATTTATGCCCAAAAATTTTGCCTCCAGTTTAGTTATGCTACTACTTAAAGTTACAGCAGTTTAAATTACTTCCTTACCTGCTCTTTAAAGCCTGTTTTCTCTTGTTTGATTAGTTCATGCACCTAGAGCACTTTCCTATGCGCAGTTTTTACTGTTTCCCCTGTTTAGCCAGTCTGTTTTTTCATCCTGTCTTTAATGTGAAAGCCCTATGCAGCAACTTAGGAGAGAAAAGCACTTTTAAATTTCAAAATTATTACTTTTACAAAAAAAAGAAAGATGCAACAGCAAAACTGGAAATGCTAGGAGAAGAAGTCCAAGATAGCTTGAGTGTCTGCAGCTATGTCTAACTTCTAGAAGAAGACCTTTGTCAGTCTAAAAGCTCCTGGCATCACTTTAAGATACTGACTCCAAAATTCCTAAATTCATGGTTCACATGCATATTTCTCATTAGACTTATAAGATCATTAAACATTTATAATATAGCCAATATTTCTGAATTTTCTTTTAAAATATTTTAAAATTTCCAAAGTAAATTGCTTGTACATGGCACAGAATTAAAGCTCCCCAGTTATATTTGTTATCTACTTCCCAGCTCCTGTAACCATGGTACAAACCCAAAAGGATCTACCGCAAAATATTCTATTGTCTTCAGAATCAATACTTTCTTAATATTTGCTTTCTCTCACAAGACATCTATATTCAGCTTCTTTTCCTGCTGTGTCACTGAATATTCGACTTAGTTATTTTCCTTCAGAGAGTTTACTTTTTTCTTCACCTTCCCCATCCTTCTTTTTACTTTTAAATAACTCCTCTCTTATCATCTGACTCATTCATGACTTGTCAGCCTGCAGTTTTCACATCAAAAAATTTGCTCATGATTTCAAAACTATATTATCTACATTTTATTCCTCTTATGTCCTTCCCTTCTTCTTCCATGTTCTTCTGTTCTGTTCCTTTCCAGTCACTGATGTTCTGCCTTCCTGTTGTTTATTTTCTCTTAAATATTTATTTGGTTTTATTAGTAATTATTCCCATTCTACTGCCCATAGGATTTTCACAATCTTGTTGCTTTACGTGGCTTTTTTTCTTCTCATCCATCCAAAATCTTGCTACAGCAATTTAGTTTATCTTATGCTTTTCCAGATTCCCCAGAAACCATAGAAGTTCTGGTTCTGTCCTGGGTCAATCAGCTGCTTTCTCAACCCTTTTTCAAATGTCATCCCTTGTCCAAGGAATTTCCAAAATTTCATTTTAGCTTTTAACTGACTTGTAAAATCAGTGAATCATTTTCTAAACACAGAGCTTTTAGCTAGGGTAGCACATTTAAGAACAAGTAACTGGATTCCATGTTGATGCTTAGATAATAAAATCTTTCATAAGCCCTGCATTGTTTTTTCTTCTTTGTAGTAATGATCTATTATGTGAAGGCACACCAACATGTTAAAGGCTTAGAAAATTAAATAATTTTTTTTCTGCCACGATTTCCTCAGCTGTGTTTTTGCTTTCCCACTGGTCTAGCAGGCTAGGTATTACAGTCCTTTTTAGTAAATAAGCTATAGGCAGTATCTAAATCAGAAGCAGTGTACCCAATATATAATATCTTTATATATTTATAAGAAATTCATTCCCTTTTTATATCTTGTTATTGGTAGCAATTAACATCCAAGAGCAAGATTTCTGTGCTTTGTGGAAACTGTGTTATATGAAACTAATAATTACAATGGTGATTTATTACCTCATTCGAGCAAGAAGGGTTGTGATAAGAAGCACAGAAAAAGATTGTCTACACTTCTGCTTTTCTCTGTATTAAATTACTGCGATGTGGGAATGCTTGCATGGATCCTAGTGAAGAATTTCATCTCCAAGATACCACTTGGCCAGAAATAACGTTTCTAACCATCTAGCCTGTTCTTTAGGATAACATGATAGAAAGAATTGACTTAATCATTAGGTTCCTTTTAAGTCCATTTGAGACTTAATTTATTTTTTAAAACAGTGCCTACTGTAAAGACCATAACTRATGGAAAAGCCACTGCCCCCGAATTAATCTGGACTTGACCAAAAAGTAACCCTCCTGTGGAGGTGGCCTTAACCAGATAAAAAAGGTGTGTGAAACATTTTGCTTTACACTGAAGCTGCGAGAAGGTTCCCAAAACTAAGTGAGAATAAGTTTTCCACACTGAAAATTTTGCAAGAGTTTTTGTAAGTTTTGAGGGCTTGAACGTATACTGACTCATGGTTGCTATCAACTGTAAGGCATGGCTCAGCCTGATATGTCTTCGATAAGAAAAAAGAGACCAGAAAAGAAAAGAGAGGGAAGAGTTCCAGGGTTTTTGTTGGTGACAAACCTCTGCCCACTCAAAAAACAAGAATCCAAGGACATTTTTAGCTTAGCAGCTTAAAAAGACTTATACGAAAGCTGGGTCTAAGCATTTCAGATGAACAGCAAAATAGTCTGGGTGTATATTTCACCTGCTAATATAGGCCATACCTTGCAGTATGATAATCAAACTTAGCAAATCACTATACTGTGGCCATCAAAAAGGGCACACAGGTTTTAAAACTCACCAGAAATGGGGAGTTTCTATGTATGTGCCTGAATATCTGCCACTTGCCCTTAAGGCCATTTCAAGTCCTCAAGTAAGCTGATATTTAGCACCTCATAAAAAAGCTGTGTACACCTGAGTAGAGGAAAAAAGTGACATTTGTTGGTGGTTTGTATGGAGGATCACATTACCTTTCTTAAAAGTAAGAGGAAGAAAGATCTTCCTCTATGTGTTTAGAAGGAGAAGGAGGAAGGGTGGCATTGCAAAAATCTTTGTTTTGGAGATGGTGTTAAAAAAAGAAAAGAGTTTGTACAGCTGCAAGCAAGCATACCATTTTATAAAACTGCACAGACTTGCACTGCTTCTTAGTGAATTAAAAGATTTACAGTACACACCTAAGAAAAGTTACAGCTACTCTGCACTTACCCTCCAGGTACCTGGTGGCTTTTCGACTGTCATGTGCTCAGAAAGATCTTTCTCTGAACATGCCCAGATGCATGTAATGGGTCTGCTTGCTTTAAGGCCAAACAAGAAGGCAATGAGTTGCACAGTCTGCTCTGCTTTGTTCTCCTCAAGCGAAATATGATTTTAAACCCGAATGCTGAAATGGCACCAAATATTTAAAATATGTAATAGTTGGTGAGGTTTTCCACAGTGCCGGTTTGTTTTCCATTCCCCCCATGACATCTCACAACTCTAAGTGCTCAATGACAGCCTGTAGAGGTTTCGCCATAATCCACCTTTATCCATTAACAGACACTCAATCACTAAAGTGCTTACTAGACTAAACATATTTATCCAACCAAATCACACTTTACAATGCAATGCTGCCAATCAGACCCCAGCTATTAACGAGGAACTGCTTTAAGGGGATTTTGGTGTTTGTGCTGTGAAGAGCATGCTTACCTCCAACAAACCACTAAACCAAATTAACATAGCTGTATCCTCATAAAAGAAACCAGATATCCTGTTGTGAAAATAGAAAGCTTGGTAGGACAGGGCTCCTTTGATGGCTAACAGTGTGGCAGACGAAGGCTTCAGACTACAAATCTGGTTACCACAGGCTCATTACAAAACTCTAGCATTAAGCTTTTGCTGACTTTAAAAACAAAATAAAAATTTATCATTTGGGTAACTCAGTAAGTCATCAACTTACTAAGTTACTATTATAATTGCAATAGTGCTGTAATTGTTGGATAAGGCTCCTTAATTCTAATTGCTCCTTTGTCCAAGATCATGTTGTAAAAATGCTTGCATTAGCCAAAATAAAATCCACTATCCACAAATGTGGTAGTAATAATAATTCTTTTTATTAGCCTGGAAAAGAGGAAGAGAACAAAGCTTTAAAAAGACTTCAAAGTTCTGACCAACAGAAAAAAAATCTAAAATCAGAGAAACATGCATACACTCTGCCCTTTTATTAGACTCATACAGACTAAGTGCCATCACCACAACTTGGAGCTTGACAGCATTTCTTTCCCAGGCAGCAGGAAAAGTTACACCATCCATGTTGCAGGGCTAATTTAAGTYCTCTGTCAAAAACTACATAAAACAGTCCTGTATATCCTCACTAGGAAGCCCTAATAGTTTTAGACTTATTGGTATTATACATCCTTTAAATCCCAATATTTTAAAGCTGGATTTGACATTTGCTGGGACTTGGTGTATTTTCCCTCCATTTAACCATAGCTAAAAGAAAGGTTTAAAGTTTTCAACTCTGAGGTAAGTGACTCATGAAAATTCATGTATTTAAGAAACACTTATCAGTTTAAAAATGCATATATATCCTCCTAAATAGCTCTAGCTCTGTTATTGAAATATGTATTTCCAAGCCTTCACTGCTTATCAAAAATAATGAGCACTTTCTTTTTTATTAGCTTTTATAAACACTTCTGGGGAAAATTTTATGAGCAGCTAGAACAAGTTTTACTTCTTGCAGAGAAGGCTTCAAGCTGGAATCATATCCAAAATGAGCAAACCACAACATGAACAGATTTTCCAAAAATCACTAGAGCCGGCTTCTAAGTTAGAGTTGGAAACATGTAAAGTACAAATGAAGTTGTCATGTAACAGAGTAGTATAGTAGTAGTGCAAGGTAGAGCCTTGCACCATATTCCATCACCATATGTATCCATCTCCACTATTTCTGTAGTCTAGATGTGTTCTGAACAGTTATAAATAATACAAAAATTTACAAATTAAGGTTTTCCAGGTTTGTGCACAGGAATGTCACTGTATGTTTTTATATGAATGAAACAAATGCAAGTTTTCAATGCATAATTATACCGTTTAGAAAGGGAAAAACATCATAATACTAGAAGTACCAGAAGAAAAGAACAAATTACAATACAAATTAAGAACAGGAATTATTGTAGACCACAATGAGTCTCAGCATTTAGAAAATACTCGTTGTGGTTCATAAAGAGTACATGCTTTCACGCCTTTGCTACGTATCCATGTTAATACATTTTATATTCTGTATTGTACATATATTTCACAGAAAGCAATGAAAATACACACTGAAAGCTGCCAGAAAGAGCTTTCTCCTGATTAACTGAGAAAGCAATGTTAATAACTGTAATGCTGCCAATTTGGTTCTGTACCACTGATTTGAAACAATTTGTTGTTCCATGGAACATGAATTTCTCAATGTTCCACTTGGTTATTTTTAATTGGTGTTTTGTTTTGAAAGGTACCACATGTAACATATTGAAACTTTTCAGCTAGCAGAAAGTGAAGAATAGTGGAAACACTGGGACAACAAAATACTTCATTCTTTCATAACTTTGTTACTTAAGTAAAAAACACAACCACATAATTAAAGCATTTACTTGAATGCTCATGTCCTGTTTAGAGGCTAGAGATCTTAATGAAATGTATGGCAACTTCCTGAGCACATAAGGAAGGGAGGGAATAGATAATCTGTGGAATTGTATGATCCAACTCATACCTGTGATGCGCACAAGTAATAAGAGAATACTGCTCATAGTTCTGAGTACCATGCCCCCACTTTCTATGTACAAGGGCAGTATTATGCCTTTTCACTTGTGACGCATGAAAGTGTCAAACTTCCCATTTATTTTCCAGTTGTGTCTTTAAATAGACATAATACATCCAGCCAGATTGCCTACATTTTCCACCACATGGCCAGCACTGCTTGATTTGTCTTCTGGAAATGAGATGATTCATTTTGTAAAGCTGCTCCACTGAAAGGCTTTTCCACATGTTACCCAGCATTGACAATCTCCACAGAATTATATTTGTAGGAGATACAGCAAAATTTTGTAGCTGCCTCTAAACATCTTTGACTTATTCATAAAGAATAAATGTTTTCTGTAAAATACTTTAAAGTTAAACCAATTTCAGGACTTCTAAAACCCTAAAAAAATCTAAATTAATTAATATATGATGTATATGTTTACCCAAAGATGGATATAATTATATCATATTTTGGAATTACTTTCTTCAGGCTGAAGATAGAACCTGAAAATATCGATTAGAAAATATATTACCAGTAACATGATAGATTTTACAAATGCAAGTCTCTTTTATAGCTTCTGCTTTGTTCGTTTCCACTGTACAGTTGTCACCACGTCATGGTGGCCAATAAACCTGTAGCACAAGCTCAGATGTTCCTGTTAAGCTTGCTTACGTTATGAAGCCTTTTTAGCTTGTTTAATACAGTGTTACACTCTACTGAAAATCTTCAAAGTCATTGCACCTATTCTTTGTGTCCTTAAAATGTTGTTACCATCAGGACATTTTTTGGTTGGCAATTGGCCTAACATGAGAGGATAATTATAATATCAATTCTTCATTACCCGGACCAATACAGGCAGAAAAAGGAAGCAGCAGAGGCAGTATTTGACATCCTGGGGACTGATATAACTGATCATGGGGAGTCAGGTCCTTTGGGGTTATCAGGTCCTGCTTGTACTATTTGTGCTGGGCCACAGCTTTCCCTGGCAGAGACATCCATGTATATCTATGGTTTGTTCCTTATCTCTCCAAATACAGAAGGGCTTATTATCTGTAAGGGAGCAGAGTATGTTTGTGATGACAAGTATGGACTGGCTCAGGACAGGCTTCTCTACAAGCTAATAAGCTCTATATATACCTACACATATGTATCTGAATACCTATAAAAAACCTGCTAGCCCAAACTGGCAGGCCAAGAGGAGAAAGCACTTCCTGGCTGGCTGAATGGTCAGTCAAGACACATTCTCTTGACTATCCCAAACTTGTTTCTCTCTCTTTTCATGCTCAACCAAATTGGTCAGAAAACTTTGCATTGTGTAACCCTATTTCAGGGTACTTGAAGGACGAAGTTTCTGGGTAAACCCATGGGGCCACCAGTAGGTCCTCTCTGTTTAATAAAAATGTTTTAAAAAGAAGGTGTTTTCTTAACAAACTATAAATACTGTCTCTCTTTTATTATGTTAAATAGCATAACAGAGGCCTGGTAAATAAGTTGCTATCTTTAGTCAAAAGTTTTGTTAATTATTTAGCCAAAGTACTGCTGCTATCTGTCTGAAAAGAGGCTTAAGAAAGGAATATTATCATAATGGATGGATATCATCTAATCTGCTATTTGGTAGAAACATTTTGTGTAAGAAACCTTCAAACTCTATTTTTTCTTTTTGCTAAAATATTAAAGAAAGATGGTAAACAGTTTATTATCACCTGCACTTCTCAGTCTACAACTGAATCTAGAAATGTATCATGTTCCCTCCACAGTTCAATGGCAAATGGATCCTAAAATAAACAGTGCTTTACCTCAAGTGGATGTTACAGGCACATATGGATGGAACATACTGTTCCTCTATGCTTTAGTTAAGCTTTATAGGAAAGTACTTACGAAGGAAAATTCATGGCAAAAATGAAATATATTTTCCAACTAGCATGCACATAAACAAGGCCTTTTAAAATTTCATCAGTCTGGCTTGTCAAATTTTGACATAATGTAATGCATTCAAGGTTTTATAAGCCAAATAAGTCAGTGTGATACCAARAGGGAAGAATTTGGAAGCCACAACTGCAATATCTAAAAATATGTACACTCTGTTTGGTATAACAACTGTACCTTGTTGAGCATTTTGATACTGATTGCCTTTTTTCCTTTATATATACAAAAATATGTAGTTTCAGTTTAGACGCATTCTAATTCAATGATGTTAGAAAACTATTGAGAGAAATGTTTATCTCCTTTGCATTGACATAGGAAGGGAATAAATGGTTGTTTGGCCATGCAGTATGTATTTCAGAAGCATTTGTTGTACTATCTGGTGTCCAAGGCAAGGACTACTGTATTCTCACTGTTGTGGCAAATTTGAAAGTCAATTTTTTACTCGGAGATTAGATTTTTTACTCAGATAGAGTCTGGAGCGTTTCTTCCCCCCACCTCTCGTCCCTTCCTCCCGAGTCTAAATATTCACAATATACAGTTTGCTGGACCATTCTGAGTCAAAATAATTTCATCTCTAAAAGGTCAAGTTTGGGGAACAATATCATATATTTCCAGAAAGTTGTAGAGAAACTGATGCCTATTGCTTTCTCACAGTGAAGCTCTCTCATGCTGCAGGAAGAATTTTCCTAGTGCAGAGATGTGCTAACTACACATACACATCTGTATTTAAAATATATAGATAGATTGATTGACCTATTTATCTCAATACTTCAATTTGAGTTCATGAGAAGCTCCAGAGAGATCTGGCTAGTCAAGCCTGGCTTCATTGRTCTCAAAAATTTTGCTAATATATCTGTGGGAAAACACAATGCACCTATTGATTAAAAAACCCCAAACTATTTGACTAGTCATTTGACAACTCTGTTCTTTGGCTGTTTGACACCATTGCTGCAGCAGTTACATGCAGCATACATAACACTATGTGATGTTGATCAAGATGATGTCCACTGATATCTCATAAGCCCACAGCTTGCATTTAGTAGCCATTGCATTTTTGTGTAGTGATGAACTGTTCTTTCTCCCCCAAATCGTATCCCACAACATTCATCTTTATGTACTGACTACTCCTTTCCCCTCCATATTTATTTCAGAAGTGGATAGTATAAAAAAAATGGTCTTTCCTCTTCTAGATACTAAATCCCTGATAAAGTTCCATGAAATTCTGAGTCTCAGGTTTTTTTCWGCTATGAAACTACATGAAGCTATAATTTACATAGGTTTAAGTATGAATATTTCTCTACTAATGGAAAACCAAACCTTATTTATTTTGTTCAGTTTGTTTGTTCCAGAATAATATTTATCTTATTGCCTGTTTCATAATCCTCTAATAAAAGGTCAAAGATTAAAACTGAGCATTCTTGTCCTGTGCCCTCAAACCAAGCATAGCAGACAACCTCCGTTGTCTTGGTTTCCTGCTACTCAGTGTTTGTCAGACACTGATTACGAATAAACCCTGAGGAGTTATCTCTATATGGTATGTTTCTAACTCAAATGTCATAACCAGTGAGTCACTGTGAGTAAGAGAAATAAGATTACCTTTTAAAATAAGTTCACACTAATCCTTTTTAAAAATGTCATAGCTAACAACTCATTCTTTTGCATAGCATGCAACTTTGAAGTAAAACTCACTTGTGAATGTACAGTGACTTGGTATTTCCATAATGAAGAAAGAAGTGGATTACTTTTTCCATAGATCTTTATTCTGTACATTTTGGAGCTCAGATCTGTCTGCCATGCAGACATAAATCCAAAAATGTCAGTATAAATAAACTACCATTTCTTTCATATATTTCTCCTTTTTTTTTTCATACACAACACTTGATAGATGGAGAGGAAATAAGTCAGACTATTGAAAATTTGAAAGCTTTAAAATAAAATAATGAGCAAAGAATTTTCCAGTAGGTAGGACAATAAAAATGGAAGGTGGGTCCCCCAAGAGTCACAAACAGTGAAGATTATAGCAGAGGAAATGGCCAAGATAGGATAAGCTGGCTGAACAGAGAGAAACAATGCCAGAGTCATAGGCTAAATGGTTCCACAAAGGAGAATGGAAAGGGAATTTTGAATTGGCGATAAAGAGCCCATTATCTGAGTTTCTTTAATTGACTGAAATTCCGATGGACGTAAAATAGTAAAAAAGAAAGGGAATCCAATGGAACCACTAACATATAAATTAGTGTTTTGAGGGAAAGGCTCAGAGACAGAGAATTTCACTGAGCGGTAGAGTTTGGGCAAGATTTGAATCTGTTTCCCGGAATGGTGGTATTATTATAGAGATTCACAACTGCTATAAACTTGTCTGTGCTCATGAAAATCCTGTAGACTTATTACTCCATTTACCCCATTTGTTGTGTGCAATCATTTGTTGCTGTATCTGCTACTGTTTTGCAGACCTGAGAGTCAGATGCATGCTGGCATCCAAGCCCAGGTCCCACTGCAAGCTCAGAGGTGCTGCTAGTTTTTGTTTCCTACTCAGGCCGAGCAAAGCATCCATCCAGCACCAGAGCAGCTCTGGAGCACAGCCGTGCTCCCTGGCAGGATCCTGCCCTGCTCCAGCATTGAGGCCCCTGCCTGGAAAGCCTTGTGCAACTTGTGAGCCTTATGTTCCTTATCTTGGAAACATGCATATTTAAAACTTAGGGGGGATTGAAATCCTTGTCTGCTATTTTCACCACATGAATACGCTGAAGGGGCAAACAGTTTTTTTCTCTCTGTTGTACTAAACTATGCACAAAGATTTGTGAAATGGATGTGGGTCTAGGACTGAGAAAGTCCTTCAGTCTAATCCCACCTACAGACAAGCTTTATCCCATTTTTTGCTTAGATAGCTCTTTGAAAAAGATTACTCAAATGAGTAAACATTATTTCCATTTTTTCAGACAGTTTCAAGGAGTTTTCTGTGAAAACCTAAACTTTCAAGCTGAAATTTCTCAAGGAAATGCAGATCTTCTGACCAGCTTTAGGCCTCTGAGAATACACCATCACAAAGTGATCACAAAGTAGGCTTTGGTGTTTTTTTTTGGTTGATTGGGTTTTTTGTTTGTTTGTTTCTTGTTTTGTTTTTGTTTTTCTTTTTGGTAATTTTTTTTAAAATGTTTTTAAATCCTCAGGATGAAAAGTGTGTATGTAGGTCTCAGAAATGGGTCTCATTTTCAAGACTTTAAGTACCACCGACCATTTCAAAGTGTARTTTAATACCTAGGGTGATAAATGTAGACATAGGAGTATAACTTCTGTTGGAGTAGAGTTGGAAGGTGACAAGAGAAATTGCTTGGTCTTGTTTCCTTGTAGCTGCCTCCCACTTCCTTCTATCAAGGACTTCTCTTGAGGCTACTAAAGCATTATTTAGAGGAATCAATGCACTTTTCTTGAAAGTTTTATCCATTTTTGAAGATTTGTATGTCTAAAAATAATACAAAAGTTTACAAGTAATAGATTTAGTGCATAATCTGTGAAGGATCATCACGCTCAACTCCAGGCCCTGTGCAGGATACCCCAAGAATCACACCATGACTATGGGGCAAGCAGTTCCAGAAGCAGTTAACTGTAATTGTTTGGAGTAATGATTTTCTCATTATTTATGAAACTGAACTACTTCTCTCTTTCAGTTCAGTTTTAAAATACTTGCCACACCACTTGTCCCCTTTCAGCCATGCCCAAAGACCATGGAATGTAGGAAGTGCTATACTCAGGCTACTGGTCCACCCAGCGTTGTATTCTGCCTCAAAGAAGTAGCAATACGGGGTATTTAAGAAGAGACTGCAAGGCTGACTACTTCATGCAATACTTTTAGCTTGTGTTTCTCCAGCATTCATGATTGATGCTTTTGGGGTATTGGAGGGAACATCCTTCCCAGTCCATTTATGGACCCTTTTTTTCCTAATGAATTTGTTGAACATCCTTCTACTTCTTGCGCCCACAACATCTTTTAACAATAGGCTCCAAAATCTCCTGACCTGCTGAGGAAATGATTTTTTTACCTGTTTTAAACTAACTTTATACTCGTTTCATGGACCTCACTTATTCTTCTCCAGAGTGACCAGCTGAATAACAGTTCTCTGCTTAACTCACAATACGTAAATGACTTTGTGAACTCAAATCGTATTCCCCTTGGGGCTTTTTTCCTCTATGGAGATTGCTAGCTATCGATAGTCTTGCCTTTAAGGGTCCCATCTTCTTAGCCCTGCTTTTGTTCCCCTTCTGCTTAACACCTTTAGTTACAATGCACTTTTTCTCGGGTTATAGACGTCAGAAACAAATGCAGAACTGACACAAAYGGATGTGACTTTGTGAAAACTTGGGATTTGAGCTGTAGATATCAGTGACTGCAGAAGACCTGCTCTTTCCCCATCTGGCACTCAGTAGGACAGCATGTTGGTGCACAGCAAATGTGAATCCTCGACACATAATTCAAAAAAGCTCCTCCAGAACAATTAGAAAGTTTCAACGGATAAAGCCTGCATGCCCATGAACAAGTTTTTCTCCTTATTTATAAGAAAATAATTTGATTAATTCTCTTACCCTTTGTATGTTTAAAGAATATACAGTAACTCAATCAGACAAGTTTCTTTCAAAGTATTTTAAGGCAATAAAACAACTCTGACTCATTGTTGCACTGGCACAATTAAGACCAGGTGCAATTATTTCAAACCTTAAACAAATGCAAAACACATTTAGAGTTGGGAAGCCTGTACTATCAATGGTCTCTGCAAAAATTATAGCTAAATGTTTCTGATTATATTAGTTTAGCATTTTAGTGAAGTAATTCAATGGCCAAGTCTACACACAGCATTCCCTTTTAGGAAGCTAACAGATTCTGTTTCCAATTCAAATGAGAAGGTTTCCAGCCTATGAAACACTGACTCCTACCACCTCTGTAGAGGCTGTGTGTGCTTTATCTTTGTGGGATTTATTGTATAACACTGAGCAACAGCTGACATTGAGACCCCAATACCACAAACCATTCCTCAGGGCCACATCTCTACATTCATGCAGAGATTCAGAGAGTAAAACTGTCCCTTCAAAAGGAAGTTTTTGTAGATGTGAGTTCAAGCCAATGCAAAAGTCAGACGGGACCTTGTAATCCAGTATTAAGAGATGTTCAGGGAGCAAGAAATTTGAGATAAATTACTCATATCCGGTATGTTTCACCTTTTTTCAAAATCTGGGACTCTAGTACATCCCCAGATTGTACCATCTCAAAGTAGTAAGGGTTCAATTTTTCCTCTAATATATATCATCCCCTTTAGTTGAGCACTAATGCTCATCTATTGCCTCTCTACTGAAAGACTCTTAAAGTTCTTCTGTTTCAGCACATTTATTCCAAAGCAGCATCCTGGTCTGAGCATCTCTCAGCTTCATTTCTCAGTCAGAAACTTGTAAACTGCAACTTCCAAAGAGGAAGAAAAGACTGTCTTAATCCAGACTTGGAGAACCTATGCTGTTTAACTCACAATGAAGTACTACTGGAGATAAGCTTGTTGCAGGCTCAATCATGTCAGCTAACAAAGAAAAAAGCTAAGATTTTGATCTTTAAATCTAACAATATGAAACTAAATGCAGTTTGTTAAGCTGATTTAAATAAGGTAGTGTTACTGAGGAGAGTAAAGTTTTAATTTGCTCATTAAAGAGATCTGTTGAAAAAGTCAGTTAAATAAATGTCAGATGATTCTGTTACTTAGACTATTAAAATGTTCTGTTCATGGTTCTGCACTACGGGAAAGTTAATTTCGTAAGGAAGAACCTGAATTTTGGATATCCTAGTTTTATTAATATAGGAAATATGAATGCAGTTTCCAGAAGCAGTGAATATTTATTTAAACTTAGGTGGCTTTTAGGTTTTTTAAATTTTATATTTTTATTTCTATACTCTTTCATTTTGACAGTAGAAGTCTTCCCATATACTGTAATAACCAGTGTATTTTAGAAAACGGGAGTCAGGAAAGTTGTAAATAAGTAAATCTTATGCTAAATTGTTCTTTCAATAAGAATTTTCTAACTGATTGAAAGAGAAGTATTTTGCTGCAGTATCCTCAAGGTAAAGAATTCACATTAATCCCTAGTGAGTTTTCAAAGTTACTTGATTTCCTTGCTGCTGCTCTGCCTGAATCCTGCCCTGTGTAATGTGGTGAGAGAAGCCTGGAAGCTCAGCTGCCTGTCACTGAGCATGGCCACAGCCTGTCTCTGAGGGCTTTCTAATCTCCTTCCCCGTACTAGTCAGCAGACTGCTAAAGCTGAAGATTCCAGATCCACCTGTACTTCATACTAAAGCAGCTGTTAGGGAAAGTGAAAAAAAAAGGTTCTTAATTTATGTTTATGAATGCAACAAAGACAAATGTGAGGAGATCAGAATGTTATGGAATTCAATTTCCCTACAGAACATGACAATGAAAAGATGGTTTTCCTGGGTGAAAATCTTTATTTACTTGATGCATCCAGACAATGTGAATCCTCCTTCCACTACCCAGCCAATTGGCTAACATAAGTAGTGCTTAGAACAGCTCTCAGGGAACATTAGAGAACAGGATCTTTCTTTTATGTTATTTATTATCTATGTTGGCTGATAGTCAATATTTTCATCATCTTCACAGTGATTGTGTTTCCTTCCAGTGTCTCTCACCATCCTTGGGGACTCTTAAACATTTATGTCTGCACTCAACAGGAGAAACTGAAGATTTTGTACGTGACTTCAAGCTAAATCCTAGGGTAATGTATTATTAGGGAAATCATGACATTCTGGCAGATCTGCCAGTTTTATTTGCAAGGAGAACTATGGAAAAAATGTACTTGCTGCAGTCAAGAGGCAGATGTGCACAGTAACAATAAAGTAAGTGTAAGGCAAGTATTAACAAATCATATAATTGTTTGCACTTCTGGCTTCTGTAGATTGTTATTGGCATATCAGCATTTGGACCCTTGAATTAAAGAGGAGACTGGTAGTCTTATCTCAAAGATACCACACTTATTTTCCCTCTACTATTCTAAAATTTCAAAAGAAAAATGATAAGGGAAAACCAGAATTATCAGAGAAACCGTACTTTTAATGTGTAGGTACTCAACACTTTTTTGAGACTATCAGACTGTTTTGAGGGCAAGGATTTGGGTTATACATTAGTCGTGTTTCTAAAAATATCACGTATTATCTTACCCATGAACAACTCTGAGGATGCTGATCAGCATTTCTCTTTTTTTTGAAGAAATGGCTTTAAGAATATGTGGTTAACTTGGAGCTGTTACCAGCCTATTAAGAAATATAATATGGGATTTGTCACCGGTGAAATACAATTATTACCCAACTATGATATATTTTTCACCAGGCTTATTCATTTATGAAACACACTTTACTCATCCCAGTTGAACTCCAGCTAGTAATTTCTTGTGTTACATGACTGAATTTAGTGTTTCATTAAAATACTACGTGACAAAAATTGTCATTGTCTTTCAATCAAACTTTTTACAACCAACCCCAATAGTGTTACAGATTCCCTTAGATTATCTAATAACACTAGCTATTGAAAACAAAGAGTTTGAAAATACGATTTATTTTTTGCTGATGACAAGGAGTCTAGAAGCTCCACAGTAATTATCGAGTTAATGCAAAGGACTTAATTTTATTGCAAATTAATCGCAAAAACCCATAAAAATAAATATTTGTGCCTGGCCTACCCTTCTAGGGTCTAGTGAGAGTTTTACTGACAGACTTCAACAAGTCGGGGATAGTTTGAGAATGGGTCAGAGCCATCTACCTGTTTTTTTCTCCCATTATGCGTCATAAATGCTTCCAATCATTTTAGTCCTGATGCAGCACATTCAGTGAAAATCATCCTATTAGCTGTAGTGGGATCACATTACAACTTTGAAGTTAAAGAAAAAAAGTTCCATGTCTTCTTTGACAAATCACCATATAATTAAAAAAAAAAATTAAATTCTAGTTCTTTACAAAACAGGAAATACAGGAGATTGATCATAACTTGATTTTTTTCTATTTTTTTGTTAAAATTTCTTTCACAGAAAATGTGTAATTTTTCCCTATAATATATCAGCATGTCTGTAAGGATTTCTCTTGTCTCTTCCAGGTTTACACTGGGTCCTCATTGTAGAAGCAAGGTTCTAGTTTTCCACAGATTTTTCTTGCTGCAGAAGCGACACAAATTAGTACAATAAACTGTTTGTGTTTTATGATAAGATGAAGACCTTTTCCTGAAGGTTTGTTTTGGGGTGAAAATRTTTTGCGGTACTGATAACTCAGTGTCAGCCATTTTGTTATTTTCCTTCATCTAAACCCAGCTCTGGCAATCTATCTAGACTTACTACAGAACTTAATTAACTCTCAACTTCCCTGAAATGCGAAACTTGTGCTCGCACTTGTATCAGTTTCATCAGCCAGTTGTTGGAAACCAGGACTTTTCCTGCTTTTAGCCTATGAACCACCTTTTTACGAGCCAATCGACATTTGACATGGAGAATGGGGAGAAAGTTGGTAAGATTATTTTCAGACCTGTTAATTCTATGTGCATACTGTGATCTATACTGGTGCTGTGCTCAGCACAGAAGATCAAGAGCAATGTTAATGTACTATTTTCCTTRTGCGTAAAATACATTTCTTCTCCTCTAATGTCCATTAACCTAGACTGTAAAGAGCAAACATTTTCTTTACAGTGGAAATGCTTCCCTGGGTAGGCATGCTTTCTRAAATGATTTGGATACTGTTATTGGATACCAATGCACTAAGTCCAGAAACTCTAACTTTGTGATGGTTAGAAGTAATTTCCATGAAGAAATACTGCTGTGGACACTTAACTTTCAAAACAAAAACAACAACAAAACCTCAGAGAAAGTTTTGTGGTTTTTCAAAACCCAAAGAACCTAAATGTATATGATCCACAATTTTTTTTTTCGCATTCAGCTGTAATACAGTATGTGCTTAACATGTTTTTGTAGTATGACATATTAGAAAAAAATTCTAACTTGTTATTTTCTCTACAGACTGAAAAGCTGCTCAAACAGGATTTGCTCTGATTTTTCTCCAATTAAAAACAGAATACAAATAGCTGAAAGTTCTTAAACAATGTAAACAGCAACAGTAAGAGAATGATTAAAAATATCTGGCTGTAATTTTAGCTTTTAAAATTCTGTTTTTAATTTTTCCCTTCATGCCACTAGCAAAAATGAAAGTTTCTGTCTTTATAGGGACAAATGAATAACAATGTAGTGGAAATATAAAAAGCTATCTTTTCACATATTTTAACATACATTTTTAGCTTTATTTCCTACTTCAAGACAATTGCTGCCTAATGATCCACCATCTCAGTCCTCCCATTAATTGTGTCATGTAACTACTTTCTTACTTTAAAACCTAACAAGGAACGAAGCTTTTTGTAAGTTGCATAACAGTGTAAACATCCTCACAATGCTCTCCAGACCTCCCTTGGAGAAAGAGGTGAACCCACTGCTGACAGCACCTAGGACAGTGAAATCAATGTCCCATCTGTAGGATGCCAGTGACAGATAATGGTCTGTCATGATTATTTTCCATGTTTTCAGTCCCCACTAGCACATTTACTATTGTCTGAAAAGATGATCAAAAATTTTCACTTTATAGACCTTCAGTTTTTCAACTGACGTAGATAAGAAATAACTTTTGTGAATGGAATGGTAGAAGGTAAGCACACGYTTATGCACTGACTTAACATAAATAAGTTTGTTCTTTCCATTCTCAAGGCTATACAAAGGGTTGTCCTGGTGTTTAGAACCTACTGTAGAATGGAAAGATTCTTCCTGAATTTAGAGCTTTCACACTCCTTAATTCTTCCATTAAAAAAATCCACAAACTCTCTAGTCCTAAATGATTGTAGTTTTGTCAGAAGTACTAACACTCTGCAGTCTCTACCCTGTAGAAATCAAAGCTGTTCAGGTCAGTTTTGAGGAAGAAGGAAAGCTAAGATTGCTAGTAGCACAAAAATATCAGTTACAAGCAGTTTTACTCTAACCTTTCATAGAGGCCTGAAAAAATGCTACAAGTTATGAGACAGCAATTGTTTCCCTTATTTTGAAAGCCTCAGGTTTCCTCCCAGTAATTTRCGCAACTAAAGGAACAAGGACTTCCAAAAATTTTTACATTTCTTCTGCAATTAGCAATTTAGACCATAGAGACATGCAGAAATAGCATAGTTCATCTGTTTACCAACGAAAAAGCAGTTATTAAGAAATTTTTATCATTGTGGAACTTTTACATTCTTTTCTATCCAGAGTAATAATATTAGTTATGATTTAAAATTTGTGAAACAGAAAAGAATAAACGTCCCTATCATGACTGAAAATGATGCTTTCAGCATCAACCTGTGCACCTGAGTTCTTTTGGGGAAAGATATTAATATTTATCTCTGGAGCAATTTGTTAAATATAATAGGCAAAATTTTTCTGTTTATGTTTGTGGAGATCTGATTGGTACCAGAGACCCAGGTTCAGCAAAAGAGGGAATTGAGATCTTAATTGCTAAACATTCCATGGTTGTGTCTTTTCAGTCACCTGCTGTGTACCAACATAGCAAAAGGAGAGATAAAACTGTTTGTGGAAAAAGAATTTTCATCCTTTCATATTATGTTTAAGTTGTGTGTATTGTCTACCATGAAGAAAATCTTCAGAATTCAAATATATATAACTGATGATCAGTAAGGTTAAAATCAAAGGTCCCATTTAATGGTCATTCAAGTTTGTGATCCCTTTATTTTACTGACTTCCAGGTTGTCTTGTCTTGAAAATAAGTTCCTCACAGCAGAGATGCAAACTTTTCATTGTGCTCCTCAAAACACTTAGGATGTGGGTCAAACTACTGATGCCATGTTACATTCTTCTTTCCGTGTTCTGGACTGTAATCCCATTCATTGGCCACGTGCACCAATTTTGCAAATTCAGTATTATGTTTAAATTCCAGTGAGATTACTCAAGTTATTCAAACATAAATCTTTCTAAGACTGGGGCCTAAATTGATGTAGTCCCATGGCAGGAAGGGTTTTTAGCTTTTCTTCTAAAGGGCCAAGCTCACTGTCAGACATAACAAATAAATAATAGAGTGGAAATATCATTATCTGAATCACAAGCCTATTTTTACAAAAGTGTCGTGTTCCCTGGTGGTTGAAACATTATTCCAGGCTAGACCAATCTTGAGTTCATATTTCAACATTACATGTCATAGCATAGCCAAATACTATGTAATCCATCTGGGAATCAGGAATCCATAGATTCCTATTTACTGTTAAAGCCAGCATAGCTTTTTTTTTCAAGCTAAAAATTAAGATTATATCATTTCCTTACCGTGAACATAGTGAGTATAGCATTAAAACAGAAAAGCTCTACTTAAGGTCAAATACTGCCTTTCATTTTTAGCAGGGCTGTGATATGCTCTGACCTTCTAATTTTACATTGATAATTCCTACTCAACTGTATTCAGTTGTACATGGTAGCTGAAGTTAATGACCGTGCATGTTCTTGACTCATGTTTACATGCACACCTTACCTCTACAGTAACACTTGAGATCAGTCCAGCAGTTACACCCTTTCCAGGTAAGTGAGAGCTCCAAAACCCTGTAGATTTCAGAGTCTCTTTTAAACATTTCTCTTCCTGGACTGTAAGAAATTCTGTCTGGGGACTGAAAAAGAATCATGTGCTATTGAAGAAAACTAGGCAAGACTGCAAGACAGGATCTGCTACATCACTGTCACCAACAGGCTTTTGTTGAACTTATTTGAAAAGTATTTGAGAAAACTCAAATAGTGGAGACTCTGCTCCACCTCCGTGGAATATGCTTCACAGTCTTCACCACTAGAGAGTCTTCTTTCATGTCTAACCAAACTCTTTCCGTTGTTTTGCAATGGTAGCAATTATATTCTATTTTCACATTCTGTCTTGTTCTGTTTTCCAGTCATGCCAAACCTTTGAAGTTTTTTACCCAGGCACAAGGCTTCAGCAGCTAACAATAAAGTAGTTAAACACTAGATGATTCAGCTCTCTGAAGTCTGAAAATTGCACACGAAAAATGTTTCATCTCTCATCCTTTGATACAGTTTTTCAGACAGAACTCAAAATATGGGTAGGAAGGTGCAACCTGCTCAATTGCCTCATCACAATAACCACTGATATTCCTCATTTGTACTTAACTTCTAAACATCTTATTTCCTAATCATAATATTACCTCAGATAATTCCTATATGAAATTATTCTGAATTACATTAACTTTTTTATCCTACTCAGTCTACAGGTACCAGCTGGACATTCCTCTCAAGTACCMTGTTTGTTGGTGTTCCTGCTTCCCAAATACCTGACAATGAACACTTGTTACCAGTCATTTAGTCAAGAAGAAAAGGAACACTAAATACATTTTGTGCTGTGGCTTTGAAACCACAAAACCGAGACTTTAGCAGTGTGATGTAAAAAATAAACTGAAAAAAACCCTCCAACATTATGATAATTGTAATTTTGTCAACCCATTCCTCTTTCTGGGAAGTGTTATCCAGAGAAGCTCCACGTGATGTTTTGTCTTCTGTCCTGGGAGCAATTCTGCAGATACTTCCATAGATCACCTTTCTCTGCTCTCCATCACTTGAAGTGAGAGCTGGCAGTCCAGCATCTCCATCTCACACTCCATCCAGTTTTTTAGCTGAAAATCACCACCCCTGCCCAGTGTAGGTGGTGGTCTGAGTGTAGGCCTGAGTTGTCATGAAAGAAAAGACTGGTTCAACATTTGGGAATTGTTCAGGTACATACTGTGAATCACTCTCTCTTTCAGGACTGGTCTACTCCTGCTTACGTTTCTGTGCTGGTTACATTTCTGATGCAAGTATTCCTTTTAGTCCTTATCCACTTCCATCCATCTCATGCTTCTCTCTCTTCACTTTACATAATCTTTATTCTAGCCRGAGACTACTGTTTAATTGCTCCTTCTGGGACCTGGTTGCTGTTTATTTTTACCTTTTTTCTCATGGTTCAAGCAACGAAACTAGTGGTCAGAGGTAAATGGTAGCACAGAATACGTTGTGTTCACCCCTTGGATGGAAGGGACTGCTCAGCAAACAGAACATGAGTGAGCCGAGTCCACCAGCCCTTTCTGCTCTCAGGTATGTCCTGCTTCCTTCTTAGTTACCTCCCATCCCTTGTGAACTGGTGAATTTCATGGATTCTATTTTTAAATATGCTTGTTAATGGAATCATGATTACTGTTAAAACATTAAAACAAATACAAAATTCAGCTCTATGAAATATGCAATGAAAAAAAAGAATGGGACAATACAAAACATACTGGAGGCTTCAGAACAGTGTCTTGTTTAGTCAATAGGCTGAGGCAGCATTGCCTAAGACAGATCTGCTATTAGCAGTTTGAAAGTTTCTGTACCCTTTGAATCAGTTTGGAGGGAAAAGTTATACCAACTCTCATTTCATAATAGTGTTTGCTGTGAATATACAATCAACAACAAAAAAATCTAGTTTAAGGATCTAGTGAGACTTAGCAAGCAGAAGGTCTCTTAGCAACAAAACCCCATAACTAATGTGAAGCAGCTGTGGTAATTTTAGAAAATGGCTCAAACTGTTGAAAAGCCATTAGGAAGCTGATATATAGAGAATAAAAAGAACCACTCAACTTTAAAAAGATTTCCCAATATGGAGTATTATGCTATTTTATAACCAAATCTTAGTCATCTGAAGTTTACACACCACAAAATTCTATTTATGACCATGTGGCTGGACTTTCTACAAGTAGCTGGAATTCCATCACATACCTGAAATTCCCCCTGAAAAAAGAAATGTCCAATGGCTAAGTACATATTCTTCTGCGGTAAAGGTGCGATTGTGATATTTYAGTGAGGCCGGTGCCACTTATGGTTTGATTTATTATATGCGCTTGGAATGGGATCCTAAAAAATTGGAATCAATTTCTTTAATCCTGTAACTTTCAGTCTCTACTGGAAATAATGAAAGCCACTTGCTTTTGGTAGGCTTTGCGTATGGCTGATTGTCAGACATGAACTAACAAGCTCTTTAGCTTATTTGACTGCTTCTTTAATTGGAAATATCCAGTAGCTTGACAAATGACGTATTTTAAAAACAGTAACTGGAGTAAAAAATTAGAGGTGTCAGGAACAACAGATTTTATTGGTGTGCTATTCAGGCTGCTACTAATTGACGAAATAATAATGATTTTTTATTACTCATATTTATTATTGTACTGTGTCTTCAAAATAACCTAAAACTTTGGGCAGGCAAAAACTGGTCTCAGTAAGTATGTTAGCTGGCTCCTACTAGATTCAAGTAGGCTTAAACACTATTTTGAATAAAGGCCAAAGGTTAGAAAGGTAAAGAATATTAATTAGACGATCTTCATTAGACAGAAACAACTATACAAGCTGAGTTGGATGGGCTAGTCCTAGGTAAGTGTGGAGGAAGCTACATAATTCATCTATGTGTGCACTGTTAAAAACTTCTCTGTGCCACATGGGCACATCAGGCTTATGGGTTTTGAGTCGACCCTTGCCATCAAGTCTGACTGCACAACAGGAGACCAGTATTCAGCCCCACTCACTTGTGTTGGACAGCTCAGCTCCCATTTGCTTACACTGAAAATGATTGTACTTGGAGATTTGATCACAGCTAAACCTGCTCCAAGGATTGTTGGCAACCTCTATTTGTCAAACCTTATCTGCTTCCTAGCAGAGACAACTAAAGGGATGATTTTTGGAAAAGCTGCCTTAGTGGACACCAGAGGTAAGATATGTGTTAGATATGCTATGGTATTAAATGATAGTTATTAGGAAATCTCATATCTAATCAGCTTTATTAAAATTAAGTTTTGAGGCAAATAATTGAAAAAACAGCAACAAAATTTAGGATGATTGGACAATAAAAAGTACATAAACAGAGCTTCCAGCTCAGGTATCTGCCAAGTAAGGAGCCCAAAGATTAACATTTCTTACTAAAAAATGCAAAATTAAGCAAGTTTTCACAAATATGTGAATTCTTGAAGACTCAGTAAGTTGTTTTTAATGTTCTCCAATAAACAAGAGGGAAAGATACAAYTTTTTAGTATYGTATTCATGCCTTCCTTTTTAGATTTTCTGTTTCATGGCCACTGATGTTAAACGGAGGATGGACTGTAGCAAAACAAGGGATAAAATACAGAAAAGGCCATATAAAGATTTCAAAATCTCATGGTTTAAGCCACTTCTAATTGGAACAGACTCATATAGTCTCTTTCATCTGTTATATGATAATAAGTTTAGTAAAGTTAAAAAACAATCAAGATTACCAGAAAAATAAACTAAATCTAGCAAAAGTTAGGGGATTATACAGAAACCATGTATTTAGTGGCTTTGACTGAAAGTTGCAAGGAAATTGATAACACTGGCAAAGCTTCACTTTTGGCTCTCAGTCAGTTTAGAAACCAAAAGAAGTCAAGTAAACTAAAATGAGAATTTTTTTCAGGATTGTCCATAAAACTCGAGCTATCAGGATTCACATACCTGATATAAGAGATGTCTTCAAGTCTATTTATTCATGTGGTTAATTCCTTTTTTAGAAAATATAATAGAATACTTTATAACCTGCATATTGTAAAATAAGCAGTGAACAATTTCCATGCCTAAATCACTGTTATAAAAACTAATTTATTATACAGTGGACAAAATATGGATGAAATTTCCTGCAGATGTAAATTGCATTATTACATAAATTACAGGGAGCATCATCTCTGATGAGAAGGCAGGGAAAAGGTATAACTTATGTTCAGCTATTCTTTGTTTAAAAGTTAATTCCATTTCACAAATTTACTGGCAAGAACAACTTTATGATTATTCTGAAACTCAATCAACTCAATGTTGCTATTTGATGTAGTTGATAAGACTTTATTTACAGTAAAATCRGTTCATTTATTTTTAGTGACCTGCTATATCTGGCAGTGTTTCATGTAAAAATATAATTTTTTGTTTACATTGTTGACAAGGTAAAAAAGCTATTGCTCCGTATCAAATGACAGTGTAGTCATCTTTCCAGCAAAGCCAGGTAGGCAAAACCAATCTTTATTATTTGGAAGCTTCCTGATATATTTACCTTCTCTTATCACTGTCTTTCTTAGGCTGTATTTCTTGCTACTTAGTTTCCATTTCTCTCATACAGTTACTACTTTCTTTAAAATAATTTAGTCTAATTTTTCTGTATGCTTTTTCAAAATCTTCGTTCATTCCACCATCCTTTGCTTTTTCTCCTTCAATACCACATGGATAGAATTTCCAGCCTAAAACTGTAGCCTGCCTTGAATTTTGCTTGTGTTTTATGCTTGTATCAGTTTTTATTTTATATTGAGTTTAGTCATCCATCTTTTCTCTTACCAATATAAATAATTATCATGAAGCTTCAAAAAGTGCTGCCTGTGTTAAGGCCAAGTGTGTTAAGTATTCACATTTTTTGAAAAGTCAGGCTCTTTGGAACATATTCAGCAAAACACTTAGAGTTCTCAAGAAGACAATCTGCAAGTGCCTTGAAGCCCACTTCTGTGATATACAATACTAAATCTTAGCAACCAGTACTTAAACTGATATCCTTTCACAGACAGGAAACCATCACAGGATGAAACTGTCATACTTGGCTGCTAATTAGCTAACTTTCGGAGTAGTGTAATTTGAGAGTAATAATAGAATAAGAGGTCTCTTTCAGTACTCCTGAGTGATGTATTGACTTGAAATTGTGCCACTGGCCTCACCACATGCTTTGGAAATGTATTCAGAACAGTCTTGTTGAGAACCAATACTGTGTTTACAACATACTAATTAATTATTTATTAATAGCAAAGCTACAAGATGCTCAACCCAACAACCAGAGTCCACATTCATCCATGAATTCAAACTTCATAGGATTTTTATGTGATAATATCCCTACCATTTATCAGTGATCTTATTCTGTGTGACATGATTCTTCCATACGTAGTATTTCACATAACGTATATTCTGTCTTTAGACAGAAAAATTTATCTTCAAATAAAAAGGAGGCTTATTAGCCATTGTTATTTACTGGTATGAATATCAACCTTAGTCTTTACTCTGGTCTTCTAACTATACGTTATGTAAAATATTCAGAAGATTTAAATGATATTTACTTTCCTTTAATGTGCCTGCAAGACCATATTACAAGCCTCTAGGGACAGGGAAGTTGGGTGTTTGTTCCTAATACCACCAACGGAATATGTGGGTGAAGGATGGACTGAACCTCCTTAATGCCATCTTAACATTTAAACTAATTTCTCAATTTTGACAGCTCAGAGTGAGACTTTCAAGATGGCTTTTCTTTAACTAAAATTACAAAATACATCATGACAAAGAGTACTTTAAAGAATTTATCCAGTTGACTTTTAACTCTGTTTTAAAATGCTACTGATATGTCTTAATTTGTGAATGAAGAAAATTATGAGACCTATATATCAAATGGGAGAGAGGATAAGCAGTCCAAACTGACAATTTGATTAATATGAATTAGTACAAGTCTAGTTTAGTACTTCATTAGTTCATGTCAGCAATGATAAAAAACATTAATGATGATACTGGAACACTGTACTTTTAAAGTTCTGACTCAAGTATTGTGCATGCTACAAAATAGCCTTGTTGACCCTCAAACCCTAGCTGTAGCGGATGTTTAGTTGGGATGGAAATCTATAAGTCAATTAATGTTTTCAGAAACCTTCATGATATTATCATTCTTAGTTTTTAACGAAAAAATTAAGCAATTTTGGTAAGCTGGTACCAGGTATATGTGTTATAATCATATCTCTGGGTCTTTGAAAGAGAATGACTGCCTCAATGACTGCTTCGGGATTTACCCCAAGGACTGACAGAAAAAGGTAAGCACGTGAAAATCTTGGTCCCAAGTCCATAGTTCTTGTGAAGAGAAAATTCCTGTCACCAGACCCTGACAGAATCACATTTAGGGAGAAAAGTAAGGAGCAATCAATCAAATAATTACATTTTAGATTATGAAGTGGTCTGTGTGTCAAGACTAATATTCTAAAATGGATTTGTTGGCACAGTGGCAACAATTACAGAATAACATGTAGGAGCTTCTTTATTGCTTTCACATATTAAAATACATAGAGTGACATTTTGAGAATCCAAGATGATTTATAAAGAAATTCAACTCTATACTATCAGTCCAGTGGCATGATAAGAGTGAAGAAGACAATGGCAAACTTTGTATCTGAGAGAAATACACGTGAGGTTACTATGGCAGGAGTTGGATTTCCGTGTTGACAGCATCAGTATTCATCTTTTCACCATGACTGTGCTGGGTCTGAATGTTGGAGAGATATTCAAATGTATTCATTGGTCAAAGAGATAGTTCAAAGATTAAATGAGATGAAAAAGAAATGTGCTCCATAAAAATCACATTGGAAAGAAGCTAAACCTGCCACATTCTTTGGGGGAAGAGAGCTCCCCATACTATGGGATTGTTATAATTTCTTGATTTCYGTCTTCTAGAGCCTTACTGAGGACACCTTGTCAATCTCCACACTGTCCCACCACTGACACTGATAAGAATAACCAAATGTGAGACTTCATTTCCTAAGGAGTTATAATGATGATGATTTGTTCTTTTTTTTCCCCAAGACCCAGTTCCTGTAGTTGGTGCGACAGAGAGTGACTACTTGCATCTTTGCAGGGTTCTACTTAAGCCACAAGTTCTCTGCAGGGCCACAGTGATGTCACCTGTTCTTCTGTCCTAGTAAGGGCTGAAGCAACATGTATGAGGGTGTTCACATATGTTTGTACCTTTAAATTTGTCTAACATGGAAGCTGAAATCAACTCATTTGAGGGTTTATCTTCAATTTCTTGTGTCATTGGTCTTCAGCAAATATTAAAATGCTGTGAATAAAGTGAATGTGAACAGCAGAATAAATGATGTGTTAAAAAATCTAAACTTATTGGCATCAAAGATACAATCCCCTGATTTCAGTGGGCTGATCTGTAATTCAGATCTGATTATAAGGTAATAATCCCATGTTCATGGAGCTGTTCAAAATCTGAAGAACTAAACCTTAGAATTTATTGCTTACTTTTCTTCCCGCAGGTTTATTTTATGAGGGAGTTATTTTCATTTTTTGCAAAATTCATTTTTTTATGTGCTACTGTACTAAGTTTCCAAAGTAAATCCTTCTTATATATGTAGTCACTTCCAGAGTGTTTTTTGTTGATAGTAGTGTGTTGGTTTTTTTAATCAGTGCACTATTACATTATCTGATATAAAAAAAATAAACCAAAGCTTTTTCTTCTGCGAACCAACTTCACTATGCTTAGAGATATAKAAAGGGTTAGCCTTTGGCTTTTATGATGTAAAAGTAAAAATTAATAGCTAAGTGTTATGTTATACTTTGTCTAAAAAGCTCATTTAATTTTACGGCATGGGGTTTGCATCTGTTTTCTTTTTTCCAATGATATTTTACAAAGTTTTGCACCACAGCTTTCAAAGTCACTTATATAACCAAAAAGGACTTTAAAAACACGTAAAGAGCAGTTGTAGCAAAAGAATAAAGAATTTCCTCATGTTCTCTAGTAAGTATCCTGTTAAGTATCCTGTATGTTATTGAGAATTCCTTCATCATAGAGGGTGGTCCACTGGTTATGTACAAAAAAAGGATAGCGTACAAAAATTAAATTATTATTTGACCCCACATCATTATATGCCACATAACTAATTAAAGCACACTTTAACAATGTACTCTTAATGTGCCGTCTGTTACTTGCATGACTCACTCATCTTTCACAAAGAATAAGTGATTTGTTTTAGATGAGAGTTATTAAGGATGTTTTTGGGGCTAGCAATTGCTGTCATTGCCATGTTAAATCACAGGCCCTAGCCTGGGATAGAAAGAGACAGGCTTATCTTGAGCCAGGAAAACAGCACCACAGGACTGATAGCTCTGACTTAGGGCCTTGTTTAAAAAGTTATGACTCAGTGCAAGCAGCCAAGGATCCCTAGCCTTCCTCAGTTCACTCCAAAGCAGCCATTAAGAGCCCTAATGTTCAGGTTGCGTGCCTCACTCTGATTATTTTTGGGAAGTTGATCACAGCAAGCCCTTTTTTTCCTAATAAGCATTCATCTTCATTTACTGGATGAAGGGAGCTCTTAGTGAAAGCTTTATGCATGGTGCAGGATAATGGTAATTTCTGCCAAGCTCTGTAACTGTATGTGTGCATGGACTGTGAGCTTCTCTTTTCTTTCTTTGAGTTGTAAAGTAAAAAGCACATATCATAATAGCTCTCCCGGATACAAGTACAAGCACGTTATAGATATGGATAATAATTTGTGAGGGGATGAAGCTCTTTGGTCTAAATTGGAAATTAGTGATACTAAAACTATATCATACAAGTACATAGAATATATCAGAGAGTCTTATGCAACAATACCAAAGTTTTAGAAACTGCAGAAGATTAAATTCTTTTTTTTTTTGGTAGGAACTCTTTTCCAAATTTCCTCATTCTTACAGTCAGACTTGTTCAGCAGCATGCGTGAAGATAGTGCAGGGAAAACATTTGACACATTGCAAAAGTGACCTTAGATAATTTGTTTATGCTTAAGAACACAATTAKTTAAAACCCTAAGAGCACTGGTGCTCCTTGGGAATTGTGAGAATGAGGTTTATCTTCCTCACGAAGTCTTGATTTCCAATTCAATAGCATTGTAAGATGTCTGAATTTAATAGCTTTCTAGCCTAAGACTGAATGTTGGCTACCTGAGCATTAAGATAGCAAAATTTTGAGAGAAGAAAAACACAGATGAGGAGATAAAATTAAATTTTTCAAGAGGGTAAGAAACTTTTTCTGAAGCTATTCAATCYCTTCAGCCTCAAAGTGATATTTTAACAGACAGATGGCAAATACAGCAGTCAGAGATACAAGATCAACAAGGTGAGTACACCATTTTGCACACATGATACCTACTTATTTACATGTGAGAATATGTACCTATTCTAAAGCAAAAGCAAATGGATTGTCAGAGTGATTATAGTGTTAAATACACAGAAGTTTATGAATTCAACACTAGCATTGTAAATGCTTCTCTAACTCTGCCCCTTGAAAGTATGACTCACCAAATGGTTCCGGTACTTTTAAATAGTAGGAGATGATATGTCAGAGAAGATGGTAGTGTTTAAGGGGCAAAAATCTGAGGCATTAGGCATAGTGATATACACCAGCTTGATTGTGAAAATATTAAAAAAATACAAAGTATTTACACGAAAAATAAAAATACCCGATTGCTACTGAAGTGCTGCTGAAACTATAATTGAAATTAAGTAAAGTTTACAGCATGTAATTTACTAATACAAAATGTTTTCTGTTTARTAAAAAGTAAGCTCTGTCAGTACTTTCTTATGGGCATTAACAAATATACTAAGATGTGTAAAAACGACAGTAAAATATACTCTCCCCCTCTCTCATCCCCCACCTTCAAACAAATACACTCAGTCTAAAAACTTGAGGAGTTCAAACCGGTAAAAACATGAAAACAGCTGTTTCAACATAGGGACAGTAGCTAACATCTTTAAAGGCAAAAATCTTTGTTTCATTACACAGAAATTTGTTTTGCTTAAATTTTTTCCCACCCCAAAATAAATCTGTGTTTTATTTTTCTGCCTTCTATTTTCTACTCACTCTTTCCCATTTCCTCCAAAACAATAGGGTCACAAGAGGAAGTATAGAAAGGTTCTAATGAAAGGGAAAAATTCCACTGTTAAAAATGATTTTGCACTTCCATGTCTGTTGCATATTTTATGTATTCTCTTATAAGAATAGAAGAAGGAGATAGCAAACTTTCACAAGATATCCGATTATTTGAAGGATACAACTTTCTCTAAAAAAGAACAACAAACGACCCAAACGAAGACCCTTGTGAATTTGGACTATCTGAAATACTTAAATTACCAGCCTCCTGGTCAATCTAGTCCTCCTTTTGCCAGTCTTCAAAAGTCTTTATATTTTGCTCTTCTCTTTTGATTTCTGGCACGGGTCTTTAGCTTTCACTTTTCCCTGGAGGTGTCCTTACTGATGTAATAAAATGGATTAAGGGGGCATTTCGGCATAAGTTTCCAGAGGCTCTGCAAGGTGGTCTCAGACCAGCATGGGCTAGGTTCCTTTCAGGAAGATGCACTAGCTTCAAATGGGTAGGCAGAGAAGAAGATTAGCTCTGAGCCCCGTAAAGTAGTAGAAAATCCTGAAATGCGTGTATTACTTGCATTAAACCCTCAGTAGCAACTCTTGTACTCTACAGATTTGCTCCAACAGTGCTTGTTACTTGCTGAGTTACCCAAATACAAGCTCTTGAAAGGGGACAATAACTACTATCTAGGTAGTATGTCCTAAATTCAACTCTTCTTTCTCTCTGCTCGGCACTAGAATCTAAAGTTGTCCTCTGAAGCAGAGAACAGAACTGGTGTTTAATGCAGTCTTGTCATTTTCACAGACTTCCCTCCCCCCAACACCTTTTCCTTGATATAAAAACTTGTGGGATGGTCAGCAGGTGTGCAATTTGAAGACATTACATGCTTCCTGCTATGTGATGACTTTCTTAGTATCTTTTATTGTCTATAACATAAGTCCACGTTGGTTCACCACAAAACCAGAGAAAAAACCGCAACCCAATCCTGGTGCTAAGAGAAGTTTGAGCCTATACCTTGTGCTGTGGTGTGCTCAGCTACTGTTGGTATTTTATCTTTTAGCCAGACAGATAGATTCTGCTCTACTGCACTTCCATTTATGAAAATACAGGTGATGGCAGAAGTTATGTTAATAGGAAGTAACTGTAAGCAAGGAATTCCAAAATGAATTTGTAGCATTTTTACTTGCAGATCTCTACATGTGTTTTGTCTCCTTCAGTGTTTTTCCACTACATCTTTCAGAAAGCTGCAAGATCAAAAGACTGAACTGATATGAACTTGTTGGAAAAGTACATATAATTTCTGGCCACAAGCCAGAATGTCAACTTCATCAAAAACTGAGGGGAGGGGAGGAGAGAGAAAAAAGAAAATAGAACTAGAAGATATTTTCATTAATTTTAGAAAAACTCCTTTAGGGGGAGACCATGATGGATAACAGGAAAAAACATACAGCAATAACACTCAGGGAACAATAACATTTATAGAAGTTATGTGCACTGTATAGAAATAGTGACAGAAATTAAACAAAAGCTTCAGGTCAGTGTTTAGTATGAAATAAGGAGGCAATCATGATCACTTTTCAACATGTTCTTGGACTGGATTCTAAGTAGGTTAGATGAATTGGAAGACATGACTTCGGATGATCTAGAGCTAAACTCCTTAACTCGCTGATAACAACGTGCTGGTGTCAGACATGCTTGACCCATKCTTGGTGCTCTTTATTACACTGGACATCGGTCAGTTCAGATTCATAAATGCCAAGATGACAAAGCAGATGAAATTCGGTAAAGTAATAAATCGTTACAGTGTTGAAATGCAGCTGTGGTGAGATTGTAAGCAAATACTTACATACATTTAGCAGCATCAGGTACCAACGATTCCTCACAAACTATGAGCAGCTGAATTGGAGACAGTTGAAGGAAGGCAATTTTCTGAAAAATGAGGGATTTAACATGGAATGATTTGGGATGGTACAATGGAAACAGGATTTAAAAGTTAATGTACAGTGCTGGTTACACCTGAATAGAATGGCATGGGCAGGATCTACTGCTGAAAATAGAGAGGTTAGAACGCATAAGAAAAACATATATAAGTACAGCCAAGGTCACTTTGAAGCAAGAATCAAGCACTACTTAGATTAGRGTTTATTATACAGTGTCCAAGTTGGGCTTAATGGAAAAATAGTCTGCAACRAGAATGACCAGCAAAACTGCACCACAAAGATCTGACAGAAGATTAAAAGACATGACTAATTTAATAGATAACTTTAGAAAGTTGATGTATATTTGAAACTCTGTAAGAAGATAACCCTGATTCTTGCACGTTTTTTTACTATTTTGGGGAAGCAACAAGTACAGAGCATTACAAATAAGCAGATTCTAGCATGGGCCAGCTGCAAGCAGTTGTTAAACTACACAGAGACTTGTTTCTGGCAACATTATTCAATAAGACACTGAGCAGCAGATTCTTCCRGGCGCTTTGGTTCTTGGTAATTGTGGAAAAGCATTCTAATGTGGGTGTTTTAGAATTCAGCTTGTTACCCTTCCCTCTTCTGTTTCTGAATTTTCTTCATGCTTGGTTTCTTCCCCTGCTTTCCTGGCAGAAGTGTTGTTGTTTACATCAACCACATTATGAACTGCTTGAACAATCTTCAAAATGTGGCAGAACTGGTGTGGTCTGGAGCACATATCACAGAATAAGTCTAAGCAGGTTCTAGCATCAGACATTGAAAGATCTTACTGTTGAAGTTCTCTATGACCTTTGATCCCAACGGAAGAGACATGGGTGGATACACGCAAGTTTTAGGGAACTCCCTGTCCTCCTTCTGTTTTAACCTACTCTGATAGCAATGCAGGAAAGAAATGAGCTACATAGTGTATATAACARATGTTTAATTGCATCTGGGGAAACATTCATTATGGGTATCATTCACACCGTAGTTTACCTGTTCCTCTGGTGAACACCTGTGTGTTAGTAGTGCATGTGGTGGTAATGTGAGAAACTCTCACTACCAGCCTTTTAAATTTTACTATTCCCTCTTTTTTAAAATGTGCCAAATTAGATACAGAAACAAAGAAACACACCTAAATAAACAAAGGAACATAAGGAACGTGAGCAATACCACACTGCCAGAAAGAGCAGGTGGAAATGTAAGTTTAAGGGCCATTAAAGCACTGTGAAATTTTTCAGTGTGTCACAATTACAGGAACACCTGGGTCAAATAAATTAGGACTAATCCATTGGGGGTGTTCTTTACAGTATACTCTGGTCTCAGAATGGCTTGACCCTAACCTGTAATTCCGAACCAAAAAAGAACAAATTACAAGGAAAAGCTTACCAGTTCAGGTGCCGATCGTCAAGGTATTCCATTCATATCTAATAGACTACAAAGATGGCAGGGAAAGAGTAGAGATGAGGAAATGTCTCCATGGGCCTTAAAGAGGAAATTCAATATGCATATGTGTTTGGTTAGAGCGTGAAGCTTGATAAAGGCCCTACCTATGATTTCTATTTAATTGCAATCATAATGAAGTCAGCACTAATGTAAAATTAAAGAAAAGTTTGTATATGAGAGCTACTTTATGAAAATTGTTCAAAAACTAGATTAAGCTTCTTGATTTTCAAAGGCCACAAAAACATTCCGGTCAAAAAATGTATTTGTATCATGTTCCATGGGAACATCCACTTGCTTTAGATCCTTGGAAGGAAAAACGAATCAGTAGATATAAACCATTCCAGAAGACAGGCAAAGTAGAACACTTTCTATACTATGTGTATGTGTACTATATGTGCCTCATACGCGAGTCCCACCATCAGGAACATTGTAACCTCCAATTTTCTTGCCAAGTGCTAGTGGACTATTTTGGGTTCCTTTACTTTGATTTTATCYGCCATGGCAGAGGAGCAGACTTCCCTTGGACCTAAAAGAGAGCCAGAGAAAGGTCAGAAACTGTTTTCCACTCCTCAAAAGTCTGCTGAAGATTCTGTTTTCCTCTTTAGAAAAGTGATGATTAGTTAAGAGAACAGACAATCACCTTTGTACATTTTTTTTTCCATAGCAAGGCTTTTTCCCAAGAAATCTGTTGCAGGGGTAATTTTTCAAGGGCACAAAGCTTCATTTAATTAAAGGCTTAACAATAGTTAAACTTCAACCCCAAATCTCACAGTGGCTATATGTGTATAAACTGTACTCTAATATGCTACTGTATTAGGTAATAAGAGTTCCAACAACTATAGAATTAATACCATAACTATCATTCTAGCACACACACACAYGCACATACACATTAATCTTACCTAAAATAATAAAAAAAGTAAAAGCAAACTACTTTCAARTCTGTGAATTTTGAAAGCAGAAGCATATTAACAGCTAAGCAAGTAATGGTGCTTTCTTTGCTGAATGGTATACAACAGTCTCAACAAACAAACAGATGAATGCCTGGAAACAYGTTGAACTTCATTTACAAAGTTTTAATATATCTAAGAAAGTCTGAAGAACATAAATTCAACCTTTTTAATAACTATGCCAGCACTTAAAACAAAGGACCTTTTAAAACAAGAGTTTCTCTTTTTTTACAAGGCTTCTCCTCCCTGTTAGATTTAGGCAGTAATATCTCTGTTTCTGGAAACAGATCATCTAAAATTTATTACCCTAATCTACATGGTAGGAGTCCTAATAACACAAATAAACTGAATTCTAGTTCTTTGAGACACTGATAAATGGCAGTTGAAATGAAAGAAAGAGAAGACTGTACCAAGTGAAACAGTATTATCATGTTCTTTATTTCAAGCTAAAATATTGAGCTGTTCTTAGCAGGATGTAATTATTATCCTTTAGAAAGACCAGAATATGAGTTTTGCTAAAACATGGGCAAGGTCGAAGGATGATCCCTCACTTGAACAGAAGCAGAACCCAAAGTCAAATAATCCTATTTCAAAACACAGTCCTTTGAAGACTGCTGTTTGTGAAGGGATGGACAGTTGAGGATGAGCTTGAGGATCAAAAACTGAATCCATAAAGGGTCTAAATGGTACATTAGGAATCTAAACCCTGCATTTATCTAATGTGAAGTCTTTTAGAAGTTCATATAGTTACAGGCAGACGTCCACCAGTTTTTACTGGAAACACAAAGAAACATCGAAGTCCTGATCTAAAAAACTGCCCATGTCATATCTCCTGTAGCTATTTTATATGTTGTGTTGTTAGGCTTTCCTTGCCAGTAGAAGACAAATCTATTTTGATTTCTCAAGGATATTTGTCTAGATCATAATTGACATGGTTTTACATTAGTTAAAATTTTTTAAATTTAGACAAATAATATGATTACATTTGTTCAGCACCTACAATAAATTAATCTGAACTAGAATACAAATGCTTGTAGAATGCACAAGACTATATATTAGCTTTATTAGCTTTACTTCAAGGTTAAAAGAAAATATTTTCAAGGTACAGAATTTCCATGTGACCTATACATAGAAAGTCTTGCAACATTAGAAATTGAAACAATGTTAGAATAAGGAACTACACATAAAAGGACAGTTTTACAAAAAAATGGGATTGTAGTACATTGGATCTGCTGTAATTTTGGAATTTGCACAGAAATATTCTATTCCCAGGGAAGCAGTCACAGCACCAAGAAGAATTTGGACATCACTCTCAGGCACGCGATGTGATTCTTGGGGCTGTCCTGTACAGGGCCAGGAGTTGGACTTTGATGATCCTAATGGGTCCTTTCTAACTCAGGATATTCTTGGATTCTGTGGTTGTAAATTAGACAGAATTTCCATTTTAACTTTGATGCATGAATCAATTCATGGGTGCTTTCACACATCCCGAGCAAAACAGGTTTTGTTAGCTAGAACCCAACATTAAGTCAGCTGAGAATCCTTATGAAGTGTGTACATTTAATCTGAAGGAGTTTTCTAGGAAAAACTTGACTTGAAATATTTGGCATATTGTTCCAGGATTAAATCCACAAAGATAAACAAATTTGCACAAAATTTAGTACAGTTAACAGATATATGCATCTTTTCTGTAGTTTCCCTGCTGCTGTTGTTTCTAGTAGCTTTTCTTATAGGGGTTGAATCCAGAAAGAAAAGTAAATTCTCACTAACCTTACTCACCAACAGTGGCATTTTCTATAAGTCCCAACATTAGCAAACAGCAATCAAGGCCCTCTTGTTCAAAACATGCCTTTTTCTTTATCTATGAACAGAGACATGAGAGCTCAGGTACATGYCAATTGTTTCCATTAATGTAAATAGAAACCTAGGGTTCTTGGAAAGCCTTAAAAGACTCAGCCACCCAGAGCTGGAATCGTAGAACAGAACATCTTGATGTTCTGTTAACAAAGAGCTTTTGGCAATAGCACATCCTTTGATCTCAGTGTTTCCAGCTGGGAGGTTTCCACGTTGACTGTGGTGGAATGGTCAGAWGGCAGGAAAAACATGAAGGCAAAACCAGAAAGGACACTGCAGATTTTTACATCCAGTGGATTTGATCTGAAAATTATCTTGCAAATACAGAGACCAACTCTTTAGCTGCTGCTGCTGTCGCCCTAACGAGGCTTTAATGCTTCTCAGCAAACCATCCTTTACATTAGCTGATGGAAGGGTCCATCACTTTAATTTCTGCAAATTGTGCATATGGAGAAGGTTCATGCTTTTCTTTATGTTCAACAAGTGTTTAATTCTAGTGAGGGAAGGGAGGAAATTTGGAGAGGTTTTGACAAAGGCCAGATTAAATGTCTTTTTCGGAGCAGAGTCCTCTCCCAATTTGTGCTGGCCAGAAGAGATATCAAATGAAGCAGACCTCTGTTGGATTGCTTGGTTACAAAAGGTACCAATTGTGGAAACACAAGCAAATGAAGAAGTCCCATATGAAATATTGGTGCAAGTCCCACCAAACTGAAAATCTCAAGAAATATGGACTGAAAGTGTAATATCTGAGTCTAAACAATTTTATCTTTAAGTATCTTTTCACTTATTTCAACAAAGAAGCCTATTATGAAATTGTAAGACACAAATTTGAGGAACTATATGCCCACATGCACAACTGGAACCCTTCTGATGAATAGGATAAAGGATGAAAATGTAGATAATGGGAGCTTAATTTAAGGCCAACCTTATTATTATGGAAAGAAAGACTGAGGAGAGCATGTGATATAGGGTGCTATTTTTGTGAGGGGGACCGCAAGAGGAAAATAGGGACTGAAAAACTGTTTCTAAAAGGGGTGAGGAAGGGAAGAATAAGAGAWATTTGGAGCCAAGATATATTAATACAGGAAATTCACATAGGACCTGAAAAAAACCCTGGTAGTAGGAATGAAGTTATGTTAATTTAAAATGGAAAGCCACAATGACAAAATTGTTATGTTTTGCCACAATCACCAAAACCCAGAGCAAACCAACATGAGAGCACTGGACAGTGGTATAGGAGTTGGTATAGATTTTGGCTGCCTTGAAAAACAATTTTTCTTGCTTAACCTACTGTGCTTTTTAAGAAAGCCTTTCTAGGACTATTCTAAGGCAGAGCACACAGTATTTTCTTTTACTATAATGGCGATGATACTGCTTGAGAGTGGCTCACAGTTTAGTGATTATAAATTTAAATCATTTGCATTGAAATGCAGACATGTATTTCCTAGTTGTCAAATCAGGTGGCTGCTGGTAAATTCTGTGACGCCTACTATGAAGTCTGTCAAGTTATTACTGTTATATTATAAATGCACTGATGGAATATGATTTGTTAACACAAATTGTTAACAAATTGTTGTTTAATGGATAATAAAAATGCTGGTACTCCCAGAAACTATTAAAATAATGAATATTAACRGAGACTTGCAGATATTTAAACAGTGTCTAGGAAAAACAAAATGCTGGTTAAACCAGCTTCATGCTATATATTCATACACCTGTGAATTTATTTATTATTTAGGCTGTTTAATATTTACAAAGGCTGTGGTTTTAGTTTAAATGAGAGTTAAATGTTCTTGCAACCCTTTTAGCCAGACCTTTTGATATGAAGTTGACTACAGGAATAAGTCATTGAAGTCACTTGTAATTTGTAACTTGAAAGGGATAGAATGGGCAGGATGAAGAGAGCTATAGGACTGTGTTCAGTCGTAAAGAAGATTTTATCTCCTCTCCTGCTCCTCTTCCATTCCACCATGGCCATCCCTAATCTATGCTTCCTAAACTGTGCAGTAATCCCTGGCAGGCAGTTGCAAGCAAAAAGGAGCAAGAGTGGAAGGAACCGTGTTTCCCAAAGGAGTTACACTGTCACTGCTTCTGAATGAAGAGATGCAAAAAAGAGGGTTATTTGTGTCCATGCTGGCTGTGACAAGATTGAGCAGACCTGAAATTCAGACAGGAAGATTTGTTCTCAACCACTAGGTAGTGAGTTTGGGGTAGTTAATCACAAAAAGAGATTGTATAGGGAAGTTTGAGGTATCCCAGCTCTGGAGGGTCTTTAGGTACAAGCCAAACAAACATTTTCAAGAATAATACAGCTAGAGCTGATCATATGCTGGAGAAAGAAATTGACCAGGTGACTTCTCAAGTCCCTTTCCTAGTCTACTTTTCTGTGGCTGTAGCTGCTCTGACTCACGCCCTGTACCACCAGTATCTGTTGTAGTACTGGCTATTAAGCAGTAATATCCAATTTTCCATCACTGAAGAGGTTGATCATTCCTTATTCTAGTCAATGCAACAAGAATAGAAACTATTTTTGTATTTCACCTCTATACATGAATGTTACTAACAGCAGTAACTTCCAGCAGAATGTCATGTGTCTGCCAAGAGATGAGAATGCTAGTCTCTTGGTATTTTTTTTATATTAGTATATTTTCACACAGTCTTTTCCCCCCAAACTGAGACAGTAAAACCCCCAATAGCTACAAATAATAATGTTTGTTCTGAAAGGCAGGCAATAAACCTTTAACAAACAATGTCACTGTAACCCTTAAATAGTAATTGTACTGCCTAAGGCATCTGATAAAGGATTCTAGTGTTCCTGCTATATTGTGTCAGGCAGATACATCAATCAAACTCGATAATGGACTAAATTGGAAAATAGGGTAGTGGGAATAAACAGTTCTGAAAAGAGGCGAAACTTTGTGACAAGCAGCCTTAACAGACCAATCTTGATTCTAAACATAGAAGCAATTTTAGGGCTTCTCTGGAGGCAGAGGACAATTATTGCCTAAACAAATAAACTAGTGTCTCAGTACCTCAGGCATTCACTAAAGTTAGTTTGAAACACAGTTTTGAGTTCTGAGTAGTAAAGTTTCAGGGACATTGTAACTTTCATTGMACTGTTTATAGGCATCCTTTTAGATAATCCATATACTAAACTGGAATAGAATGAAAAAACTGGAATGTGTTATGATTTTAGCACCAATTCTTCTGCCAACAAAAATAACTAGATCTTAGCTAGGATTGAATATATGTCAGGCGCTGAATTTGACTCCACATGAAGACTGAACACTTTAGACTCTTAAGTTCAATAAAAGACCTGAACTTCAGCTTCTATTGGGAGTGTTTCTTTTAATCTCTATGGCAAAAAAGGATTTATCTGCCCATTTATATTCTACTGTGCTGAGTGCCTCTGTGCCTTGTAGGTCAACATGGAATCCGGAGCCTATAGATTCGTGCTTGCGTTCATACTTGCACCATGTACTGAATGGAATCATACTGTGACAGAGGAAGAAGCTTCCTGAGTGTTTTTCCTCCATGGGAAGTGGTTATTCAGACTCTGAGAACAACTTTAAATGTCACGAGGATTTAGGTTTCTCTGAAATAGCTTAGTCTCTCTTATAAGTTGCAATTGAATTTTACTCACACCCTCTTCCAAGACTAACTTAAGAGATTTTCTATAAGAATTAACCAAGACACAAAATTCAAATGAACTGCTCACRTTAATATAATCTGCATGGTCCTCATGGCAGTATAATTTTAATGAAGTCTTTAAGCTAATGCAGAATCTAATATACGTTTCTTCACCTTTCTGTAATATTCCAACTAATGTGATTTCACTTCAAATGCAAACCTACATCAGCATGCACTTGTGGAGCAATTGCAGTATTTTTTGTGCAGTATCACATTACTGCAGTGGTGTGATTTGGTAATTTACATCTGAGAACAACCTGGCTGATAAGCAGCTGTTCAGTTCTGATGTTGTTGTTTATCAGAAGAATTTAAAATATCTCCCCAACTCACAGTGTAACACTCTGCTTAAACATTTACATCTGCCTGAAGAGGTGCTGCGCAGTCACATTGTAATACCATTTTCCATGCACATGGCATTATGGCTTTTGTGCAGAAATATGCAATACAGCTTGAAAAGCAGGACTGTTACTTTCCTTCTCTACCAAATGAAGTTTGCGTAGGTTGAATTTTATTAGTATTTATTTTTTTCTGATTTCTGGTTTGCTAATCCAAATGCAGTTGTGCTTTCTTGGAAGTTTTCTTCTTCTTTCTTTGTATTTGTTCCGCTATCAGTACCATGAACTTTTTATTTAGTTTTCTTAGCTACTTCCATTGTTTCTTTGGCTGTTCAGCACAGATGCTTTCATGTCTTACTGTCATCGTGTCATTGTAGTATTTTGTGTAATTCAAGCAATGCAAGTTTCCTTTTAATTTATTGGCTTTTTGTTTTTTTTTTTACTTTCTGGTTTTGTTGGTTTTATTTTCTTACTGGCATTGTTCTAACATTTCAGATCTACATTTCTACTTTCTCTGTCATTATTTTGACAGCATAAAATATATTAACATGGTTAGACTAAGGGGACATGATTTATAGGAATGAGTAGCCTTTCCATGCACATTCCTGTTGGATTTCTAGTGAGTGAGTACATCTGTTAAAAAAAAGAAAAAGAAAAAAAAAAGGAAAAAAAAAGAAAAATTAGATCCTATTGTTTCTGTTTTTTCAATTCTAGGAAATATCCATCTGCATTAAAACTGAAAGAGATCACACTGTATTAGAATTACCAAGCTGTACAGTACCTAAGACTGTAAAAACCAGCCATACTAGATCAAAACTAGAGCCCTGTAATGCCATATCCTGTCTCCAACCGTGGCTGAACGAAGCCATGAGAAGAGTATGAAAATGGCAGGTCTAGATGGTATGTGCAGCTCACCAAGCAGCTCAGTTCGAAAGATTTAAAATTTGTAATAAATTGAAAATCCAAGATTCTTCCCACAAAAATTATCCAGTATTCCATGCACATTTTTCCACATTGTTATAAAAAGTGACTTTTAGGGCACTTTTTATATAAGTGCCTATATTTAATTTTGCCATAAACACAAAAAGATAATAGCCAGCAATGCAAGGTTAATTAATCTGTAGACTAAAATACTGTTTACTTTCATAATCTATACATGGGATGTTTTCTAAACTCCATTAGTTATGGTTGAGAAAAGTTTTGGTTAGACTAGGTTTAGTTAGTTTAAAAAGTGGATTTGAACAGTTTGGAGATATTTCAAAATTCACTTTTCAAAGTTTTGACATTTCTTTTCACAGAGATTGAAGGTTCAAAGGCATGCAGCAACTGCAAAAGAAGTTTGCCTCATGTAACCACATGAGTTTTTAAAGTATTTTTAAGGGAAGTTAGTCTAGGTCTAGTTTTATTCCTAGGGGTTTATTCATCCCTAACATGGCTTACCTGGTTGCCATATAAAGAACTGCTAAAGACCCACATGAATAGATAGCAGCATCATATTCCTCTCCTGCACATAGATTGTCTTTCTTTCTATGTGAACAGTATCTAATACTGTGCTACCATCTTGTGAAGTATTATTGCAGCAGGGCAAAAAGCCTCCTATTACTTGAAAACAGTAAAGATAAGGAATGCATCATGAATTTAGAAATCAGTTTTGGTGTGGATTTTGCTAAAGCAGTCATACATGTGATGTGTGCTGATTCTTGTGATTAGTCCTGTAATTGATCTGGCATGAAGAAGGTTAACATTTCCACCTAGTCATGATCACTTAAACCTTTCATGCAGCTGTGCAGAGCAAGCAGTCTGGGAAACCCTGTGGTAAAACCGTCATCAGTTCCAGACTGATAAAGCATTTAGCACGTGTCTGTTACTGCAGAAAAACTGGATAATAGTATACAAGTTGAGCACAACATTCTGGCCTAAAGATACTCAATGCGATTAAGCTGCACTATCTTTTTTCTTTCTCAAAAATAACATGATTAAAGGGATTTTGACAAAGATTAAACAGAAAAACAGGAACTTTATCCCCGTAGTTGTAATGGATATTTATGCTTTATTAGAGATATATTAGGACTATGTAAAGTACATGTTTTTTTAACAGTTGAATCCTGCCATTTCTCTTATATCTCCTGTTCTTGAAAATGTTGCCATGTCTACTGAATGAAGTGACAAATTGCATACATGTATTCAGTGTATTTCTCTGAATTTTCTTCATCTCTCATTTTTCTTTAAATCTCTGTTGTAATTTCTGAAACATGTCCAAACAACYCCTGATGAGTACTTAATATAATCAGATTGATCATTCTGGTTTTACTTGTGTTTTAAACTACTTTTCTGATGATTGACCTGACACATTGGTGTGAATCTGTCCATTGTAAGCAATTAATTGTGGATTATTTGCTTAGTTGAGCAGAGGACTCCCATTTCACAAACTGGTTGACGGTGCACTGTGGACTTACATTTTATTCACAAAGCTCCTTTTCTAGAAGATTTGCCCATACCCCCCATCAGCTGATGTATCTGCAGACATACAAAGGCAAGTCCTCACAGATTGCACATGCAGTCACTTTGGAGAGATTTCCTTCTTTTGCAAGCATTGCTATTTTAATCTGTCTGCCAAAGACAATGCAGTTTAGAGAACACCCGTATCTACAGACACCAAGTTATCTATGGAAAGGAAGAGAATCCCAATAGGGATCCTCAGTATCTTTATTCTTACCATGGTTACATAATGGGCGTCCAGGGAACCCACCACAAAGAGTAAGAGGGATTTTTCAGTGGAAAGGACAGGAAAAGAAAGAACTACTAAAAGGTACATGTTTTCTTCACCTTGCCTTCAAAACATTTTCCCCCTTGTAGTCTATACAGTCTCTCCCACACACACTTCTACAGCAAACGAGGCTGCAGTCATCATCCCCCTTTCTTTCATTTTCTCCCACCTCAGTTCCCCATAAGTGATGCCAGAGAAACAACCCTTCCCCTCACGGATTTGGGAAACCTTTGGTGATCTTGCTTTTGGTGATCTTCAGAGGTTTTTGATCCTCTAAACATTTTCCATCAGTTGTACAGACAGACCTGGCTAACAATTTTAATCCCTTTGTCAAACAGCGGGTTTTTCTCAATTCACTCATATCTTACTCAAGGCACAGTCACTCTTCTATCAGCTTCTGTGGAGAGGCTTGATCCTCTCAGGCTATGTTCATGTTAGCAAGTAGTAGGATCAAACAGGAACAGAACTGAGGACTGGGGAATTTAACACATACGCTGCTGGTGCAAGTTTACTTCAGACTATGTCTAATTTAGGAAGTGAGGACAACCCTGGAAGAGATGGGAACCTCTCCTTTGAGGAAGCACAGGCACTTCCCTTCATCCATTATAATGGCTTGTACCATGTTCAAAACCTCTGTCTTCACTGTAAGGGAGAAAAAAAAAAAGCTTGAAACATTAGTTCAACTGAAAAGAGCACACCATTTCTATGTCCTCTCCTTCATCTGTGTAAGAAGCCTGAAATTTCTCATGAATCTTGGGACAAAAAGGGAGCAGAAAATGCTCCTTTCAGTCCTTAAGAGGCAGAATTTTGGGGATGGAGGTGTTAATTGAAGACAGGCAGTGTGGGAAGTAGTGCAATCACCGAAGAAAGCTCTGAAGGCCTGTGCACTGTGGTGAGAAAGTAGCTGCTTACTCTGCCTGATCCCAGCTTTCACCATATGGTCCTGTTTTCAAGACACCTGACTTGAGTCTCTGAGCTCATCTTTGCTGAAGTGGTAAGTGCCCACACGTTTCTGAAGCTCATGGGAGTTTGTCTTTGAAGGTAGAAGCTTCAGGGAATGTTACTTTCCCCACTTTCAGAAAAGGCGAAAATGTCAGCTAGGCTCATCTTTTGTGTAGGAGCTGTTTATATATTTCCTAAAATCAAATACCTGAAAACCAAATTATTTCAGTATGGATAGCCATCCACAATATCTTCAAGGAGTTTTTTATATATTTCAATTTTCCCCTCCTTCTCCCTCTTTGAATTCTTTCCCTCTTTCCTTCCCACTTTCATGGGATGAAATCTTCAACAAGACTTTATGTTCTTCAACACCGCAACTGGGGACGGTATAATAAAGCAACCTCTTCTTACTGCTCTTGTTTTGCTCGGAAAGCTGCAGAGGAAGATGGGAATAGTAAGATTATGGACTACAGCTGCCTGAGATATTACGGTAGTATTTCATTACAGAAGTATTTTAATTGTGAGCCAAATATTTCAGATTTTGTTTACTTTTGAAGTTGAAATTTTCCACTGTTTAATTTCCCTAAATAGCTTGAATGCTATGCAGTCTGAAAATGGTCCTAGATATCTCACACTGGACAACCAAAATTAATTAAGGTATTTTTCCTAGTTTTGCCATTTTACTGGTCTTAACAATAGATATAATAATAGAACATCACCATTAAGAAGACTTGCAAAATTAGTGTTAAAGCATGTGATACTAGAGTAAAAATTCTTTGATATCCTGTTGTGAAAGTAAAAATGTGTTCAAATAACATTGCTGAAGAATCATAGTTCTGGAATTAAAGAGGATTTTGGTTGGAATTTATGTATTCGATTTAGGAAAATTTTGATTTCATGCTACAGACATTAGGATTTTGTAATGCTGCAGTAAGAGCATCACAAATAAAATACAAGTATTACTGAATAAAGAGGTTGAAATTATTATACAGCCTCTATTCAGGAGTTATCTTTTCAGTAAGCATAAACAAAGTTTTACTTACTTCTTGTGCCAGAATACAATTATTCTTCACATATACAATGCCACAGTATTTGCTAAGAATTAGTGTGACCTTTAGCAAGTTTATACCTGGATTCCACAGTTTCCAAGGTAGTGGTGGGGAGGAATAAGTAATCAGCTAAACTTTTCAACCTTTTTTAGTGCTTTCACGTCAGATGTATTAACACACTGCTCTTCCTTATTGGACTGATCTGCACATGCTGATGCACTCTCAGCTCTGGATTGCAGTGACAATCGCGTTGTGTGTTCCTGTGAGGTTTTGGGCTATGTCATACCTGCTCACGTACACAAGCAACATAACCCATTCTAGATATCCCTGGTGACTCAGGAACTCTAAAGTTTGATGATGATGTAATTCTCAGTTTTATAAAACTCATTGTTTGTAAAAATCACAGTGGCACATGCTTGTCTGCTACTGTGGCTCGTTAATGATATATATTCTTTTGTCAGAATTGCCTTAAGTGTGTCTGTATGGGATCTTTACTGTATGTGTTTACAGTGCTTGCCCCTTGTCAATTAGAGGAGACACTGCAGCTTAGTAGGCTCATGCACAGATTTTTATAGGATGTCAGAACAAAATGATATTTTATTGACGAAGAGTCAAACAAGTTGTGCTTTTTGTTATGTCACACTAAACAATATGAGAAGCATGCTAAAAAAGTTCACTAGAAAGCAAAGACTAGGAGAAATGATTTAAAGCTACATTATCCTGTTTCTAATTCCTTCTCTTTCTTCCTGCGGAAATGTAATTGCAAGAGGCTGGGAGAAAGGATTGGAGCATTGGCTTCTATGTCAGCCTTGAAGAGAGTAATAAAGTCTCTTTTATGGGTTTCTCTCTAGCCTAGTCCTACTTCTCCAAATTAGAGGAGACAATATGACAATCTTAGCTAGCTCTGGTCTTACATCTTAATTTGAAAACTCAGCAGCAATATCAGTGCCCAACTTTAGGGGATATGAGGAAATATTTTTGAATTTAAACAATTTCCCATTGACCTGCTGTAAAGGCCCTTTTTACAATTGTCTGCACATTGCTTTAAAGACTTCCTCTCCCACAATTTTATAGGTTCTGACAATAAATATTCTGAATATCTAATGTCTGTCTCAGTTAAGATGTCTGTTAGATCCTAGATATAGAAATCAAATATGCAGCTGGAAGATTCAGACAATAAGTTGTGCTGAGATTTTTGAGCACAGCAAACATAAGACACTGGAAGTTATAAGTCTGTGAAGTAGCTCAAGGGGTTTTTTTCCTACTAATTTGCTTAGGACTAGCTCCGACAGTTTTACGTATCTTGAATAATTTTTGACTAATGTCTTTATGTTTTAAACCCCAATAACCTTACAGTACTGTGTATTACCTATTCTTTAACATTTCCTGGCATCACTTAATAAAATTCCTGAAGCTGCAGCATGCTGCTGGTACTGGTGTACCTTGGTCATGACCTGGAAGGACCACCCACTCCTGTAAAAGAGAGGGTAAGTCTGTCTCTATGCTAATTTGATTTTAGACCTCCTTTGAAGAAAAAGTACGTGTGTCCTTCAGTCAGCTTCACTCTGGGTTGAGCTACTTCTGCAATACAAGTTTAGGTCTTCAGGAGCTATTTATACCTGTGTGCATAAGGCAGAGTGTATTTTGTGTGTAGGTGAGAAGGAGAAGGGAAACAATTATGGGTACTTTTGTTTCTTTTCCACTTGAAGAAACCCCAGATATTTTGCCACTTATAATTGAAAAAGTTTTCAAGAAAAATAAAAGCATTAATATTAGCAAAATGAATCATTAGTTAATGAGACATGATTAATCACTATGAAAGGAAAAAAGTAATATCCCATTACATATAAATCTACATGTATTGTTTAAAGATCTAAATAATTTTATTTGCCACAAAAAATGCACTTGCAATTAGGAATGAAAAATGCAGTAAGTCAATGAAGAGAAAATAAATTTATTGAAGTAAGTTTGCAAATCACAGTTAATTGAGCCACAAACAAAGCAGCAAATAAAGGAAATAATGTGGTAATTGGAACCCTTATCCCTTATTGGCATAGATTATGGCTTGCTATCTTTTAGCAGTATTAAATCATTGCATGTGAATGTTGCCAAAAAAACTCTTCATTTCCTTTTAGTGACTTCTTACTGCCCTCAGTAGAAGTTTAATAGAAAAGGAAGGACATGATGTAGTTTTAATGACAGGAAACCCACGGCTTCCAAATGAATAAATTCCATCACTGGCTGCCACAAAGTGTGCTAATTATTTCCTTTGATAAATTAAAAGCCGTAAAAGTCCAAAGTATATAGCATGTGGTTTACAGTTATAGTCTGCCTGTCTGCATTATTGAAAGTTCATATAAACCTCATTATTTTAATTTAATAAACATTATAATTATTTTTTACACCAGTAGGCTATATAGAAAGCACATGTTGAAGGCAAACTTGTCTGACAGAAGAGTAAATAGCCCACAAGCAGAATAAGCAAGGAACGTGATGTGTCATGTCGTGATAACTCAGGTTTCTTATGATATTTTCGAATGAGCAGATGCTTATTTTTTTAGCTTTATAAACAATAGGTTAGTGACTAGCTTTATCCTGTAAATGAGTATTTCATTCTGCAAAGTGTGCTTGATGAACGATACAGTCCCTTGCACTTTACAACAGAGTCTGAGAAAACTTGGGAAATGTAGGGAGGAAAATGAAGGTTTTAGAATAAACATTGCAAGGTAAAAAAAAAAAAAAGAAGTCCTGTTTTATCTAAAATAATTAAAGATGTGCAACAGGGATGTAAAATAACCAGAGATGATTTGATGCAGTTTGAGGGGTTTTTTTTCGGGTTTGGTTTGTTTCGGTTATTTTTTTGTCAAAAAAAACCATATCCAGCAACAGAATGAGAGTCTGAATATTTTTGATGACTGTTGTACTAATGACGTTCAGGCCTGCTTAGTACCTCATGGGATTAGCCCTTTACCTTAATGCAAAATAACCCAAACCAAAACAAAGACTGAAGAAACTGAAGAACGAGAAACAAAGCCAGTTTTTATAGGTTATGAAAGTTCATTTTGATTTATTATTCTAAAACCTTTTAAATGGCAAATACTTTACTTTCAGGCTAGTCAGACAATTCTGTAAAAGAAATATGCTACAGTGCCAAATCTTTTGCTGTGTCCTGATCTAATACACCTGACTCCAACTGTAAACAGACTCAAATGCACTTTTAAAATGAAAAAATATTTAGCCGGGCTACATGACTAATTTTGCTAAGTGTATGCATTTGGTAATGAGACTAGGAGTTTCTGGAGACACAAGACAGAAATGGCGTGCCAGAACAGAGGGCATAGGTTCACACAGCAGATATCTGGAACCAGCAGGAAGATGAACAGAACTAGGTCTGGCAGGACCAGGAAAAGGCAAAAGCCAGGCAAACCGTTCTGCCCTCTTCGATTTAAAATGCATGTTAAAAAAAGCAATCACATGTAGTGATTAAAATTATGGGAATTGGAGCATATATTGTTTTTCCACTGTATCTGATAAAATGCATTGCAGAGGTGGGTATGCACAGATATCTGTGTCTTACTGTGGCACAGCTGCAGCTCCCAAATGACTGATTCATGTGTCTCATCCAATGGGTGATGCTACAGCTCCTATTGGAGGGCTTATTTGTACTGCTTATTGAACTATGTTGTCTGTAGCTCAAATCAAACCCTATTGACTAATATAAATGTATAGGTGGTCTGGCTTGCTTGTGCTGGAAGTAGCTTTTCTGCAAATAGGTAGAGATCTCTTGCTATTTATGTCTATGAAAAATTCAGTAGTTCAGTGCAAAATTAAGAATGTATCTCCCTGGTTCCTAGAAATGTATGCCTAAACTGTATGAAGCAAATTCAGACTTGCATGTGCTACAGGTATGAAGTCAGTGGAATTGTATGTAATTGTAATGATGCTGGCTTGGTGCTATAATGATTTGATATTTCAGGTAGAACTTATCAGTTTTAGAATGATTGACACTTCATCATGTTATGAGGAAATCTGTAAATCTCTGGGAGAAAAAAGAAAAAAAAAAGGTACCTGACTTTACGAGAAAGTGTCTGAGTCAACTTCTGAGAAATGATAGTTTGCCTTTTGGTGAACTGACATGAAAACATGTTTAATTTTTTGTCTGATGTGCCAGCACTTTTCTGTAATTTAATTCCACTCTCATTTCATGGTAACATGTAAACTGATTTCAAGGGAAATAGGGTAAAAAGTTTTCTGAATCTTTTCTTTTTATCTGAAAGGGAGGTTGAGAAAGAACTAGGGGAGGTGCTTTAATATTCTTGCAGAAGTAATTGGTGTTGCAAGGAAATGTAGGAGGGTGAGTTCTTCTGCATTGCAATACAATGCAGCCCCAGGAGTACTTAAAGGTACCATGCATTATACTCGTGGTGTATACTTAATTGAAAAGACTTAAATAAAGTGTATTGAAAATACCAAATTTATAGTAACACTCGCAGGAATATCACCTTTAAGGAAGGGCACATTGCCTTTACATCTGGATGTCACTATTTCTCTGCAATAATAAACCCATGAAAAAGAGAATAAAGGTCTATCAATAGCAGAGTAAGGTCAAGTCAAATACAAAATAAAAATATCATAGTACAGTGTGACAAGATTCTAGTGTATAAATTACTGCTGGCTACCAATTGAAGGATCTGTCACAGACTTGTTATGTCTGTGGTATGAAATTTTGTAAAGTCATAAATAGTACTTTTTTGGTTTTGATTAGAAAGACATATTAGTGCCTACTTTGAAAATGCAAACACACTTTGGCCAGGCAAAGGAATTCCGTTCCTTTCCTCTTCTTTTTTTTTTAATTAACGGGAAGAAGATAAGATTACTTCTTCTTTAGCGATTATTTGCTTTGATGATTTTTCCTTCTGTAGTCATAATAAATCTGCTTATAAGCTGAAAATTACTCTCATAACAGGTAAGTGTGCATATTTTCATAGTATCTTACTGGGGGAATAATTAACTTTTTTAGTAATGCCATTGTGAAGCTATCTATAGAGACCAAAATACATTGTTAAAGCTTTTTTTAAAATACTAATGGGACTTAAACAGCTGGATAATATTAGCAGCATGGAGTAGAAATATTTTATTTTCAAGAGATTAATTTCTCTTTAGTATTTCTTCTCATAGTTGTTCTTCAGTTAATGATGTGTATTTTGTGCCCTAAATTTTAGAGGCGTGGATTTTTCTCTTTGAAAACACATTTTTATATTTAGAGATGTGTGAATTGCATTTGTGCCATGTGCAGAAAAACTGTTGTCTGTAAGCTGTATTGAAATATAAGAAAAAATCAAGGCTTCTGAATAGTCTTGGAATTCAAAGGCAACAGTGCAGACATGATATTGGAGGAGCAGCTAGAAAGGGAAAGACAAGATTGCTGTAAAAATCCTTCTGTCTTACCATTTATCAGAGGTTAAAGAAGGGCCTAAGAGAGCTGGACAGGACTATGGTCAAATGAAAAAATACCCTGTCACTTCCTGGCTTCTCAGTCAAAAGCAAATAGGAGTTACCTCTCTGTGAAAAGTTATTGCATTTGACTATGAGAAACAGAAGGAGGAGGGGCTGTGGTTTCTTTATATACCTGCAGGAGGTCAATGTAAGTGACAGTGATGAAATTCTCTCCTTGAATTTTTGGGGCTGTTTACAGCTTATGTGGTAAAACCCCACAGCATGTGTGACTGAGGATGTGACACAAGACCTCTCTGATGTTCTGAGGTAATATAAATGCATGTTCAAATGTTTTATTTTGCTTAGACACTAGAAGAGTTCTTGATTTAAAGACTATAAATCAAATGCTCTTCCATACTCTAAGTATGTCACTGGCATTCCCTGGAGAGCTGGCTGGGGCTTCCAGGTTTCAGGTTAGGAAGAAGCAGCAATTTTTGGGGGGGCAGTGTCACTACTTCTGTTCTATCCAAAGGGCACAGGCCACGGAGGTGGCAAGACTCTGGTGGGTTCTGTGACACAAGTCCACTTTCAGAAGGAGAGATGATTGTTTTAAAGTTGGTCTTGACGTATGATTGCTGATGGCAGAATAGGATAGCACACTATTTTCTCATTTCTGGATATCGTGGACAACACAGGCTAGTGCAAAACTGTAGATGTAATTATCACTAGAAAAATGTTAAATGGCTGCATTTGTTGAAATATGGTGTTTCTTCTTGTCACAAATGTTTTATCTGCTTTTATCGGATTTCTATTCCTATTGAGTGAGTGAGCGAGCTAAATAATATTGTTATGATATATAATGTTTCCATTGCCAAGAGGTGGGAAAGCAAGAGGGTTAAATATCAAATGAGCTGCTTGGAGCTCTAATTTGAAATCCCATCAGGGTCACTTGTTTACTAGCACTAATAGTTAACTAGTGTGCAGCCTTTAAATTACTGCTTATTACAGAGGGGCTGTTCACACCACTGTGCTTAAGGACCTGTCAGCATTTCCAGTGGAAAACTCTTTTTACAAAAGCTTATGACTTTGTCATGAATATTTGCTCTGAAAGTTGCCAAATGTCATCTCAGGTTAGGAACAGATTATTTCCTTTATTGGAGACTGCTTGACTGGAGTGGGAAATAAATCAGTTTTCAAATTATTTTTAATGTAGGAAGAGCTGACTGAAATGTTTCCCCACCACTATACTCTATTGTAAGTGAGGAGGGTTCTGGGACTTTGGGATAAAGAAGGGGTAATAGACTGAAAAAAATGAACATAAAAGTTGTTTTGTTGTAGCTTTGGAGTGAATTCTGTGGTGGTAACAATGCACATTGACGAATTTCTCTAGCTTTTGCAAAATATTGTTGAGGCTTTGGCAGTTAGAATTTTGGTGTTTCGATACTTCAATTTACTCCTTTATATTGACTGTTGTAATTTCATTTATTGACCTGGTGACATTGAGATGACTTGGGTTTGATTCTTAGCTGTCCTTTAATTTTTTTGTAGCCTCAGACTTGTAATATAGACAAACTCGGGTCTCATAGTCCCATCAGAAATGGTTTCCCTCGGCTGCCTACCAATCCCTATGGTCTGGTCAGATGCTAAGGATGTGAGAGCTGCTTCAAGACCTCAGCTTCAGTGCTGAAAATAACRCTCAAAATTTTCAAATTGAAGTACTGCTGTTTTGGGGGAATTTCCTCTTTCTTTTCAGAAAACAGTTTCTTCCTTAGGCTTTTCTTTGCTACTAATCTATATTCAAGGAATACTTTTTTTCTCCAGAACGTAACTCAGAGCTTTTAACAGTGAATTGTTTTATGAAGGAATGACTTTCATTTCACTGTTGATATATTGGAGGACGTTTCTTTTCTTATTTTTTTTTCTTTTGTTTTTTAAATTTTCCTTGAACAATAAATGTACCTAGACTCCAATGTTTTAAACTTTTTAAAAATTTTGTTGACTTTTTTTCCGTTTGAGTTACTTGAATATTTCATGAATCAAATTAGTGTCTTCCTTGATGCCATGTGTTATATTGTATGACTGCTTCAAACTTTAAAAGGTCTTTGGTTTCCTTCTTTCCTTCCTTCCTTCTGGTTTTATTTTTTCAGAATTCACATTGTGCTCAAGGACACATAAAAAGGTAACTGTTTTAGAAATGGGATATGCAGCCTTTCCATATGGTTATCTTCAGCTCTATAGTTTGTGATACATTTTTTTTTGCTGGACAGTATTCAGGTTTTGAGATACAATATTTCCACAGCACTATTATTCAAGCTTTCTTGTTCACAGCTACAGTGTGTGTTATTCAGCATGCTTATGTCTCTTGCCGTCTGCTTGTAGGTGTTAGCCAGGAAAAATGATGCCCATGATAACAGATTTTTTTTCTTGGAGGAAAATATACAAGCATAAATTTCACCAAAGTGTCTTTTATTTATGGAAGGAGAGCATCTATTGCAAGTAAATATAATTTTACATTTGTATTTTGAAAAGGACTGAAAGAAGTTAATGGAATAAATATGTATGCAAATTCACCAAATAATCTCTCAGAAATTTGGTTGAAACTGCGATGTGAAACAAGGCCTAAAGAAAAGKAAATATGACCGCTTTAAAACTAGTTTTGACATCTGATAGGAATTGGTATATAAGCTGGGGAAAGGCAAGGTCAGATTCAAAACATGGGAGTAAGAAAAGACTGAGCTAGCAGGCCCATAGCCCTGAACATGTTGAAGTTTTTTGACACTAGAATCATTGCAAGGGCAGGAAGATAAGAGCAGATTTTGAGAGCTATTTGTTATTTTTTAYGTAATAAGGTATGCAAGAAGTAAAAAGTAAGTTGGAAAAGCACATTCTTCCTACGGGTTATGCATTCTTTGAACAGGAATGCTCCGTGCTTATAGTAAACCAAGTTTATCATGGATCAAATGTAGATTATTAAAGCCGAAAAGCTGAACAAAAATGAATTGTAGTGATGTTGCAATGGAGGCTTAAAAGAAGGTGAAAGAGCATTCTAAGGTAAAGATGTTCTGAATTGTCAGGGGTATTGGTGAAGAACTCCATTGTTCATCAATATTAYAATATAAGATTACAGGAATATTATTTTAACCCCTTGCCTTCACCATGAACATCTGTGTAGAATTCATCCGCTGGGCATCTGAACACATCATGCACACTCATGTTGCCCCTGATGTGAGTGCAAAGCTAACAATGTTGATTCATTGTTGTGGTGATTATGCTCAATTCAGAAAAAAAAATTAACCTTGAAAAACAGTAAATTTACTTTCCTTCGAAATCTTTGTACCACATGCAGATGTTAATTATTTCCTATACAATTTCTGTCATTTAGGTGAAGAATCCATGTGTGTGCCTTCCATGACCCCAAGTAGGTTGTTAGCTGCAACAGAGAAACAGGACTTCAGAGGGAGTTGCTAACCTTCACTGACTAGCCTGTCAGCCAGAGAATGATACAGAGCACCTTCAAAAGGTCCCCTAAGTAATGAGCACTAAGGAGGGTTATAATGGGCCCATCATTAGCTCCAGCTAATATTTTGACCTACTGCCCACATATACTACAGGTGTCATGCAGGGCCACCATAGGATTAATCTGCAGGATATTTTGTGACTATATGATGACAACACATTTCTTCAGCATGTTTCCTGACTTGTAAACTTTTATATATGTATTTTATAAGATGCAAGTAAATTATGACCCCTTGAATGTATCTTTTAATTCTGTCCTCAARCTCAGTCACCTACAGTGACCAATGAAACCAAGGACATAGCCATATAAAAGAAAAAAATAATTGGGAAGGCATTAAAAGCTTACCCTCTAACAAGGATGTTGCAAAATGTGAATATAGTTTCTAGAAAAACTCATCCTTTCTCCTACTGTGTGTTATTTCTTTAAACTGTTGTTTTTGTTTGCTTATTTGTTTTTGGTTTTTGTTTGTTTTTTTTTTTTTTTTGTTTGTGGGGGGTTTTATTAGGTTTTTTTGGGCCTTTTTTGTTTGGCTTGGTTTGCTTTGCTTTGTTTTGGTTTGGGCTTTTTTGTGTGTATTTTGGGTTTTTTTGCCTCCCAAATCCTGGTAGTACTTACAATTTTGAAGAAGATGAAGATTTGTGCATTCTGTTTCCGTGTGTGTTTTTATGAGTCTCCAGTAAACTCATTCTCTGCCTTGCATGGCGAGTTTACTTTCATGATAAATAACTTTTTTTCTCCTTTCTCTAATGTGTTTGGTTTTTACTTTATTAATCTTACTCACTTGTTCCTTCAAAATGTTCGACATTCTTGCCATCTTACTTGATGGTTAAGGATCTCAGTCATTGTGCTTGTTAACGATCTACCTTGTCAGAAGTTACAGCTCCACTTCGTTTTGTTTTGGTAGTTTCTTTACACCATTTCCTAAGGAATAGCAGTTACTTTGTAAGATGAACGGAGTGAATGTTTAATATCATTTATATTCTCAACCAGATTTAGGCACAAATTCATCAGATTCCATTTGCCTGCACTCCTCTCATCATGGCATAGATGGTTAAATTTTATTAACCTGTGTAGTCARACTGATGAGTGAATTTCATGTGGCCGTAATTTGGAGGTCGTATTTAGAATACATCAAATATAAAAAGACAATTCTTACAGTTTTTGCCCAGTACTACTAAAGGGACATTTAAAGTTTATGATCAGCTCATTTAGTAATAGGATATTTAATATAAGAAAGAGGCAATATTTGACTGATAAGTGCCTACTTTCAAATTTTTTGCAGAAACACACACACCATCCCCCTTACCCCCCCCAAGGTTTTGTATTCTTGTATAACTTATACCAAAACCACTTGCACCCAAAATGCTGGGTGTTATTTAAACTCACAAAGATGAAGGAACGAAGAATTTGCACTTATGCTCAAACATTAGTTAATTAAAGGAAATATGTCTAATAAGATGGTAAAAATATAAGTTCTTTAAAAGTGACACAAATTGAGCTAAAATTTCAATTCAGTTTGAAAGTTAGTGGAAAGCTTATTCTCAGATTCACTGAAATACAGAGTGCAGGGCATACATTTGTGTGTTTTCCTCAAATTATGTAACTGTAGATGAATACAAGTTGCTTTTTTTCTCTTGGCAGGGACTTGTTAAGAGACAATACAGACTTCATGAAGAAATGTCAGATGTCAGTTTAAAATTGAAGTACAAATCTTGCTGTATATCTGTATACCTTTTTAATAATTTAACTACGCCCAGTTGATGCTGAAATATTGCTAGAAATGGATTCTACATCACTCTGYCAATTTAGATAACTTATTAAAGGCTCTATTATTTTGGGGAGTTGGATAATGTTAAACTCCAAAAGGCCGTTGCAAATAATTTCATTCATCCAGAGACAGCACTTAACAGAAAAGAGAAGAGAAAAGAAAGTATTTTGGATGACATTTAACTTGACTTCATTTGGGCACGAGACCTTGAAATTCTCATATGGGCTTACTGAATACAAATCAATGTTTTGTTAGGGTTTTTTTTTTTTTCCTTTCTCAATGGGTTATTTTCAGGGACATTCAAGCAATCTCAGTGCAGTCTTTTTTTTCTTAAAAGAAAAAGAAAAGAATGAAAACTTTTCTTGGGTCAAAGATATTCAGTCCTTAAAATGATAAAGTTTGGTCAATAGAAGTTTGTTGTTTCTTTCTCTAGAGCCACTAAAAATAAATCCTTCAGGAGAACATTTCTTTAGGTCACTTTTTCATTATTTCCAGAGGCAAAAGCTGGCAAGGCAATTTATAATTCAATTTTTGTTAAATCCACAACACCTAATATATATGTCAGGCATTTCAACGGCAGGGTACTTTGGGGATAGGTGATAAATTGTACTGATTATAAGTGCAAGCTGTTCTTCCAAAATATCATATCCAAAAGAAGGCAAGTATTATTAGGAGAATGTAATGTATCTTTAGAATGTCCAGAAACATAAGAGATAATCACTTCATGTGAATATATTTTCCCTTGAGTTTTACAGCTCAATATTAAGGTCTTACCATGTTTTTGATAGCACTCATCTGAATGCAGGGACCATCATAGGTTGGTAGTCTTTCAGCAGCCACATAGCTCTTAGGCCTGCAATAAATCATTTCTCCCAAAAATGGGGTTTACTRTGAAACCTGAAACATGGTCATAATAATTTTCTGATTATGTTGGGGTATGTGAAAAGTCTAAATATTATTCTATAGTATAATCTCTCCTGATCTTTTAAACAACCTTTCAATGTTTCCATGTATTTTCTTGTGAGGTACACATGGCTACTTGTTTATCAATACTGCTGAGCAAAACCAAAAACGTTCTTCATAATAATCTTGGTTATTAAAATAATCTGAAAATGGAGAAAAACACTACGTCTTGGGAATTTTCAGTTTCTGCTTTTTTAAACAAAAAATCTGTTAGTATTACAAAGATGAGATCAACATATCYGCTACAAATGGTTAGAATCAAGAAATAGGCAAATGTAAATGGGTAGTTGAGTTTGAGATTTTTCAACTTTATGTTGTTTGTCTGAATTTAGCTTGGCTGATTTTGACCTAGCGGCTCAACAGATGCTCCTTGTTTTTCTTGCCAACCATAATTTGTATCCTGATCATACTCTCTGGGGAACAGACTGTTTTTGTGACTTTTTTAAAAATCAATTTAGTACTCATTCTATACTATCATCATGTTTTAGGCATATTTCCTTCTCTTTAACTTCTCAGGAAATTATTTTCTTGCTTTAAAGGCAGGTGCATTTATTAATTTTTCTAAAACAGAAAAAATTCAGCTTAAAGGAAAGAAAATAAAATTACAAACTTTATGTGCATCTAAGATTAAATAAAGTGTCAGTACTAAAACCAATAAGGCTTAGAGAAGAAAAAGAGAGTTCCAAAAGCTCCTGTTCTTTCTAGTTTCTGTTTGCCTGCTACTTTTATTCCTGTTTCCTTCAAAATTGTGTTCTCCGAAACTTCTCATTGCATATATCAGCAACCTTTTTTAGACTCAAGTGCATCAATCCTCCTTGCCCTCAAACTCTTAGTTTTCATATCAGCTAAACTCATTTAGTGAAGAAGATGAACAAAAGTGGAAAACAAATGAGCACTCGTGAACCAGACCAGCTTAGTGGGCACACTTGTCTGAAAGACTGATGAGATAATACCTGCAAAAGAATGGTCTGCTCTGACAGGAAAAGGAGAACCAACGTATCCAGAACACCCAATAGCTCATCTGGCAGTAAATGAGAGGTCAAAATGTCACTCTTCCAGTCCTGCCCCTTGCGGTGTTAGAAATCTATGAAAGAAGTCCTAATATCTACTCAATAGTATTATAGGTATTCTTATAGCATGGGTGGGAAATTAAAAGTGTGTGGAAGTATGGATAGCAAAGATATATTCTCAAAGGAAAAATGAAACCGAGTTGGAGAAAGATTGAAAAATACACTGCAAGGAAATCAGTAAGTAATAGATACTCTTTAGCAAGAGGCAAGCAAAGGTGCTTCAGGACAGAAGAAATAGCAAAGAATAAAATGAGGAAGAATCATGAAAGTGTTTGCCCTCTTATTTTAGTCTTTCCCAGTGAGATTCAAAAATAGTTCCTTAGAAAAGTGGGTAGCTGTAGTTGGGAATTGCTTGCTCGTGATTGATGATACGAGGCAGGCACGGTTTCGTTTGGCTACTTTTCTTGGGCAGAGGAGGACACTGTGTTGTAATACCCTGCTAGATAAAGACATGCTGAAATTTGTAAGGCTGTTAGTTGAACCTAATCTCACACTGGCAAAAGCTGTTACTACAGCAAGTCRGATTGAATCAGCTATTAATAATGCAAAGATGTCATTACTTCTCAAAAGAGATTCCTAGCWCAGCTTGTAGGAGAGATTAATACTATTCATGTTATTAGAAGCAGACCTAGAAAGGGACGTTGTCTACTGTATGAGTAGCAAGGTTTTTGTTTTTTTCTGAAGAGGGTTTGAAAGGGCAAAAAAAAGATCCAGACTAGAGGAGTTAAATCATCTGGTTTTTCTCATAATTTTCCAATAGAAAAATTAAAATTTGGGCTTCCATTAATACAAAATTCCAATAATGGATATATTTTCGGGCCTTGAAGAGCATGGTGGAGAAGAAGGTAATTTTTTAGAGGGAATGTTTGTTTTTGAACATATTTGCTTATGCCCTGATGACACATTAATGCGCTTGTTAGAGTCCTTATGACATCAATGGGACAGGACTGAGTCCGGCATGTAAATATCCTCAAGACAATGTAAAAAGCATAGTTCTCAACCTTCTGGAATAAGAGAAGACTTTTAGTGGAGATGCAGACTTTATACTGTTTTTCTTATTCTTGGTGGTTTTTTGTTGTTGGTTTTCTTTTTTTTTTAGTGGGGAAGGACTTATTAATTAGTCCGTGGATTTGGGGGACAACATCTTATATATTCTGCTCTTGTGTATGAATTTATATATAAAAATTTAGAATTTGGACCACTGTTGTAGTATTTCTAAAACTTCTCTTGCTGACATGGTTGAAGAAAGCAGGAAGGTTGTATGCTGTTGTGAGTCTCAGGGATCTCGAAGCCAGGCAAAGCATGAACTTCATATAGAAATATAGATAATAATTTTCAAAATAAATATAAATATAGCTCCTCCTGAATATTATACTTGGACTGTTAAAAATGTTACTAACCCTTTGTATGTAAGATTAAGAAAGACAACTTCAGATTTCACACAGGTGCCAGCCTTCAGCCAGTCCTCTAGTTCTGTGAGTCTGTTTCTATACACTCCCTAAAACAAGAATAATTGAATAAAGATCGAGTTATTTTCTCTCCTTTTCCTAGCAATAGAAAGAAAGTAGCATTGACCTTCAAAAGATTTTGCAGAAACATCCTGTTGGACGCATGTTTTCCTGAAGGAGATGGTGGTGCAGTGTAGGAAGCAATCGGTGAAGAAGACCAGACCAGCATCTGAGCGATATGATGTAAATGCCAAGGTGCCACTAGAGTAGTTCTTTGGTCTTTACATACTTTTCTGGTAGAAAAGAGTGGACATAGAGTCTAGATGAGCCTTGTGTTGTCTAAATCTGGTCAGATATAAATCTCATCTCAAAAAAATGTGATGAGATTTTTTAATCAAGGAAAGCTCTTCAGGTGATGTCATAGGCCTGAAAACATACAGTAGGATCAAAAAAGTACAATTAAGGTGTCCTTAAACTGCTTCAAAGTAAATGTGATTTGTTTTTTAATTAGTTCAAAGGCTTCTGTGAGAGATATTCCCCCAGGCTTTCCTATGACTACTGTAAGTTGAGGAATAAATAAGAATGTGTCCGTTTGAACACGGAACATTAGGAACTTCAGTATAAGATGGTCCCACTGTTTTGTTGCAAAAACCAGGTCTTTAGGTTTGAGATTTTTGTAAGAAACATTTCAAAGTCTGCTGTCTTTGAGAGGGTGCAAAGAGGGAAAGATAACAAGACTATAATTAATTTTATAATGCCGAGGAAATTTTAGTGAAGTTAAAATAAATAAATAGAGATCTTGGGCAAATGGAAATCAAACTTTCAATTACTCTAAAATAGATTCTGGCTCATTCAATCTAGCTGACACTTTGATGTGTTTAAATCCTTGCAGACGCTATGTAAGAACTGAATCCAGGCCAACTACACCCCCTCTGTTCTTGCGAATGCAGAAGCAGTGGTATCTCAGCTGTAAGAGGACCAGCTCTTTCAAGAAGGAAATTTGTAGATATAACATGAACAGTGGCTGTCATTAAAAGTCAAATGACTACTTTTAGATGTTAGTGAAGGTTATCAGAAGGCAAATATAGCACATTAGATTATGCAACTGGCTTTCAGGATTTTGTTGTGTTTTCTTGTTTAAAACAAAATCCATGTTGCAAAAGACCTGATTCAGCAAATGAAGAAAATAGGCAACATACRTAGTATTTATTTTACTGTACTTCAACAGTAATTTCATAATCAGAGTTATCTTTAAAAGTATAAACCTTTCCCATTCCTACAGTTAATATTCTAAAACTGCACATCCATTGCAGTACTCTTACAATAAGCAACAAAACAAATAATTTATGTATCAAGGTCTTTACAAGATACCATTAACAATAAAGTTTGTGCTCTCAACGATTTTTTCTGCTGTGAACTGGACACAAAAAAAGTCAGGAAACACGAGGAAACCCGAAGACAGTATAATTCTAGCACTTGGTTTTAATTAAAAACTTTTTCTAGACCTTAAGCCACATGTTACTTGTATATATTATCAGGATACAGGAAAGAAGAGAAATTTCACTGAGGCTTGTTAACTCAAAATTCAAGGCAGTCCAGTTAAGAGAAGGAGACCAAAAAGGCAATGAATAAGGAAGGCTGTGAAATGCAGGTGAAATTCCTTTGGTGAAATCAGAATGACGGCACTTTGCAGTATGAGATTCCAAAAAGCAATTAGAGGCTCTGTAAGGAGAAATTAATCCTTTTTTTGTTTTCATAACATATTCTCTTGAATGTGTAAAACATCAGAAACAGCTGCTTATTAGATCTAAAAAGCCACCAAACAATTTAAAATTAAATTTTTCCTGAGAAAAAAAATGTAACTCTTTCCCAAAGGAAGGTCCTGTGTAACTTGTGAGATTCTCTCGTTTGCTTTTCTGCACAGTCAGTGAAGTTCAGTGTTCCCAAGCTGAATTTTCTGGTTGGAAAGAAAGTTAAAAAAAGTTAAAAACCTGTGATTCCCTCAAACTGGTGAGTATCATGGCACTGTAACTTATTCTATAAATATTCCAGTATACAATGCAGGACTGTAGCCAATTAAGGCATTCTCTGATGGATTTGGAAGTGGATAGGAAGGTGGATCAGCTGAAAAAAATTATCTGAAAAAGGATTGGCTTCCAAGGCTGCTTGTGAAATAGCTTKAGCAATGAAATATGTGCTAGAACAAGAAAGGAAAACCACCAGATGACAAAATGGGATGGATATAGTGCATGACACAACAAAACAAAAAGCTTTCCTTAAAACTCCGTTGTCATAACATATTCCTCCGCTGGGTCCATGAACAAAACACTTCCCAGGAAGTGCAGTGCAAGAGCAGGAGGTCGATGAAAGTTATGGATGGGGAAGAAAATGCAGCTGAGAGGTTCAGAATGGGGTGTATAGCACAGAGCTGTGAGTCGGAGCAGCTCTGAACACTGTGCTGAGCTCAGGGCAGGAAAGTGCACAGGAACAAGCATATTCTGGGACTGAGCTGAGCTGAATGTGACTGAAGTGTTCTTACAAACAAGCTACTCTAAGAAAAAAAATGATGTCACACTTTTTACATTGCAAAAATGTAGGCTAGCATACCCTCCTGATGGGGAGTGCAGATACAGCGATAGGGCCAGGAGAGCTATGCTTGAGGTTAACTGAATGCCTAACATGTGTGTCCAAGTGGGAGGAAACTGTGGTGAGACAAGAAATGAGAGAAATAATTCATTTAGTGTCTCGCATGATGACTGAACTTCTTTAAAGACAATTTCTTTATATTGTGTAGGTTTGTGAGCATTTGTGTCTTTATTGCTGCTGCAAAGAAGTACATCTCCTTGCTAGGACTAAATTATGATCACTTCAGTTTTGTGACTATTAATCAAGAGAAGGCATTTGCAAGCGTTTCCCAGCCACATATCCTTTGAGGGTTTTGAAAGCTATAGAATGCAGTTTGTTATCTGTCACTGTGAGGCCGCGCCAAGTTCCATGATGCAGTGAAAGCGAAGTCATACGCTGCAGCTGACACTTTCCCACTGACCTCAGCTCATTGCACTGCATAAACAGAAGCTATTACAAGTCAATATGGTTCTTGGAGCAGGGCTATGCTGAAAGGAGTGCAAGAAAGCTTTCCACGTTTCTGAAAGCTTCAAAGCGAACAATGTGCTTTTTCTGTCACATCAGCAGACGAGGCTGTCATATCCTCAGTTCACCTCATAAATAATATGGCATAGAGGACAGTTGTATAAGGCTGCAGTTCAAAAGGGTTGTAATCTGACAGCAGACACTGCCTTTCCTTGACATGCTTACCTTTAGCCAGTCTTACTGGTTGGTGTGTTTCAGTTTAATACGTGCCTGCCTGCTTGGTGAATCGACACCCAGGCTTGCAGGCAAGGCCTTGCAAGGGGAAGCCACTGGGCAAAACATGAAAAAACAATTTTTGGGCAAAGCCTGGCAGCACTGTGTCTTCTGAGAGAAGACACAAACCTAGGAGTGGGTCACCAGGCTTGGGGACCTGCCACAAACCTTGTCTGGCTTGATGGCAGCTGTCAGGGAAGGGGATTGAAAGAAATTGGCTGTGGTCTCCAGGGAGCCACCACCAATCTGGAGGTGGTGGTGGGCAGAGAGGTTGTTTTGTTTCCTGCCCCATCCCCGGAGGTAAATGTGAAGGATTGGAGAAATAAAGCAGGGATTTATTGGGAGGGAGCAGATTTACTAGGAACTGGTGGGCAGGGGAGCATTAACCTTCTGCTCCCTCTCGGAGCTGATCTGATGGCGGTGGGGTGCACAGCTCCTCTCCCCGCCTGTCTTTCTCCCAGGGTCCTCAAAACAGGCAGTGAGGCCATGGCACCCTGTATGGGGGCATTTCATTTCCTCCCTTTCCCCCGTGATCTGCCAACRTAAACAACTGCCTACTTTCACCTAAACTGAAAACCAGATCTGCCTCTAATCACGTTGGGTGACTGTTGACATGTGTAGAGTTTGATATTTTGATAATATTATATGTCTGTGATAATACTTCATTAYAGTTATGTCCTTGGCTATAATTCTTTCAACACAGTCACTTTTGTACAGCCCTTTGAGTTACAGGAAAGCATTGTAAGGCCACGTTTTGCTGTGATGGTCACACTACAATTCAGAAGATTTAGAATTAATCAGCATTTGATATACCTTTGAGAAAGAGCAAGCAATGCATTTATTTCTCCTGTTTTTCTTCTAAAGGAAATTGTGCATGTGTTTGGGAGAAAAGGGAGAAGACTTTTTTCCCCCTGCCCAGATTTGCTTGTAATTTGAAACCATTACTGGTGTGCTGTCATGTAATATTGTACTCCTCCATTTTACAGACTCTTTACAGTTATTTCCCTGATTGCTTGCCTGCACAGAGATCACTAAATTATGACTTGAAAATTAGCATGCTGATCAGCAGTTTATATTATGAATCTGTGGGGTTTTTTTCTTTGCATAGAGAAAGAAGTGTATGTTAGATTGTACTTTTAGTTTAATTTCTACAAAGCAATCTGTCTCGTGATATGAACAGCAGAAACTTGCTCTTATATTTTGGGAGATCAAAAACCTTAGCTTACCACATCTTTCACAGATGCTAAATTCTCTTCCTACGTTTTATCAGTAGTTTGAAATCTCACAAATGCTCTAGTGGAGATAATATAATATTCCATCATCTGCCAAAATGAAAGTTTAGACATTGTTTGAAAATGAATTTTGTGACTTGTAAAATCTTTAAGAATAATTCTGATACTTCCTTGAAGTAAATTTTTCCTTGGGATCAATAAATTGGAACATTTAATTTACATAACAATGAAATGTATTGTGTTGCTATTGACCAGTTTTTACTAATTATATAAAGTAAATTTAAATTTGCTTTAGAAATAGAGCAATTTGTCACTTGAAAATAGTTACGCTATTTTTGAGACGAAATAATTGTATTCACAAAGTTGCTCAACGTTTTCTAGAAATTCGTTCTGAAGATCATGGGGACAAATTGCTAACTGTTGTGTTTCCTAAACCCAGCAGATTAGACCAATAAAAATATATTTCTGCAATGAAGGTAGGAATCGAGTGCTTTTTCGGTAGATTCTATGCCCAGACTAAAGTGGCAGTTTTTGTAGTTGAATCTAATTGCTATAAAGTTTTCAGAAAGGAGTGCCTGACATATCTCTAGCATCCAGAACTTTGAAGAGATTAATATTTAGAGTCTGCTAAAGCACACATGTGGTGCATCTTCCCACCCGTAATCCTGAGCCCCTAGGATTCTGGGCAATACGAAAGTGCCTCTTTTTCTGTTGGTCATAATGGAAAATGGAGGTGAATAAATTTATGCAGGAGTAACTGGGAATGTGCTGACTAAATCCTTAATGAGAATTGTAAGAATGTTTTTCTTGTGCAATCTTATCATCAGACTRTCATCAGTAGTCAAGACACCAACATAATCCTGTTAGAGGTAGTCAAGATTATGGTCTTCTTGGTTCATTTAGATTCACTTTACTACTGATGTTTGGCTTCTAGTCAGGGTTGTTTCAATGTCTCCAGATGGCACATTGTCTGCCAACCTGCAGAACAAGAAAAGCTCAAGTATCTCCTTGTGCATGGAGTTCAGCTTAACTCTTCATCTTGCAAAGAGTATGCCTCTATATTATAGTGTTCATGCTTCTCTTTTCCAGTAGAAAGGTGGGACCTCTTCGCTGGCCACGCGTGAATGTCTCTCTGGTCGAGGTCTGCATCTGGATTCCCGCTGTGGCTGATATGCAGGTATTCGTCTCACATCTATAAAAGGTCTGAGGGTGCATGCCCAAACATTACCCATGACTCCACAATATCTCTACAAGGTCTCCGCAAACACCTAAATTCAGATGAGATGAGTGACTCCTCTCTTACGGCATTTACAATTTCCACTGTCAGAAATCTGCAGGTTTGAGGCTGAAGGCCTCTTATTTCTTATATTAACCTGACCTGTCTCATCTTTTTATTTTAATTTCTAGTTGTTTTGTGTGGAGTAGTAAAATGTTATAAAGACAGGCACTGACTCTACAGATGTAGGAGCAAGAATGCATGTTTTGAAAGTGGAAGACATGAGGACTGAGAGCGCAACCTGAGAAAAACTTCTGTTATTCTTCTTACTGGCCTAGCTGGGTTTGACCAAAGGGGAAAAAAGCATTGACATAAGAAACAGGCWGGAACTAGCCCCAGCTGCTGTCTGTCTTTCCCATGAATACCCTAACCCCCCGAGCTTTTTGTGAAAGTCTCCCTCACATTTTCATTTTGCCCAGCCTGAATTTTTTTCCCAGCAGATGTTAAATCAAAACCAACCTTTAGCCTACAAGAGGTTTTGTTTCGATGATTCATTACAGTCTGGAAAAAAAGTTCCAAATCATCTGTTAGATAAGCAAAGAATAAAGCCATGTTCGGAGAACATAACTGACAGAATAGTAACCTGCTTGACTACAAGGTTAGGTACTGGTGTTTCCCTTAATAAGCTAAATATTCACATTCTCTTTTTCACTAGGTGTCCAAACTAGAGATGTATCTTTTCTTTCTCAATGAACTTTTCATCCTTTTACTGACATTAGTTCTTCTTTTTATTCAATTAACCCAGAAAGAAAGCTTCTGGCAAGGCGAGTCAGCTGTTGTCTGCTGAAAAGAGACATACAAATCTTGTCACATAGCTTTTATTTCTATGGTCAGGAACCCTCAGGCCTATTATTAAGGCAACTTAGGCTTGTGTGGAACTTTGCTGTCTCCTGCACACTCTGAAACAAGATTACACGATGGAGAAGATCAATTTACTGAGAACATTTAAGCTCAGAATATTAAGCTTTTTGTGCAATCACATCTCTTCTCTAGCTGTGTGGCAGAAAAGCTAGCCACAAGATCCTTGACAAATTAGATATTACCACATCTAACTGTGTATATTTAAGCTTATCAAACTGAATCGTTGCATTGTGACTSTGCTCTTACACAGACAAGGACTCCATTTAATAAATGCAGCACCATTTAATAGTAATTAATCACCCAACTAAAATGTCACATTAAGGTCAAAGAGACCAGAAGACAAAAAGAAGAGAACATTAAATTCAGCTGACAAACATAGGAAAAGAGAATATAGAGCCAAAGAAAGTTCTGGGACATTGGCACTGGTAAAACATTTAATCCAAACTTCTTTACTTTCCGTTCAGTTCAGAAATAATCACATTCACTTGGTTCAAAGCAAGGTCATTTTTGTAACTTTTAAATGAAATTTCCTCATTGCCTGTGCAGTGACAGCCCATTGCAAGCTTGGAATTGTTGGTGCATTTTACAGATGTTATGTTCTCAGTATTTGCAGTTTCCTTCCTCCCTGTTTCTCTCCTTTTTGCTTTGCTATTATGACATTCTTCACTTGTGTGGAATTTTCCTCAACACATCGTGAACTCAAGCACCCTAGAAAGTCTCAAGTTTTTGGAGTTTACAATACAGAATTTGATTTCATATTATAACTGTGTAATGCTTTAGCTTTTGTCGTGGTTTAATCGTTCAATAGCAACAAAACCAAAAGGAAGTTATTCAGTTAAATAAGACGATTATTTGTATCCAATGTTGTTTCTATGAACAGAAACTCTGCATAGGAAGCTCTGTTTTGGAGAAAGCATATTCACCGCTCTCAGAAGCAAATATATAGAAAGTTCCTTATACTAAAAGTCAGATTTTGTAGAAAAAGTAAATCTCCATTGTTAATTCCACTTCTTCAAAATGGTGTTAATCAACTTCAATGAATAGGTTTATACATGTGGCCCTATGAGTATACATTTGCATTATTTCTCAGAGTGTCCTTTTCTTTTTCCTTTCTTTTATAAAATATAGAAGTAAGCAATCACCACCACTTTTAAAACATATTGTTTGAGAGGCTAAATATACTGCTTTCTGTACATGAAAAAATGAGCTAGTAAAATATAGTCAAGGATGAAAATATGTTATTGTCAGCGGACGTTACAAAATTCAGACAAATGACTTCTAAATAGACTTGTTTTTTAAAGCATCTATCATTTCTCCTTCCTGTTCCAGAGTTTTCAGTTTTATGTCCAAAGATTTTTGTATTAGCATTGTGAAAAAGTAATTCTTCAAAAATTACTCTACATTTGGCAAGATCTGTCTTTATAACTTCTGCGTCAGTCCAAAGAATTTTGGCATTTCCAAAGGTTAAATATTATCTCTCAAAATTGTGTAATTCTTTGTCAGGAAATGTCTCAATTTTCTATAACAACCTTTTCTTTCCTTACCTTTAATGTCAAAAACTTCACATATGAATGCTCAAGCTCACTATATTGAATTATTTGGTATTAATTTCTCATACTTAGATGCATGATAAATATCAACTTAGTATTGGTCATGGCTGTGACACATCCAGAGATATTTTCATGTGTGAAGTAGAATCACAGTTTACGGTGCTGGTTATCATACACTGATGTACATTTCAGTTTTTAATGAAGGTTAATGATGCAAAATTCAGGACCTCTGATGGTAACATCTGAACTGCCTCTACAGGSTTTGTAGATGAAAAATTACCATTCTCTTTCAGTTATCTGTGTTTGTCCTGATTTTTGGAAGAACGCATCTCTCCTTCACATAGTTCACTGTATTTCCACTGAGCTTCCATGGAAAGTCTATAGATGTGACTCTCTCTTACCCAGCCCCGACAGTCCTCCAAGAAAAGCATGTTTGACAGTATAGGTTAAAATATTATCGTGTTTATTTCATAAGCCAGTGGTTTCCAAACTGTAATCTGCATTCCAACCTAGTGGGTTGTCTTCAATAGTGCTTGGCTGGTCTGTGGTCTGCAGCAGATCCTGTGGTCAGCTGGTCCTCCATTAGGAACAACATCTTCTGGCCAGCATCACAGCCTCTTCCAAATTGTGTGATTCATCACCCTTGGAACACAACAGGGTCCTATGTTAGACATTCTGCATGTGTGAATAAGCTGCAGAGGAAAAAATGATGGGGACATGTTCTCATGAAACATGTGAATGAGTGAGAGGAATTCAAGGTCAACCTGGACAACCTGGACACTAGAGATTCATGACTTTGGGTGGTCACATCTAAAATGCATATTCACTTCTTGTGGTTTTTTTTTTAAATTAAAAACAAATGAAAAGCGCCATCTTAGARTCAGTTCTATAATGCGGAATGTGTAAGACACCGACAGATATCATAGGCGGTAGAATCTTCACTAACATTTACTACTTTCTGTTCTGGTTCTGTTCTGTTCTATTTTCCTTTCTTTCCTCAGCATCCCTACAATGGCGCTCTCCCTCTTCCTCTGCTCTTGTCTTGCATTCATCCTTTCATACACTCTGGCTTTGGCCCTTCTCTTTTTCTTTGACTTCAACCTTGTTTCTGTCTTTGGTTTCCTTCTCACCCTCTTTCCTGCCTTCTCTCATTTTTCAACTCTTATAAACTTGCTACCATTCCAAATATGCCTTCTACTTCTCCTGGCTCTGCAGGCTGCTTCTTTTACTCCACTGCCTCTCTGCCTGGAGTGCACTGAGAGTGGAAGGGCTTTGCTCTCACCTCTGTCCTTTCCAGAGACCACTCTCTTGCTATCTGTTCCTTCAAAAAACTCCTTGTTCAGCTCCTTGTAGCTCTAGATTGAAACATGCTCTTCTGACAGACTTCTTGGGGAGCAACTAATTCTTGTATGTACACTCCGAGCATGTACAATATGAGCTTTTGTGGAGCCTCTTGGTTACGTATAGGTGCAAGTCTGTTGCTGTTGCATGGGTAGCCTTGCCAAAATACACTGCTAAACAAACAAGCACAGAAAAAAAGGGAATATCTTTCTTTATATTCCAGGTATTTGAAACACATTTAGAAAATGTTTCTTTGTGAAAAAAGAGTTAGTAAGCAAAACGTATTATAAAATGTACATTCTTTTGCCAGAAGGTTTGGCTCCGATGTATATAACACTGTGCAGTGTGTACATTTGCATTTTTTGCACAAAAGAACAGGCGCAACACTGTGTCTTCACTCTCCACCTGTGATTTGCCTGTGTTCAGCACATCATTTTCCATGGAGTTGTTGCCAGAAGATGGGGCTTTCAAAACCCAAAGGAATATGGAGTAGTTTGCTGTCTAAATGAAAGCTGTAACTTGACTCACTGTAGCCAAAGGGCAGGAAAAAATGAACACTTTTAAAATAAATTCAAGTTTAGTTACAAAGACCCCCGGAAGCCTTGCGCTAGTGTCTGTCAAGCCTACCTGCATTTGACACTGCTTTTGATAGTGACATAAACCCACCATTAAAGCTGCCTCACTTTAAACTTCTAACAAATTATTTGCTGCAGTACATCTCAAGGAAGAAACAAATCACTGATCTAAGTGCTAATTTAATCGTCACTAAGTGTTGCCATGAGGCTGATTATGTCAGTGTAGTTCCATAACTAGCAAAAATTGGGAGTTCCCCTGTCCAAACTCGCACCCTCCCCATTGGCAAGGCCCAGTTTAAATGTGTGTTGTTTTATGAGCTGATCTTAATGCAAATATAACTGTGGCATCGTCAGTTGGCACAAATACTTTTAAAATCCCTACACATATAGCAACCTATGTGTAACACAGGGAAAGAAGCCTGCTGGCTTGCAAGAGAGGATGAATACATCCTTGATACAGTCATCTCCCAAGCCTTGGGTGACTTTGAAAGACTTGTCCCCACGATGGGGCTCGCAGGGAGTCAAAGCAAACACTGTACATTATATATACATATATGTAAAGGCTGTACATTCTGGTCACTGTACAGAGGAAGCAGGCGGTTCAGACGAAGTCTTTTTCTTTCCAAAGTGCTCGCCTGCCTCTTGAGTCACACAATAAGAAATTACCTTGTTGAGGATCCCTCACCCCCTCAAGGGGACAACATTCCCCAGCCTGTGCCCACACTGCGACAGGCTGGGTGTCTTTTATTTGTTTTCTTTCCTGGTGATACTACCCCTCTTGGGGCAGATGCTTTAGTGAGATGGATCGCACTCAGGTAACTGGCAGTTCAAGGAAGTCCTTCCCCGGCTTGTTTACACCAAGGCGTTTTAGAGCAGCCATTTAGCTTCCACCCCATCCCACCCTGCTGACCAGCTGTAAGTGTAAAGGCCGCCAGCAGGCCTGCAGGTCGCTGATAAACTAAACCCCCATTTGGCAGGCAAGGAAGCCAGGATGATAAGGATGTTGATTTATGTTTTATCTGTCACTACATTTTCAGTAAAGTTGGGCAGCGAGCCTTAACGAAGCRAAGGCTGTTATCACCTCTCCTTAGCCCTTTAAGTGCAGCAGGCTCTTTGGTGTCTCTCGCTGAATGCCGCTTTGTTAATTGCGACGGTAAACAGGACACAGTGCTGACCATCACTGTGTTTTGCTCAGGCAGCACTTAGCACAAAACCACTGGATTTGGGGAAAGAGTCTGAGCCCAGGGGGAGTCACACACGAAAGAGCGTTCGTAGAAGTACTCAGCACTTCCTGGACTTGTTTCTATCATTTAAAATGTATTGCATACCTTGAAGTGAATGTAATGGCTGGCTTAATTGGAGATAACTTCTCTGAAGTGGCCGTAGTTACCATTTATGTCAGCAGTGAATGTGCCCTTTAACGCTGTGCCCCTCAGGTATGACTGTTCAACGTAGGAAAAACCTGACAACATTCATTACTGGTGAAATAAATGTTGTGAATTATATGTATGATTAGGTACCATTTCCCCCTCATTTTGGATATGTGAGCGTTATTTTTCTGAAAGCATTGTAAGATTTTACACATTATATTTAATGGCAAACACATTTCTRGTTTTGCGAAGCACCACATGGTTTTTGGGGCCAGTAGAAGTGCCCACGGAGCAGAGGGTGGAAAGAGCTGGGAGAGAAACGCGAGCAGTAAAGTACTAAAGTATTCTGGCAAACCAGAACACACGGAAAATCTGAAAAAATCCACCCTAAGCAATTCCTGTTATTCCTATGTAAAATGTTAAAAATACAGCTTTTTCTTTTCCCTTGTCCCCTTTTGATTTCTTTTCCTTTTTTCTTCTTTCTCTCTCTCTCCCCAAATATTTCATCTTACCTTTCAAGTCTGTCATTATATTTCTTTCTAAACAAATCTAGAAAGAGAAAAAGGAACTAGTTCCTGCTTGAGGTCAGTGGGAGCTTTGCCATCGACTTTAAATAGGTCCAGAAGCGGGCCCAACAGAGCATTTTATAGCTTCCTTTATTTATCTTAGGTTTTATTTTGAGCAATGTGTCTTTTGTATGACTGCATTATTTCCACAGTGAACACCATAATGATGGCCTCATATACGTTATTATATACACACGTACTGAACAAAGCATTATTGATAGTTATGCTTTTTTAAACAAGAGTAAAATACAGTTATAAAAGTATGGCACAAGGATGTTCTTATGATTCAGGTTCAGTTCAGGATTAGTGTTCTCCATAAGTCTGCTTGGTGCTACTCCATACCAATTTTCAAGAAATCTATTGATTACTGAGAGACAGATGATTAAAAAGAAGTAATTAGTGCTTTAGTCTAAGAAGCCCAGGCTGCAGTTTTTTTGGTTTTGTAAATTATGCCCATAACTGTTCTGTTCTTCCCTAGAGAAATGGTAGAACAAATCACTGTTCTCCAACTGGAATACAGTAGGAACTGTATTGAAATGCTCGAGCTTAATATCGCTAGGCTAGTGGGCCAAGGATAACAATGCAAGGTTTGGCAGAAATTTGGCTGATAACCAGGTATATCAGCCATGGAGTGTGCTGGCCATTTGTTACACAAGATTCAGAGGAACAAATGATGGAAGGGACTATTTCTGTTTCATGTTGATGACAGTTATGAATCTTGGGTTCTTTGCAAAGCTGTCTCCAAGGAATCCCCAAGGGGCCATCTCATGAGTAGAGATAATTTATCACAATTACAAATGTAGTGTATTAAAACCATACCAACTGTGCAAATAAAAGAAAGAAATGAAGGTGGTTTGTCTGTGAAAATGGCTGCTGCCATGAATCAGAACCGCTAGCCTCTCTCTGTCTTGTCAAAAAATAAGGTAGACTCCCAGCTTGATAAAAGCTTCAGCTCACGAAGATCTGGCAATGTGGATGGATCAAAGGCATACTTTTCTCTCACAGTCATTCTGAGGGATTCTCTGGATCAGCTGTACTCAGGACAGACTAGCCTGAGAGTGCAGCACGTCTTTCACCCCAACCGAAAGAGCCAGCTGAACTGTGTGGGTGTGTTGCATGAACCAGAAAAAGTCATTGTTGTGTCCATTCTCTTCAGCTAGCTGAAGTTAAAAATCAGTTTTCCTTCCACTTAGTATAGTTACACTAGTAGGGCAGCTTCAATGCTGCTGGGTTTGTATTCCACAATAAGATACAGCAGCTGCCTGGAGAACCTATAACCTATTTACTTCTGGTTGTCATAGAAAGAAACTACTGTGAGGCAAAACAGAAGCATTATGGAAACCCATCGATGAGGAGAGGCCACAAAACCTGCAGCTTACAGCAGCTGAAGTCCTGCCCTCTGAGCAGAGGCACACAGACAGTATCCAGCACACAGGGTGAAATACCAGCTCATGGCAACATACACAGTGGGATTGGTACTTGCACCCAAAAACATTTCTGAGGGTGAAAAAACCCCATAGCCATTAGTTACCACAAAAATATACTGTTGACAATCAAGTGTCACTCTAGCAACCTCAAGAGAAGAGACAACTGCTTGCTGAATGAGCAGCCCTGGCTGCAACATAACAGCCTAGTATATTTGCTAGACTGGAGCTGAGTAAGAAATTCGATAAATATAATCTATTTTTTTTAATTGATAAATTTCCCACAAGCCATCATAGCTGACCAACAGTATATTTGCTTTCCCAGGTATTTGCTGAAAGCTTTCTGCAAAAAATATCTTCAGTGCTCTTAAAAAATTTGCCTGCACGCATAGTCTTCTCGTGTTTTTGTTATTTATTTGTGACAGAACAAATACATCTCTAAGGATTTGGATTTTATAAAAAAATGTAATGTGGAAATGCCATATATTCTWGCACCAGCTTTAGTGTCTGTTTTTCCAAGATTTCCTACCATTAAACTGAATATTCATGGAAAATAGATTGAGAAAGGGTGTCAATAACACTGAAATAAATCCAGTATTTTATTCAAGTGATTATCCAGGAGCAGTTTTGGGCCACTTTCCCAATTCTTATTAAAAATAATAAAAAAAAGAGACAAAGAAGTCCTCTCATCCATTTATGAGTTATGCCACTTTAAAAGTTGCTATATTCCATTACACAGTCCCCCACCCACTTGTTTGCCCAAATGCAGTTTGCTACTAGATGGCTCCAGAGCAGCTGCCTTGCCCCAGAACAGCTGCTGGTGCTCTATACTTGCAGCTTCCTCTTGCTCTCTGATACTCCATAAAACTGCTTATATTCCCTGTAAAACTATTTTCACTCTGTTTGCTTAGTGACYGTGCACCACAAATATTCTCTTTACCACTAACAATCATGAAATGAAAATGTTTACAAAACCTTATTTAGCACCAGTACCTAATAAACTGCAGAAATGCTCTGAAGTAAATGTGCGCATGCATGTGTGCACTTGCATATGAATGAAGTATTTACCTAATTTTTCTGTGCAGCAGAGAGGTGGTGATGTGCTTTTACTAGGACTGCTCCAAGATTGCATGCATTTGGTGTCTACTGCCTAGTTTTATAACTATTTGAAGTTTATTTATGATCTGTGGAAGAACTGACATGAACTAGGTTAACTGTTTTTGCAGCTTTTTATGGAGCCTTGGTCACATCTATTCAAGATCAAGTGTTTATGCCGCATCAATGCAACCTTGTTGTTTTTCCTATCTCAGATCAGGTATCTGAGCACATTTGTCCTGCACTGCTTTAATACTACCCATCATAGACTCTTTACACATTTCTCCCCACATTGTTGTAACCTGACGTGTTCTGAAAGAGGAATTGTCCCATAGCTTTTATTAAGGTGACAATATTTGCTTTTAAAGGAACTGTGCTTCATAAGAGGGAATCATACTGCACATTTTAGTTCATTGAGTTAATTTCTACTACACCAAGAGTCTGAGGTAGACTTGTTTGCTCTTCTGTTTGCAGCAGACTGGTCTTTTTCGGATAATACACAGGGTGGCTGAGCAACACTTGGTAGCTTTCATCCATTCCTTTGCTACTTTTACTGGTATCTCACACACAGTATGCATTTCCAATGCCAAATCCCCTTTATCAAGCTCACAAAAACAGGCTGTGATGTGTTGCCAGCAGGAACAATGTGCAACTGGGTAAAGTCTTGGAAGGGAAAGCTTTGCTCCTGCACAAAAAGTGTTCATACCCATCAGTAGCAGGATTTGCTCTCTAGCTGATCTACTTTCAAGGCAGGGTAGGATTTAGGCAGAACCACCACAGTACCCTGTCTTTCTGAACTCCAGGGACTGAGAAACTGATACTTTACCTATTGTTTTAGGCATTTTTAAAGCATGTGGTTTGGATTGAAATATTTATTCCTTCTCTTGTGACCCCAAAATCCATGACTACTGTCTGCATAGTAGCTSTATTTCTTTTATGCCTAAACCTTCTTGCCAGAGTTTGTGTATATTACATAGATTCTTTGGTATGGTGCTTTTTGTTCCTATATAAGTGAATAATAATAGATAGATGGATTCCTTATTTTCATACATTCTGATAATCTTTAAAAGGGAYTTTTTCTATTATTATGATTTTTTTATCTTTAATTATTTATTTACCACCACTAACCAAGGACATAACTCAGCTGCCTTCTGTTGAATGTAGTGTTTCAGTTCCTTTTCCTGTCCTCATCAAATGCAGGAACCAGCATTACAAGGAGACAGACTAGAAAAATTTTGTTTCAAAAATACATCTCTGTTGTGTCCTGCATTACAGGAGTCCCACACTCAAAACATTAGAGACCTTTACCTTGCACAGCAACTGACTGCCAGTCAACAGAGGAACCAAAAATGTCGCTTGCCAGCACTAACGGCACTGCCAGCAGCACTGCCAGACCTTATGCTTTTTGACTGTATCTCAAATCCCAGATAATATATAAACCCAGATAATAATAAACTGTCTGTTCTGACAGACAACTTTGGGCTAAAAGAGTTTGCAACAAGACAGTACACACTACAGTCTTTTTCCTGGGACCTTGGAGGCTGGGCTGTCCTTAAAATCGAGTTTTGTGTCATGGGGACTTTTGAGCCTTCAGAAAAAAATCTTTCAAAATATTCATGAAGTTTACCTCTATATCTCTTTGTCTGACCATAAATACCTTCCATTTAAAACAGTTTTTTATTTCAGTATCTCTTGACAGTGAAGAGGTTCTTTTTCTTTGAAGGATTAAAGACAAGACATCTGCGCCTGTTCCTCCTTTTATAGTGCATAAATAGATAATATGTAATACTTTTACCTGGTGTTCTTCCACAACATTCACCTTACAGCAGGTACCTCTCTAATTCAATTAAGATATCACAGATTGGCTTCTGTGTATTGAGGAASAGGGCTTGTGTTTCTGCATGTTCCTCTTTGTCTTTGGGAAAGTAGCCAGAGCTACCTCATGCACCCTAAATTTAGAGTGGCCTTTGTTTGTCCAAAGCAGTTCAGAATATCTGATACCATAAAATGTGTGGGAGAGATGGTTTTATCTCTTAAGTATCCCCATCCGTAGCTTCAGGAATAACTAACTTTTSCTTTAAATCTGTAGATTGCATATGTTTTAGATTAGTTTCATTTGTGTTTTTGTAGGTTTTATGAGTTTTTTTAAATAATTTTCCTGTTTTCTGAGTAAATTATATGAAACATCTGCCCTAAATTTAATCTATCAAGCTCATAAAGGGAAAAGGCAGACGTTTTATGAGCGATATTATAAAATTTAGATAATTATCTTGTTTGTTTTAGCAGTTTCTATTTTGGTCTCTGTACAGTATTCTTCCATTAAAAGACAATTTTTATATGGTGTACTGGTCAAGAGGAACAACCAGTGATCACATAAAACGTATGCCTAATAGTGGGCATGTTAATCAGTAATATTCTATGTATTTTTAACTGAACTATATTCATTGTATAAACATAAACCTAATCTCAAACCTGTTATATGATTCTCAGATTAAAAAAGRAAGAAAAGCCTCTGTATAGACAGCAAATAAATCCACTAGCCTTCATTAGCTATGCAATTTATGCAAGTTCAAGTAGGATATATAAAGTATGTCTAGAGCAATGAATGCAAGATGGACTCATAGTAACCTTTTCTACCGCCATCTGCATCAGTTCACTGAAGTTCCGAAGTTTTGCCATCCTGTATCTACCACATGTACAAATCTTTTTAATGGAAGATGGAAAATTAGTCTGGGGAAACATCATCTTGTGCATGCCTCTTCTTATCTTCTTTACTAGACATCTGCCACTGTCTGCTGTCAAAGACAGTATCCTGTGCTAGTGTAAACCTCTGGTATGCCCTGATGTGGTTATCCTTGCTGCTCATGTGCTTTTTCCTGCCTTTTTGTCTTTTTTTTTTTTTTTTTGATTTGTTTTGTTCCAAAGCAGCTAATTCCACTAGCTTTGCAGGATAGAACCAAATATAGGATCAAAAACTGATGACAAAAGTATTTTATTTAAGAGCAAATGGTGATGGTTTAGCTCAAAAAAAAAAAAAATCCACTGCAGTTCCTCTCTTCCTTGCAGTCATGTGTGAGAATATGCACCAAAAAAACCTTATTAGAGCTATACATGATCTTCCTTCTCTCAGAGCTGGATCACAACCTTTCAAAGCTCATATGGATTCACAACAATATTTTGACTACGTTGGTCAGACCTCACCTCTTCTGGGCAGTTTTTCGATGACACTTGCTCCAGCCTGTCTTATGCCTTCTTTAAATTCTTTTAAGTGAGGTATAAATTGCTATTGCTCTTCTATTTCACATATTTTTTTTCCTGATTTCCGCAGTACTTTCCTCAGCCAGTGCATGCTCAGCTTGCATCCTGGGACTTCATGCTGGTCAGGAGGTCCAACATGTATCTAGTTAAAGCAGGCTCTGTGCTGGCCTAGTGGGAAGGACTGATCCTTTCTGGTTTCAAAAATTTTTGCATGTTCTGTAAAAAAAGGTAGAAAAGAGATTGAAAAACAAACACGTTGTAGAAATACAGCAAATTTTTTGTTGTTGTTGTTAGCAATGTGAAATCAGTGCGTCTTTCTGAGGGCTATTTATGTTGCAGAGGAGCTGAGAGGGGAAGGTAAGAGAAGCATGCATGTTATTTTCAGTGCAGAGAGTCTGCATTTTTTTCCCCCCACTATATATCAAAGGATAGAGAATTCATTCATTTGGAACTTACTAAGTGGTGCCAGAAGGCAACAGAAAATAATAGCAGTGCTAAAGGCTTAGCTGTGTGAATGATATGCAGTTTGTGCCCAGAATCTATTATAGTTAGTTGGAACTTCAGGGTTTAAAAGACAGATTTTTCAGACTTTTCTGTTAATCCAAAGTCTATGCCAACAAGGCTTCAGGGTCACTAGTTAAAACTCTAATTCTCCCTTATGGGTAGAATATGCTATAACATGCATACATAGTCTGTGTTCTCATGCTAGTAGATAAAAGAAGATGAGTAATTCTCTGAAAATATCTGAATATTTTTTTCTTGCTCTCTGTTTGAGAATTCGTGATTTCCACACAGTCACCCATGATAGAGTTTTACTGAAATATTATTTCAAACTTTTCTGACCACTCAATGCCCTAAATTCGGGGTTTTGTTTGTTAGCTTCTCTTTGTTGTCTTTGCCATTACTCCTGTTCCCCAGCTGGGTAAACACAATAATTTTCAATCACCTTCCTGATCAGTAGTTTTAATGGAATAAGCACTACAGACCAAACAGAGAGATCTGTGACCCCGTCTGGATTTCAGGCTTTCACCACAGCTTCACGAGGAATTTAAACCACACAAACCCAGAATGCCAGAGCGAGGCACTCCTGCTCTCCCTGCTTCACTGGTGACTCCCATCTGCAGTCCTGGCATCCATACCTGGTCCAGTGGCGCACGTATTCACAAAGCTGTGCCACACCTCTCCTGCTTCTCCTGAAGCCCATACCTCTTACCTGCGCTATGGGGCCCGGGGAGAAGCAATGCAGAGTGTGGGCATTTTGCTTCTCATCAGCAGAGGCAGTCTGCTATCTTAAGCTGACCATGAGACTGTGGGCTGAGTAACAGTAAGAGAAAAATGTAGCTGCCTGCCTTAGGATGTGGCTACTTTCAATTTTTCTCTATTACAGTAATTTCTGGTAGCTGGCTTTGATATTTATCTTCTCTAGGTACAGGTCAATGATGAGTCATTTAAACTTTGATTTTTAACAAAGCTGTACTGCTCTGTTGGTGTTGCCTGCTTCCAAGCATCATCAGAATCCCTGAGAAATCAGTGGTCTTTCCAGTGTTTGACACTGGAAAGTCATGCTTGCCTGTAATCTCATGCTGGGAGTAAGAGTAACTGTGCATATGAGAAATAGCAAGGGGAGTTTTTACCTCAGAAACCAGGGAAAGAAAGGGAGTTTAAGCGACAGGAGACTTTTGGGCTTCTGTTTTGTTGCAGTGTGAGTGGAGCCAGAGGRCAAATGCTTCCCTCCTGCTCAGTCTCATTATTCTGCCCTCTGTATGTCCCACCAGTCCGCTGACATCTTGAGCAGGGAAGAGAAAAACACACTTCTGGGACCCAGCAGGAGGGCTGACTGAKTCTCTCTATTCTCCTGCATGTGTGAATCCAGTATAAGCCAAATAAAAGTGCAAAATTAAAATATTTTCTCCTTTATATGTTTTCCATAATACCATTTCTTTGAGGATTTGAAATGCCAGGAAGGATTGCCAGTGTTTCGTCTGGTTAACTTACATGCTGATTGATGACTTTGATAATACGTGTAGTTTAATGATGTTTACACTGTTTGTCCAGCTAGGTATATTAAAAGAGTTTTGAGAAAATAGTAGACGTGCTAAAATTCTACCGTAACAGCCCATACATTAGTGGTGTTTTGTTGTGAACAAAGTCATTTTTCAGCCAAGTCATAAAGCAGCCTAAAAACAAGTGTTGCACTGTTTTCTTCAAATGAGACCGTTGCCATGTGACCAGCATTCATCTGACATCATTACTGACATAGCTTTCGTTAGTATGATATCTGATTAAGGCTCCCAGCCGTGGTGGAGCCAGACTAAGTAGTCTAAGTGAGGTGGCTGAGGAAAGTTAATGTGTCAATGTTACTATTGGGTGAGAGCGTCTGCTCAAAGTTTCCTTTGGAGAATGAGGATAGAAATGGTTGATGATCTTTCTAATGGGAATCTTCTGAAAATATTTGAAGATCTGGTAGTAATTAAAGATGTGCTGAACTCCAAAGAGAGATGTAATCAGTTCAGCAAAACACAAAGATACCATTTCTGTGTGAGGAAATGTGAATAAGGAGAAGAATTTAAAAAAGAAAAAAGAAGATAAACTAGAGAAATGCAATTAATCTCACATTTGCAGAAACCAATTAATGAAATCTCTGTGTAGCATGTGAATATATTTCTGGATTGTACATGTAAGTAAACAACCAGCCTTTTTTTAGGTCAAAATTTCTCTTTTATAAAAAAAAAATTATAAAACTCGAGGGATTCTCGTTACTTTAGGAAAAGATAGTTTTCAACAGCTACAGTGAAAAACATTTGCAGTGTCCTTCTGAGATGGGATAAGTTCCACTATTTCTACTTTGGCTTTTAAAATCCACAGTGATTACCACTGTATCCAGTAATCTGGAAAGCCTACTGAGTAGCCTGAAAAAATATCTCAACATAACTTTCTTTATCTCTTTGAATGGAATGATGGAATAATTTTTTTTGATAATTCCATTTCTAAAGCCTGTTATTAGTCTGTGCCCCAGTTTTGGTTTTAAACAAGGGACTTCTGCTATTGTTGTTCAATTTTTCCTTTCAAAATTAGAATATGGTAGGTTATTTTCCTTGCAGAGATGCCTTAATGCTTGATATATCTGTTATACTTGAAGTTCTATGGGACTAAGACTGGTCTGGGACTCAGATGCACAACTAAAACCTCCAGAGAGCTAGAAGCATTACCTTCTCATACCTGATGCTCAAGTGATTTGGTAACACACTTTGCATTGTCAAGGATGACAGAGGAGCACAAACAGAGTAACTTTCAGTGGGACGTGTGATTCCCAGTTCCTAGATCCCCTGTGGAAAAGGATTTAGGTAACGTACTGTCAAAGAGGGGAATTAAGGATTTGACATTGAAAAAAGGTAAGATGCACCAAAGAGTATATATAGTTTTAAAAAACACTTTTAGGTCAAAGAAATCTTTAATTCTGATACTAAACCATGGTCTGGCCCATAGTGTCTGGGCGCTAACTTTGTCTAGACGACCAAAAACCAGCAGTTCAGGAGATGTACTGCATTTGCACAGTACTTTTTCTCGAAAGCACAGTTTGTTCAGTTGAGTCTTATTTTTTCTTGTACAGATATACCTGAAGACAAATAGAGCCTATTTCAAAGAAATACTGAAATATTCATGGTATCGGTTACTCACCCACATTCAAAATCTTTAATAGTCTAAATTCTGTGTCATTTGACCTGGGCCAGCCAATGGGGAATGCTAAGATTTCATAGGGTATTGAGTTGGTGCAATTTGAACATTAATTCTCCAATAGAACCAGTGAAATGAATGGATAGACTTATACATTCAGCTGCAGTTTATTTTTGCAAGAAAAAGCTGTAGAGTCTGCCCTATCTTCATATAGCTTCTAAAAATTTAATACAAGACATTTGTTTCCACTCAAAGGAATAATGATAAAATCACTTTGAATTTGTTAGAAAAATACGGACTATTAAGGTACTACAGCCTTTTAAACGACTGTTCACATACATTTAATCTTCTTTTCCTTTGATTAGAAAAGGTTGTAACGTGATAGATCCATTTGACATTAGACTCAGCAACACATTACTTGGATGAAATCACACTTAAGAGTACTGCAGACTAGACCTGAGTAGCTTAGCTGATAAGGCACTGGTTTGTCATCTACAAGACAACAGTTCAAGACTTCTCTGATTTCTTAAGTCAAATTAATTTAGTTATGTCAGCTATGTTGCCATAAGATGATAATCCAAGCTGCATGGATGCCAGGCATACTATTACCTTCTTTGGCTAGATTGAAACTGTGTCAGAAATGCTGGGGATAGCTAGAATTCATTTCAGGTGTGATGAGAAAAATGGAACATGAATTTCAAGAATCATAAAATAACTGTCAATATACAATTGCTCCTTTGATTCAACTGTTCTTTTTTTCCTGTAAGACCTAGAGTGAAGCATGGCAAACCCACTTGAACTCTGGTTGGATCTAGGATCTATCTATTAGGTTTACTTAAAATAACTTCTCAACAATCAAACTGGAACCCCCACCTCACTGCCTTCTCTGTGCAGGACTCTAGCATGAGTTATTATCATGACTCAGCAGAGGAATTGGTCACTTTTTGTGTTTCTAGGCTCAACCAGCATCTTGTGAAGAATTCCTCTGAAGACACACTGTCTCCACTGAAAAACTATCTCTTCTGGGGTGCCTATTTCCTCTATGAATTTCCACTGTGACAGTAAATCTTTACAGGAGAGATATGAGAATAACAGAGCATAAATGCTTACAGAGAAAACACAAACATTCTTGTGCAAAAGTGACTCACTCAGTGAGAGATAAAGGGGCTGGAATTTTCCTAAGGAAATGTCTTATTAACTTACGTTTTATGTCTGTATCTCTGTCAGAAAAAGCTGTCATTCCCCCTACTTCTTCAATAACTTCCATTTCAGCCAAAATTTTGCAGAGGGAGAAAAGATGTAAAATACCTTCCAGTTTTGTCAAAGTATGTGCCTGGGTAGGGAAACAATATCTTTTATCAGTCCCACCGATAAAAACAATTTTCGGCATAAACCATCAGAATATCCGCTTGTGAAAATATTGCTATGAAGATCCAAACTACACCACATATGCTGCTAGCACTGTGTGTAGATTTCCACCCCTAAGTAAGTCTGCTGTTTTGTAAATGTCTATGAGAGCATGTTGACAGAAATCAGCATAAAAGGAGAATGAAATAATTCTGGTACTGGAATGAACTGCCCAAATTTGTGTAACATGCAGAAATCTGGAAACACTGATACTATTCAGTAATCTTAAATCTGAAACTAGTGACACTAAAATAACTTCCCTCCTTATTTTAATGCCAAGAGAAGATATTGAAGCTTGTTGCAAAAGATTAGGATATCAGTGACAGAAAGAGAGGTGCAAATAAAACTTTGGAAGTAGTGTTGACTGTAGAGATTCTATCAGTTTAGAGTACTTCAAGCGAGGCAACTGACAGCTCAGCTTCGAGATGACTGATCTCCTGAAAATGTGCCACTGTCATGCTATTTCCAAGAGATCTTGTTTGCTGTGGAGGTATGTAATTGAATTTTTTATTCACTATTACTAAATACGCTTAACATTAGTCTTCTCATTCAACTTCTATATCCATAGCTCAGTTATGTGATTAACTGAGCTGGTAGCATCTCTTCAGTTTTTGCAATAGCCTCAGTGATGATCAAATTTCTCAGGAATGATTGTCCACAATCCTTCAGAGCTTGTAAAACTTTTACATTTATCATAGAGCAAATAATCTGGTAAGCAGCCAAGCCTTCATTTTCCATCAAAGAATACTGAAAAGAATCCAATTCCTGGAATCTGATGCAAATGTGTTTTCCGTGAATTGCTCTGTATCCATGCACAGTTCAGAAGATGACACCAGACAAGTTATTTAATGAGTAAAATATTGTTGTTTCTCCCCCTGCCTCCACTAGAATTCTACATATCAGGTTTTCCAAGACACATATACTCTTTTTAATGACTTGAAATACTTTCCTAATGATTAAATTCTGCTTAGCTGTAGTAGACTCTTCCAGAACTTTTATAAGCCAATATAACGTATGTATCTGATGATAGGCTATAAACATTCATTTTAGGTCACTAAAAGCAATGCTTGGAAAACTGAGCTGTACATAACCAACTTTGTTTAACAGCTTGTGTGATAATCATTCCTAAAATTATATCTTGTGACTCAATAAAGACATTTGGCAGTGCAGTAGTGCTGTCCAGCTGTCCAAGATGTCCAGCTACTTGGAACTGCAATGTCTAAATTTTTCAGTTGCATTTCCACAATACTTCTGAGTCGTGAAGAGTATTTTTTGCCTGGAAGTTCAGTAGGATGCTTGACTTCAAGAAAGAACTCGTTGAAGATTTGAAAAGTGAAAATTAATTACTTTATGTAATGTGAAAATAGAGTTTTCATGCTGTTAGTTAATTCTGGTTCCTATTCTTTTCAATAACTTCCAGACACAAAAATATGGGGTAATTTTTTTAGCGTGAAGCAGAAGGCTAGTGTCTGGCACTTTACATCTCAGAAGTTTCAGTGGATAACACACGCAGGTGACTGGATAAAGACCAGCTTGGCCAAAGACAAGTGATGCTGTGGACAAGGCACCATCTCCAGCGCAACTTCTGTGGTGTGGCAATCAGACTCATTTTCTCAATCATGCAATTGTTCATTAGCGTGTGAAGATATCAGCTCTGCTGCATGTGGAACATGGAATGTGGTACTGTCCCTGTCAGCATCTTCTGTGCTCTTTGGTGTCTCAGCTACAGTAAGTACTGAGAAGTTGGGTGCTGCTGCAAATTTAAGCATCTACACTTTATACACAGACTGGCAGAGGTGCTACCTTCCTAAGTCATCTTCCCACAGCTGCTGACAAGGAACACAAATTTATATGTTGTGTGGGACTTTCTTTTCTACTCACCCACAACCTTATTTAATAAGCTGAAGCATTTTACTATAAAATCACCTTAGTAATTGTACTGTTTTCAACTGTTCCTAGTGTTGTCAAGAAGACATGACACAGAGCAGTGAAGGATACCTTAGCATGGAGATCATCAGGCTGTGTGTCACCCTCCATCCCTCCCAAAACAATTTACAGGTTCATCTCTGTAAGGATTAAGAGATGTCGCTGTTGTATCAAGGATGGAGCAAAGCAGGACACAAAATACAATCCAAGGAGTAGGTGAAAAGTGCCATCATTTTATTAATATACTGACCTCTTTTATACCTTAGTACACCTGAATGCCATAAGGCCATTGGTCCCCTGGCCATCCACCTCTCAGGATGATTGGTTAGGTCCAACAACGCCTTATTCCAAATATATTTCTAGACATATCATAACAATACTACATAACAACTCACAGGTGCACGATTAGATGTTTTTCTAAAAGAAAGCAACTCGTTGTTTTTCATAGCTTCTATGGGAAAAGACAGACTCTCACAGAATACTGTGAGAGCTGGAAGATTTCTCTGCTGAGAGCTTTTCAGTATCCATAAGGAGGACCTTTCAGGACTTCATCAGACAGGGATGGCACAAGAACTGTGCATTGATTCTGCAGTCTGAGAAGCCAAACTTGCCCAAGTTCCTGGTCACATCTCTATGCCTAGTGTGTGCCCTTCACCAGCTCTTCCTTTCAGTAACTCCTGTATGTATGCCAAGAATCTTGTAGATCAAGAACACCCCAACTTCCATCTGTTGTAGAAGTAGGATGTTCATCTTAGGTATCTTCCTCATTTTTTATTCTGGTGGCCAAGTTGCTAGTTCTTCTGACATCTTGACTCTGGATTCCCCTACTTATAAAATTCTTCCTGTTTTCCATTGAGTTTTCCTGCTCTGTTCTCTGGGTTCTTGCCTTTTTTTCATGTTTCCAAGTCCACTTTTTCATTGCTTCCTCTTTACCCCACATCTGCTGTTGCTTTGTTGCCTGCTGTTTCTGTCTTCCTGCATTGAAGCTTTTGTTTCTTCTCACAGGCTGTTCTGGAAAGCTCTTTATTTTATTTTTTTTTTGGTAGACTCGCCGCCATTATCTGCTCACGCATAAGATTAATTTGCTGCCTTTGAGGTATGCAGGCAGTAGAAAGTAGCAATAGTAGAATTAAACAGTCTGGAGAGCCTGGCTGCTCCCTAAGTAGGGTTTTTCTTGTCTTTTAAATTGCATGAAAATCAAAGCATTGGTGTCTATAGGTTCCTGGAACACTTTGGCACTTGTCAGCTGAAGTACTCCTTGATTGTCATCTTATAAAAAGAGAAACTGGGACTGCCGTTGGGTTTTGCTCTACCATGCCAGTCAGAAGCTAATGGCATGAACAGGAAGACAGAGGAAAAAAAAAGTTTAAGTGCTATGGATGTTTTGTGGAAGTTTTTTGAATGTTGTATAATTTTCTTATATGGGCAGTGGGGCTTTTTTGCCAGACTTGTACTGATATGTACAGACTCCATTAAAATATGCAATTTCTCAAACTCCAAACCAGGATGGTTCATAGTCACTTACTGATATTTCAAAGTTCTTTGTTTAAATTTGGTACTTTGAACATCCAAAGGAAAGAACCATGCATATAAAGGTTTAAAAAAACCCATCAACAAAGCCCAAAGTGAAAACCTGGACTCAGTGTTTTGTTTTCAACATTACTACTTGTAGTTCTTTGGACTATCTTGGCATGTTAGTGTAGTTTTCCCATATTTTGGATGACACCACGAATAAAGAGCTCTGCACAGATCATCTCAACCTCTACTTCATTATACAACCGTGCAAATCCAGCTGACACCTTAAATCTCAAAAACAAATAGAGATATTTCCATCTGGAAAATATTCAGAGAGGGGGGACAGGACTGAATCAAAGCAAAGAAAGACTTCCTTAGGAAAAAAAAGCATTTTGCAAGAGAAAAATAACAAGGGAGACAGAACATTAAAGKGGCAAATAAACTTGGGACTAGCATGGAGAAGTTAAAAAGACATTAATTGTTTGTTATTCCTCTGAATATTGAAACTCAGGATCATCAAAGTAAACAGAAACGAGGTTCTTAGTGCAAATGGATAGATCAGCTGAGGAGCTTTTTGCCAAAGGATGTAGCAAATGCTAAAAAAGTCTGTGGTTTGTGGAGAAGATCGACATATTCATGAAGCAACTATTTGGTGTGACTGTACATGCAGAAATGATTTCTTAGCCAATCCCTTAATTTAGAAAATAAGCAGATTCTGAAATTATTTTCATTTTTGAGTTGTGCCACTCTTGAAGACCAAGTGTCCTATATGAACTATAAGTAGTGTACATAGTACTATTTTCTTGTAATTTCTAACTTCATAGAATATTTTGACAGGCGACCTTTGTTTGTTCTAACAACCATATATCTACTTACCAATTTTAAAAAATTGTATTGTATTGCAAATATTGTAATGTGGAAACTGAAGGCAAGAAAAAAAAAGGGGAACAAGAGTGCTACAGTTTGTATGGATTTATTATTATGCAGGAATTGATGCTTGAAAAGATCTTGTTTCCTACTGACTGTTCTTTCTTGGCTGTCAGATTTTAACAGCTTTATTGAAATTCTCTATTTTATTGGCTCTTTTGAATGASAGATATTTAACATCCATTGCCAAAGTCATGTATTTGAGAACTTTTTGAATAGAAGCAAAAATGTGACCATACCCCAGAAATGCAGAATATTGTTCGCGAGTAAAAGCCCAAGTTGAGAAATCTACAGATACAACTGCTTGGGGGGTATTTCCTGTTCTAGTTCTCAAGACAGATTTGGCAAGATGCAACAGTGGGACTCCAGTAAGGAAAATAGATTGCAGGCTTTTAATCTCTGCAAGCTCTCGAAGAACTCAATCACTCAGAAAAATTGGGCCTAGAACCTAGTGTGTAATTATTATCTATTTTACTGCTCTGTTCAATATTGTTTTAATGAGTCCTGTTAGATAACATGAAGTCTGGTAGCAAGGCCAGATTTATTTTGAAGCAATTTTAATTTTCATTTCAATCTTTTACATTTTGCCTGCTCTTGGCTTTAGAGTATATGGTCAAAATCTTTTTTTCTGTGTCCACTTTCTCTACAGTTTTTTTAAGATATGGAGAAAATTGGGAAGAAAGATACTGCAAAAAAATTAACAGAACATAATACAGAAGGATATACTGGGATCAAGGAAGATACATTTCCTAACAAATTTACAACTCATACAGGTAACAAAACCAGCTGTACTAATTTTTTCTTTACTAAAAGGTCTGTGTGTATAGGCTTTTAACTGAATAGGCATTCTTAATTTAGTTTTTTAATAGCAAGCTAACACAGAACAAAAAGCAAAGGATCTCAAGAGCTGTAGAAATTAGAATTAGCAGCTTTATTTCTTGCAATACTTTTCCATACACCTAGGGAAGACCAAAAGTAAAAGGCTAAATATGTCCTTTCCTTTCTTGCAGCCTATTCTGAATTTGGGCCGGTATCAGTGAGGAATTTGGGTGCCGGCTTAAAGTTTCAGTTAACTGTAGACCCCATTAGTAATCTGCCCCGTGTAATTTGTCACAGTCCCGAACTTGGTCTGTGTGTAGATTAGGAAAGTGAAGGTGGCAGAAATTTAGGTCAAGGGATGGCAAAAAGTACATGTAATTGTCTCCAGCGCTCACGATTAAGTCTCAAAACAACACTGAGAAGAAAGTTTCAATGACAAGGCCAGCAGGCCCTCACGGGGTGAACAAAGTCTCAAAATGCCTGTAAGTTTTGGGAGGCAAAGGTCACAGGAGCAATATTGGGCCACTCCAAGTCTATGTCATAAACTGTCAATAAAGAGCTCTTGTGCGGAGCAGACCTTGTGTTTTCTCTGCCTATGTTTGTTWTTCCCCAGCACCCCATCAATTCACAGTGCAGGGTTAATAAAAATCCACACAAGTCTCAAGGTGTTTCCTTTAAACTTCTTTGGAGGTTGTGTGGATAGACAATAACACACATCTGACTGCATGCTCAGACCCCTAGTGGTCTATGCTCTTTTTGCAGTGCTTTTTAACACACATTGCACATATCTGGCATGATTAAACTGCAGGGCTGCATTTTTAAATGAAGTTTATCTGGACCAAAATTTTGCATATAACATAAATCAAAGGAATCTGTCACAAGAAGAAGACCTGAATCATCTTGGCCACACTGCTGGCATATCTAATCAAATTTATCATTGCATGACAAAGACTAAACCCCAAGTCTAGTTAAAAGAGAAGATGAAGCTCTTCTGTCTGATCTTCCTGGCCCTCGATTCATTTTTATTCAAGTTTTTAAAAGGATATCTCTGACCTTTAATCTCATTTTGTCTTCTTAAACATCTTCTGGCTGTCTTCAGATTCCACAACATTTTACAAAATTGTGTTTGGGTTGAAAATTCATATTAATAGCAAGGTTGAAAGAAGAAAAGACTAATACCTTGGAATCACAGCAGCTATTCATCAAGTTTAATTGCCACCAGGTCTACTTAAAAGAGAGCTGGTTTACCTACATTGTGTTGCACAGTAAAGRAAAATACCAGAAAGAGACAATTATTTTAGCAGGTGCACATTGATTTGTGGTTGAGCTAATTTCTAACCTAGTGAGCTAAGTTACCATGTTTCGTTTGGGTTTTTTCATAACAATCTGAAAAAAGATATTCTTTTACAGGTCAGTTTTACCAAGGATTTCTGTGTCCCTAAGAAAATTTTGTACATAAATGACAGAAAGCCAGATTGATGCTGTTCAAATGTGGCTTTATTTTGCATCCCACTACAATAAGATACAGATAGAACAACTAAAAATTATGTGATCAGTTTTCTGTCAGCTCTAAGGGCTCTGTGATGTTTTATCTCCAGTTCTAGTAATTTAAAAGGTCAAATGATTATTTTAAAGAAAAAGCAGCTAGAGCAGAGTGTCAGGAAGTGAGATAAAGAAAATCCTTTTATGTTTGAAAATATAGCCTTATCTTAAAGTTCACTTTTCATGTAAAAATAAGGCCAGCTCTGAAAAGAACAAACAATATTTTATTTTGTAAAGGAAACAAATGCAATTGATGCATTTTTTCAGTAGAATACAAGCATGTTGTTTTCTACAATTGTCAGTCCTTCACCTATCATAACAACTGTGGTTATATATATATATATGAATACATATATATATATATATGTATATATATTTTTTAAAATTTATTTATTTTTCTGCATGAATAGCCTTACCTTTGTGTGAAAATGTAGTTAATGGAAGAGAACTAGACCTGAAATTCCATTATAGACTTTGATATAGACAAGCCATTTTATCACTGGATTCAGAAATTATCCTGGTGAATCAGAAATTTTAATAAATCAGAACTAATAAGATCATGACTGAGAAAATTATCTAGACCTTTTTATGAATAAGAGTATCCATTTGTCGCATTTCATCATAGCATATTTATTCTATAGGAAAGTATTATCCTTTTTTAGGTTTTAACACTATTACACCCTGATCTGAAAAAGCTGACACTACGCCATCAATTTAAACATCACATTTCATTACTGATATTTCTGGAAATAGCAGAAAAAAAAAAAGGGGATAACATTAACATAATGGGTAGTGAAATATCAGAATCAAATGCAGGCTATTGAACATAATCCCAAACCTCACATCCTGACTAATCAGAAATTACCACAGCAGCACATAGTGTTGGCTAAAAAAGCCAATAAAACAATTTGATACTTTCATGGTTTGGAATTTATGATAAATTTGAAATGCAGATCTGGCCAATCGAAAAGTTAAGTACATGTTTACAAATTGTTTATCAGAGGTTTATTGTAATTAAACTATTTTAAAGTTATTTAGCTTACTTTGTAAACAAATCTTATAAAATAATTTTTTGGATTTATTCGGGATATTTATTGGCTGCAGAGCTGTTCTTAGATGTTTCTGTGTACTAATTGCTGAAACCTCCTTTTCACCTCCTTATGCTCTTCCTTTCACCGAACTTTTGCTAGAAAGGAATTAAAGAGTCCTGGCAGAATGATGAGAAGTGTGACATTCAGGAGAGGAAAAGGTATTTCCGTTAACCTTCTGCATGAGGGCATTAATAATAATCTCCTTTAAAATTCTTGGGGAGATCTATCTAGGCTGCCTAAGAGAGGTCTGGCTTTAGGATAAACAATACATGAATTAATATAAGCCAATTAATATGCAAACAGAACCCATAAAAGCACCTTGCTAGCTGAAGACTGACCAGTGTGACTCATCTCTGACTTATTGTGCCCTCAAGAAAACATGGTAGGTTAGCTGCTTTTTGACATATATCCTCATCTGAAAGCAAAGTGGTTCTTGGAATTTAAATTCTACTTTTACAGCCCTTCAGTCTTTTCTGGTTTAGCCTCATATATTCAGTTGCAACAACCCCATGCAACACTACAGGCTGGGGGAAGAGTGGCTGGAAAGCTGCCCAGCGGAAAAGGGCTTGAGGGTGCTGGTCAACAGCAGCTGAACGTGAGCCAGTGTGCGTCCAGTTGGTCAAGAAGACCAATGGCATCCTGGCCAGTATCAGAAATGGTGTGGTCAGCAGGACCAGGGAAGTGATTGTCCCTCTATTTGGCACTGGTGAGGCCACACTTCAAATCCTGTGTCCAGTTCTGGGCCCCTCACGACAAGAAAGACATTGAGGTGCTGGAGTGTGTCTAGAGAAGGGCAACGAAGCTCGTGAAGGGGCCTATGAGGAGCAGCTGAGGGACCTGAGGTTGTTTAGCCTGGAGAAAAGGAGGCTCAGGGGAAACCTTATTACTCTCTACAACCACCTGAAAGSAGGCTGTAGCCAGGTGGGGGCTGGACTCTTCTCCCTTGCAACAAGTGAAAAGACAAAAGGACATAGCCTCAAGCTGCACCACAGGAGGTTCAGGTTGGACATCAAGAAGAATTTCTTCATGGAAAGTGGTTGTTAAGCATTGGAACGGGCTGCCCAGAGGTCACCATCTTGAAAGTGTTCAAGAAATGACTGAACATGGCACTTAGTTCTCTGGCCTAGTTGACCRAGTGGTGATCAGTCAAAGGTTGGACTTGATGATCTTGGAGGTCTTTTTCAATCTAAATGATTCTGTGATTCCATCATATTTTATGATTTTTTCAACATTAATGTACTGAACAATGAAATACATAATACAGTAATCTGTCAAATGAGAAGAGTCTACAGAGTTTTTGGCCATCTAGACACAGATTGAAAGGTGGTAGCATTGAGATCTTTGAGAATTTTTGTAGCAAAATAACGGTTGTCCTACAACGTCTGTTTATGCCCTACTGTAAAGATACAAGTGTAGTGAAAAGTACACAGAACTGTGCAATTCTTATTTATACTGTTACCACATTTATACTGTTTCCAAATTGTTTTCTTCTAATGACTCTTTATGTCAGCAGAAATCATTGTATTGATTCAAGCCAATCAAGCCAATTGATTCATTGGCAATGGTTCCAGGTGAATTTCTTCCGTTCTACAAAAACATTCTGGAAATATGTAGTAGCATATCACAATAAGTAATTCTGTGAATTACAATATTTTTCTGTGAAATTCTCACATATTTTAAGAAATATATCTTCTGGCAGACAAACATTTCTTTACTAACAAGAAAAAAAGTCACAGAAAAAAATGCTGGATTTTTAAAATAATTTACTGAATGATTAATGATGAAGCAATATTATCAGGTGTTACCACGATGTTACCACCCCAGAATCATAAATAACCAATAAGTGGAGATAATTATTTTGACTAATTTCATTGACTTGAAAAGAAGTTTCTATTAATCTTGACAGAAAATTCCATCAYCTCTTTTTGTTTCCTCTTGGGGGATATTTTTAGATGAAGAAATAAGCCATACCTACTTAATGAATTACCTGTTATGAATTATTCCTTCAAATCCAGTCATCAGGTCAAACCTTTATCATTGCCTGGGAAAAATCACTTACAATCTGTCAAGAGCTTTAAAATGTTTAACACGTGATGAGGAAGGATTATGTTTTTTCTGTTGTCGGAAAAAAACCCCGATACATTTCTTCAGCAAACAGCATACAACCTTCCAAATTGCCCAAGTAAAAGTCTATCAAAAACTTAGTTGCTTCTCTGTTTAGGTTAGTTTTCTACAGCAGAAAAGTGAGGCATTTTATTGAACTTCCTCAAATGACAAATACAAAGCTCTCTCACTAAGAAAGAAAAAAGTGACTGGTATTGGCATTGGTAGCAATGTCCTGTTTCTCCTATTGAAACACACGGGCAAGTTAAAGCCTTATTTCTATACCGAATTTCTGCTTTTTGCATCAGATACACTTTGTAAGAGGCATAGCTCAAAGCTTCCTTTTTTTAATTCAAAACAAGGGAGAATTTCCAACTAGTTTAAATGGAATGCAATATGGTCCACAAGGTTTTAAATTAGGGACTAGGAAAATTATTTACCTTGAATAAAACTGACCTGAAGCTTCATGCAAGACTGATACAAAACTTTGTAGCTTGCAAAAATCTGACTTGAAATAATCTGCAATTTTAATATGTTATCATGGCAGGGAAATAATATAATTTTTGTCTATTCTATAAGGCATATACCCTTATTTTGGGGATCTTGAGGTCATTCAGTTAAGCATCTAGATTTTCAGATGCTTGCTTAATTGAACCTCTAAACCTTTTGACTTTGCCCATCTCCAATTTAAAACTCCTCTCTGGGAAAGTTATCCAGATGTAAGTTCTACAAAAGCACACCTGGCAAAACAACATCTGCCTGACAATGACTTAGTGAGCCTCAGTAAAGGCTGACATGTGTGCACATGCAATTGGACCTTATACCAACAAAGTGTTTTACATATTAGTGTACACTGGGGAGTCCTGAATCCTGACAGAAAAATATGATGGCTTTTACACTTTAAATTGCAGTGAAGCTGTATCCACAGATGGTGCAGGTACAACACGTGCTTTTATACAGCTGGCAGGTAAGGGGAGGTTGTTTCCATAACAGCTTCTTCCTGTTTCTAGTGTTTGCTTCGATGCAGTTGTTGCAACTTGAGATCAGCATTCTGAGTAACTGCTGATACAATGCTGACTGAAAACTCCAGTATCAATGAAGAGGTTTCTGTTGACACTTAGAGATGACAAAATATCATTCCCTCTCCTTTATGACAGCATCTCTTTCATAAGGTATATGGGGCACATTTTGTTGTGGTTTGGTCAGAGACAGGCACTGAGTAAGTTAACAGAGTTCCTTTGAGATTAGTCGGCTGGAGAACTCACAGAGCCATTGCTATATGCCAAATGGCCATGCTTTGAAGATAGGGAAAGTAAATCTTACATGGTCAGGTTCTTGCAAACGAACAAAGGAGCTTTAATTCTGAAGGAAAAAGGGCTGATACATAGCCTGTTCTCTTACGCTGACCTTTGTTTTAAAACTATAACAAAAATTCCGGGAAATATTTATACTTGGCCAAATTCTGAGAGCAGGACAAGGCCCAGCTGACAGCGACTATCTGAGTGTGGAATAAAAGGACATTTGTACTCATGAAACGGAGTGGCAGTCCTGCACTTCAGGGCTGCAGAAGCCCTCTAACTAAGGCAGGATTCATTAATTTTTTTCTGATGAAAAATGCAGTGCATTCCTCTGGGTATGCAGTCTCACCCATAGTCCTTCTCTTTCTCAGCCTGCCCGAGAACTTTATGATTTTGTGAGAGTTGTACATTAYAGTGTTTAGTCTTAGAGGACCGGATCAGTACTGCTTTTAGAAGGGCACGCCTGAACTTTTATCAAGGTGGCTTCCAAGGATAAATGGCCAGGGATAAAAGTTGTCTGTGAGAGTTAGGGAAATCGTCTGCCTACCTCTAGTAGGCCTTATCTAAGTCGAGAGTGTGCTCATCCATTTTTAAAGTAACCCTTTCCTGCCTCTTATTTTGGCATCTGCGGCTTGTGGAAATGTTCCCTCATTTCCAGACAACAAGGGGTGGTTGTGCCATAGCATAGGATTTACAGGGAATTAAAGTTCTGCGGCAGATCCACAAGCAAAGTTGTATAGCCTAGTGAACAGGAAAAAATGAGCCAGAACTGTAAGTTTGCAGAGTTTGCAGTAGAGGGACACCAGGTTCTGCTGGAAGAACATCACTAACATCATTCCCCTGCTTCCAAGTTGGTTATTTTTATGTTGCCTTTAACCTCTTGGACATGAATCTGTTCGTGTCCAAAGCCTACACTGCATTGCATGTAAAATATGAGCTGACTCTTCCAAACCATTACCAGTGAAACCTTGTGTCATGACATCTTGCTGCCTCTCAGCTCACTTCTGCACTATAGACTTTTCCAAAAGCTTGGGTTGGTCAGCAGTATGATAAGGTGTTTTGGACAATGGTGTCAGCAGCGATAAGCGTTGTCAAGGTGTACAGCTGTCTCCTTAACAAAGGCACTGCTCCTAATACTATGCATCACACTCACCCCCCTATTTGCTGTATTCACTGATACAATTATTTCTTTTTAGATGTTGAAAATTCTGAAATCAGATTTTTTTTCATGGAAAGGGGTATAAGTATTGAGTATATGCAGGCTAGGCTACATCTGCATGTGGAATCAAATAACCTCTTGRTATCTGACCTTAGAGACCAAGACCAAATCTTTTAATGGGAACTTAGACATTGTCTTATAGCAACACAATTGACTTGCTGGGAGGTTTGTGTAACACCTACCAAACCGAATTTCCATCATGCTGTAGTGTTTACACACTTCAGCAGCATACCTTTTTGTTTTTTTGGTTTGACTGGTTAATTAATTCTTTTTTTATTTCACTAATAGAACAAAAATTCTGTAAATCATGTGATTTTTATAGATGTTGGAAATAACTGAATAATTTCAGATTACTATCCCAGTGTCAACGCCTGAGTATAAATTTGACACCAGTCTAGAGGAAGGACCAGACAAAAGCAAAGCTTCTTCATTTCAACAGAAAGCTCCAAATCTGACTGAATAGTCTGAATAGACTGAAATATTGGTCCATTCTTTCATGAACAATGAAGATTTTAACAATTGCCAACACAGCTTCTGAGGAAAGCTAATAATTGTTAAATCATCAGATTAAAGGAGATAATGAAAAAGCAGTGAAAATTGTGGAGAAAGTAAGGCTAATGAACTGAGATTGATCATGTAATTCACAGACTTTATCATGAATTTGTTCAACCCAGAGAAAAGGAAAGCAGAGACTGAGAACTTCAGATGTGGACCAGAAATTCTGAGTTTCTATACTGCTGCAGTACAGGACAGGACAGCTTAAGCTGCTTGAAAAGCACACAGAAGTTAGATACAACTATTGCTGAACATAGTGTAAAAGGTTGTTGGAGACCCCAGTAAGAGACATTTCCCCAGCAGGAAATCCCTCATCATTTTGGGCATGTGGGTTAATTATAGTAAGGACAACATGCTTACAAATGTATGTGGACAGAGCTATCAGTTTGCCTTTCTCACCTATCTTTGTACCAGGAGCCTCAGCTGAACAAGACTTAAAAAAGTATCTTGTAACACCGATAGCACCAACACTGCTGGGACTACAAAGGTTTGGTCTCACTAGCCACTGAGGAGTGGGCAGCTATTAGCACAAGGGCTGCAATACTGCTGGCTTTGGTGGTCTCAATACTTCTTTGTCAAATGGGATTAAAAGAATTTGTAAAGAACTGAGAAGCTGCTGGGTTTTTTCCAAGCTTGGAGACCAGATGACGCATGCTGTGATTGCTCATGAGACGGGAGAATGAGAAATCTGAATTCATTGGACAGGACTATGTCAATTAAGCATATGGGAATGTATTTGTTGTGCTCAACTATGCATTTAAATTTAAATAATTGAACATCAGTACAAAATTTTAAAGAATGGATACTAGCAAATCTAGTTTTAATTAAATGTTTTAATTTAAAGTTATTTTAAATAGTACTTACAAAGTTTATATTTTAAAATACTTCCTATGTTGACTGCAAGATCTTTTTCAGAGATTTCTTTATGGTAAATTTGAGGTTTAATTCTGTATTTTACTTTTTGAAATACTGTAAAACATTGGAACCGCAGGCTCTGTTTCAGCAAGAAGTTAAGGTGAGATGCAGAAAAAAAGGACTGTAATAACTGTGCACAATATAGTCTGATGACTCCTCCACCATTTCAGTCATACCACAGATATTTCTGGATACTGTCACAGCATCTGTGGAACCATATTCCAGCTGTTCTCAGACTTTCTCATTTCTGGGAAACCTACTCCTCACTCAGCTCCGACCACAAATGTCCACACAATAGAAATCCAGTCGTTCTCCAAGAAATCAGTCGAAGACTCACCAGAGACTACACCAGAATATCTGTGTTATTTTTTCACTCCCTTCTAAGGACCTTTAGAATCACAAAGTCAGACATGAATTCATTACCTCAAAGTAAGACACTGACACTTTTGTGAACTAGCCCTCATACAGTTGCGTGTAAAGGTTTTTCCCGAAGCCACTAAGATCTTTAGAACAGGTATGTCCAAGCTGCAAATCAGGATGTCAAGATAGCCAAACCCTCACATTTTAATAAGTAAAAAAAAAACCCCAAAGTAAAGGAATGAACAGGTTTTCTGTTCCCTTTAAAATTTAGGCAACTTGCTTGATGACAATCAGCAGTCCTGTCACTTTCAGATGTCACCAGCTATCACTTGCTGCTGCTTTACTTCAGATTTGAAGTTCCATCTGTTCTTTGCTCTTTTTTGGTTCTAAAAAACCTTCCTACCATGGTGTCTAAATACTTGGGAAAGCATTTTCAAAAGATATAAAAATGTGTGTGGGATACTTCAGATTTTCTTAAAAAGAAATAAAAAAGGATAAACCTTCAAAGTCCCATTGAAAATTTGTATATCTGTATAAATTTGATTCCTCGTGTCTTTAACCTCAATTCTAGTATACAGAACTTCACTGGATTCTTGTTTCCAATAACTGTTAGTAAGCTTATATACTAGTTCATTTTTATAATATTGCACACTAAGCTTACCTTTTAAGCTTACCTGTGGATCACTAGAACTCATACTGTGTTGTTTAAATATGTACATGTAGAATGCTTGCGTGTGTACCCACGAATTAAAAGAAATAAATAGATAAAAATTAAACTGTTAAACTCAAACTGTATTCAAATAAATAACTTACCCTAGTCCCTAGCCTACCCTAGTCTAGATTTTTTTAGTTGGTGGTTTGTTTTTTTTTTTGGTAAGAAATCTCATTTTGCTGCAGGATTTTTTTTTGAAAATTTGCTACATGTGCACAGGATTTAACCAATTAATGTGAAACAGCAAAAAAAAACCCAAACAAAACAGAACCCAAAAAACTCCAACTGGTTTCTGGAAACAGTAATGTGCACTGGTTACACACTAGATTTTAGGCTTGTCTGCAGCAGGAGCATTTTAGCTCGTACATCTAATTTCTGGACTTTGTCTCTCAAGAAAATTTCTAAATTTTCTTGTTTTCTAAACTTTTCTTATAGTGCAGCTTGTTTTGATTCTTATTCATGTAAGTTGCTTTTCTGATTCCGTTCAGAAGGATGACTGTTATCCATCTAAAAAGAATATATTTTAAAATCTGTTAAGCTCATCATTATATGCTATTGGATGGGATATAGGAATAGTCACAAGGGTTTAAAGCAAAAGTTATCATTATCATTGTTACATAAAGATAAAAACTAGGTAGCCTTTCTTATACAAGACACAGAAAATCAATCAATTTCTCCATTATCATGTTATTCAGAAGCATACTAAATGCAGCTTATTAGGAACTACCATTTTCATCCCTAAAGTACAAAGACAAGAATAGAACCAAAACGGGATACTGATAAGGGGAATTATTTTCCTATGCAATTAGCAATGTTATTCTTTTTTGCAAGATGACATTGTAGCCAGGAGCTCATGAAGGGTTTTTTTCCCTAAGAGATTTTTTGGCTATGTAAAACATCCTGTGTAGTCAGGGCTAAAACAACAAGAGATTCTCAACTCTTTGACTGCTGGTCTTTAGCTTACTTCTGAAAAATAACATAGATTTAAAAATCCCTTTTCTTCTAGGTGTCTTATTCTACAGCAGGCTTTCTACATCAAATTTATTTCCTCTTTCTTTTAGAACATCAATACTGACCTTTAAAAGGAAAGTAATCCTAAACTACCTAATCTAGGGGAGAGAGAGTCAGCATGACAATCTCCTTATGGTATGATCAATAGCTTTGTGTAGGAAAAGGGAAGACTGCATAAGTGAAGTCTAGGATAAGGAGTAGTATTACTGGGAGCATTACTAAAATTATCGTGATATTCAGAGGTTTCATTTTGTGGCTTTTTGGGCCAAAAATTAATCTTTATCCAGAGAGCTTGACAAATGATACTCGGGTGTCTAACAGACAAGCAGATATGTGAGTGATTATGGTTGCTTGCAGAAGGTGCTTTGATTTTTTATTTGCTGTGGCAGTGTTTTTCTTTACTTCCATGACAATAAAAAAGAAGATAGTATCTAAAAACCTGCTTTAAAAGCTTTTCATTATTTTTTCTTGTCTCGTACTAAGTAGCCAACAAAAGAGAGTGATGATTATTTTCCGTGTGAATAATCCATGATCAGAAAAGGTGTAGGAATACTGACCTATTGTTCATTCATTTCAAATAAATTTACTTTTCTGTATAGTTCCTTATCTATTTTCATGTCTCAACCGTTTGTATTTAACTGCTAAAATGAAATCAGTACAAGGTGGTTGTGAGAAAATGCGTTTGGCAGTGTCTCAATAATATATATCTAGAGAGGGATGAACACAGCTCCTGTCTGAATAAGTGTGGGGGAGTCATGACTGAGTTACACAAAAGGATGAGCTGAATCATACAACACTGATAGGAAAAGAACTCTCTTAATAATAAGTCAGGGAAAACAGTGCCTAATTTATGTGAAAATAAATGGAAGTGGGATATGTGACTAGAAGGTGATAGCGAGCTGTGTTGAGATCTCTCCTCACATACTTTTCTCATCTTGGTAGCACATAAGCCAGCCCATTTGTTCCATTAGAGACTTCAGGCTTTGGAGTGTGAGAGCTTCTTGATTTGTCTCCCAGGTTGGCCCTTATAAAAGACAGCTCCTGTGAGGTCATAAAATCCTTGGGATGTGGGGCTTTAAAGCAATTGCCAAAGGTACAGTTGGGTCAGTCAAAATAAAGAAACTACTCTAAACTCATTCTTGTGGACTGGGAAAATTGCCACACTTCTCATGGTGTTAGGTGGACCGTCTTGAAAGATGACATAGAATGCAGAATCATGTAGTGCTTTCATCGGCAAGCAACTTTTGATCCATATTTCTCCTAAATCCAGCCCTTAGGTAACAGATAATTGTAGAATGTATTTAATTTTGGACACATTCCATATTTACTTGCAATAACTGCCCTGTGAGACTCATTAATGCTTTAAAGCTTCCTATTAAATGGAAACCTCACAGTACTTTCTTTCTAATAAAATAAACTGAAAGGTGAAAATATTTTCTGTTTGTTTTTTAATTATGAATGCCTGTCTCAAAAAATTGCTCTTAATTTGTTGGATTATTTTAGTTTTATGTCCTTTCACAGGCATGTAGATGAATAATGAAAAAAAGTGCAATAAAAGCAAACAATAATTACTCATGTTGACCTGAGGCATTTAAAGAAATAGAAGAAAGTCTAAAGAAACAGATTTCCTATAGTGCTACTTTCTTAAGTATACTTAGGCAATTAGCTTTAAGAGGAGATAATTTCAGTTCACTGAGGGTGCTCTTTTAAGTCTTTCTCAGAAATTTGGATTTTCCATTGATAGTAGTTTTAACATGTCACACTGGAGCCAGAGTGAATTAAAGTGAAGAGCTGCACAGTCTAAACAAACAGTCCTTCCCATGATCAGAAGCCTGACAACATAACAGCATAAATTATGTCACATGCCCACAAGTAATGCAGGAACAATTAAAAAAAATAATAGCAAAACCTCACTGCCATCCATAAACAATATGTGATGTCTTTTATTGAGCTAACATTTTAAGCTGTCTAATTTTACAATTTATCTTGTTACATTCTTACCGGTTTTAAGAAAATAAGCAACAAATATACCCTGTTCTGCAATCCATTATTTCTTCTGATTAAACGGTGACATAGAAATTCTCCATGAAAATAACTGGCTAAATCCTCAAAGTCATTAATGAAAAACAGAACAAGTTCAGTTCTTAACTCATTTTGAAGGATATTTAGGATATACAATATATTTGTTTGTGGGTGTGTATATTTTAGCAACTTATTTTACATATTGAAAATTTCTGTTTTAATCTCATTTATGCTACCTCTACATCTCTCCATTTATCATTTCCTTCTGTGTTACTTTCTAACTAAATAAGCAATTAAAGTCTTTGATTACTGCTTGCTGTGAGGATCTCCCCCTCTTTGACATGGTTGTTCTCATCATTGAATGTCCTCTTTATGTGCAATTGTAGATGGAAAAGCACAAAGTGGTTGAGGGCCTTGACTCAGCAAACAAACAATCTGACACAGTTTCAGGCATTGCTACCTCCCTCACTCTACACAGGTGTGTGCTGCTATCCTTCCGCTAGAAATGTTACATTTGACCTCTTTTAGTTCACAGTCTTCAGTGGCAACTTCGGATAACATCTGGAAGGTGAGTCTTCAGTGCAGGCAATATGTGGCACTACACCCAGCTGATATCCCTGCAAGCAGATGCCATTTCTCCCACTGTGCTTTCATTAGCCCTCCAGCAGACTTCTTTTCCACATCAGCTATAATAGGAATGGAAAAAAGGCTTTTCACCATTTTTTTTTTAAGTGTATGTTGCTGCAGATTTTTCTTGTTTAAATGTGCTCTGTTGTTGCACATTTGACCAAGTGTAAGTTAAATGGTAAAACTGACGGCAATGCTTCTCATATTCTATCCTGTTCGTTGTACCTACAGACAAGAGGCACTTGACAATGACAGTACCTTGAGGACTTCCCTAACTGGATGGTAAGAAGAAGGAGGGGTTTTACCCTACCTGAGTAGAATTTAAAGATTACTGTGTAGCACACAGGTTTCCGACGGGAAATCATCCAGTTGGACACTGCAGGTAAGAAAGGGTGTAAGATCTTTTCACATATCACCTTGTCCTTTCCCAGCCTCAGTCTTAAGTTTTCCTAGATATTGTTTGTTGATCACATATACACGGTCAACTACAGCTCTGGAAAGTGCTTTAAGAATTTAGACCAAAGGCAGCAGAAGCATCATTAGAAACTACAGAGAGAAAGAGAAATCACAGTATATGAATTTCTAGTTGAGGATGTAGATACTGTTCTAAAAATTGCCTGCCCTGGGAAAAAACATTGGTTCTCAGGTTTTACAATGTACCATCACAGGCAAAGTTTAGAGTCTTCTATTAATCTATTTTTTATCATTTTTCATATGTAAATGTTAAGGATGTATTTAATTGTTTTTCTGATTTGGACGTCTTTTATTTTGCATATTACATCTGCAAGAAATTATAATTTATCTCTTCCAATAAAAATGGCATTTGGAAAGGATAAACGACAGGTGAAGACTCTTACTATACCTACAGAACCAGTAAACTCTTCATTAGGTTCATGTTGTTTTCCGTCTCTATAAAAATCGTTGTAAGCAACATTAAGTGATAAGTTAGTTGTGTATTGGTATGGCTCCATACCAATCATGGCAGCCATTTTTAAAAGAGGGAATTAAAATATTAAAAGTCTTAGTGAATTAGATGCCCATCCCATTTTAGAATGACCTGAGCATTAGGAGCAAATATTTTACTCAGACTCCTAAAATCAAGACCAGATGCCTTTCTAAATACTATGCTGTAATTCAACCATATTTTTATTGGACACAGTACAGGAATTACTGAGTGAAATTCCATGGTTTCTGTTATGTAAGAAGTCAGACTACATGATGGCACGATCCCTTATGCCACTAAAAGCTCCAAATAACTGAAGCTGAAATCCCATTTGATTTGCTCAAATTTCACTTTCTTGGTTGTTGTGGTGTCATAATTTCACTCAATCTCCAGCCACTGAAGTAGGTTCTGAGGAAAACTTTGTAGGCAAGATTTGTATTTTTAATGTAACAAATGAGGAAAACCCACAAAACTTTGGGAAAACTTTCCTGTGACATTTCCACCATGTTTCGTGTGCTTATTCCACTTYAGGATTGAGCTGAAGGGAAGGCATATCTGTGGTTTTGCATTCACTCTAACGCTGTTATCACCAGGAAATAAATCAGGGAATTTGTGCTGGGTTCGTATCTTAAGCATCAGCTTTATCAGCAAAATCAAAATACTGATAAAAATAGAATCTATTTCTGAAATAGGACTTCCATGAATTTGCAAATGTTAATGCCTACTGAGAAACAGAGGTCTTTTTCATATCCTCGGGTTCACTTATGAGGGGAATCACAAATTTTCTTTTGAGGGTGGAAAATCTCTTCTCCTTTTCAGCACTCTAGAAGCCAAGTATTTAAAAGAGTTCAAGCATGTTAAAACTTTTGAAGGACTCTAATGTCATTAAAACCTTTGCATGTTCAACCATGCTCAATTTTAAAATGAGTTTTAAATATCTTTTCTGTTAGGCAGGATCATTTGAATGAAAGAAAATTGGAAATCTGTCCTGTCTAATGTAACACTCAAGAACCAAAAACCCCACCACCCTACCAAAAAACAGCCCAGGGCAATCAGCTTCGGTGGGAAATGGAAGGAAACAATAGGTATGCTTTGACCTCACGATTGTTTCTTCCTTCGGGTCTGTGAAGTCATTAGAAAACTCTGGTACCCTCTGCTGGCCAAGCAATAAATCTGTAGCCCCGGAGCCATGCTGACATTCCCACGGATGCTAACGTGCAAGCAAGTGAGCAGCCTGGAAGCAAGAGCCACTTTGACTCTCATCCTCTTAAAGATCAAAACAAAAACCCCATGAAACAACATATGAGAAAGTGCTAGCCAGGAAAAGGTTTCAGGATGCCAGGAGAGTGCTATAAAAAAAGACCTAACTAAGATATTTAGCACTGTACCTTTTTATAAAGTATTTTTAAAATATTTAGCCTCTACCTAAGGATGCTTGATTTTTCGAGTATACTATAGCAGTGCTATATAATGACTGCAAGTTTGCTTGTGTTGTGTTCCTCTTATCTTTCAGATCAGGACTCACTGCTGCTAAACAGAGGGAGCATGGCACATCTAGTACACTGTTTTAACATCTAAAAAATGCATATGCATATTTCTTTGAAATGGAGTGATACCCCCTGTTACATGAGCTCACTTCTAAGCAGATATCAGTAAAGTTAGAACTTTGTTTTATCCATTTAAAACAATGTGTATTTGGTGCCTTACAGTTCAGGAGGTTAAAAAGGTAAATGGTTTCATGTATACCATAGGCCTCTGCTAAAAAGACGACAATAATGATGAGCCAGCCACTTTTGCAGAGGTGGAAAGTAACTAGTTAGAATAGTTAATCTTTTGAGATGCATCCCTGGCATTAAGTGGATTCTTCTCATTCAGCTGAAGGCGCAACAGCTGGATTCTGTCATCCCCGGCTGGGGCGGACTTGTTAGTGTAGGTTGACCTCTGGAGCACTAACACAGATAATACTGGCACCTCTCTCCACTCTAATCAACTACCAGTCTGAGCAATTCTACAGAAGATGGGGGCATTAAGGCCATATTATTCCAAACAAAATTCATTGATGGTAGCAGAGTATTGTGACAGCGAAAGACAGATTTTACCTTTCTCACCAAAGGTTTTTAAGGCTAAACTTGTGGAATGGTCTGTAAAAACAATGCAGCTCCATATTTTCTTCCTCTTCTTAAAGTCACATTTTGCAAAACTAGACTGTTTGTGTCAAGTATGTCTAAGCTAAGACTCTCACAGTTTTACTGCCATATATAAAACCGTTCATTGCAACCACACATAGTTAATGTGCTCTCTCTTCGTCTGTTTCCCCATGGATTAGAGCTGGCAGGAAATTTTTGGGCATTTAGCTGGAATGTGAAAGGCTCAGGTTCAAATTACTGCTCTGTCCTGCCCTGTTTCAGAGCAAGACATTGAAAAAGGATCTCCTAGATATGAACTGACTACTCTTGTGGCTGGACCAATGCTGTTTTGATGATGGACCTTTCGTATTTCGACCATTTTTAAAGAAGCTTCATCAAAAACTGACCACATGTTGTATATCGACTTTCACTGAAAATACTTCCTTTTGTAAAGTTTTCAGTCATAGCTAATATAGATAGCTATAAATAAAAAAAGAAACAACAAAGCTATCAGTAGTTATGAAAAGGCAAAATGAAGGTAGCTAACTTAGTTGAAAGGGATTCATATGCCACACAGGCATTTGGTGTACTGCATCACACTACTTGCAGAGCACAGACATGCTGTTGATAAAAATGCACTAGTGCACCACATGCAAAATACAATATGTTGATTTTATAAGCAGCAACAATTCTGTTTATCCTTAACATTTATTTATGATTTATTAGAAAATTACCAATACCCACACTCTCAACTAGTTTGAGTCTTCTGCTGTGCTTGTCCTTTCATAATACTAACGAATGCTCTCTGAATCCTTGGGATACCAGAATGTTGCTGCCTTGTGCCTGGGTGACATAGAGACACCGGGTTTCGCTGTGTTTGAGAGTGGCTTCAGTGGTGTTTGGGAGTGTTCACCTCTGAAATTCAGATCCTACCGCTAAAAGCACAACAGAAATGAATGTCTGCATCTGGATTAAGAGTGTTTATGTTTACTGTCAGTGGAGAGAAATAGGGTGTCATTTACCCCCGAAATAAATATTAATTACTTGACAAATCCTGCCTTTGATTTTTCTTGTCGAATGAGAAAAGAACAGTGATCAGCTGTAAACAATTTTGGGTGCTTACTTGCCCACAGTCCTTCATGGCAAAGGTGGGAATAAACCCCAAATCTCCAGGGTAGCTTTGCTTAATTGGAGTAAACATTGTGTTGCACTCTCTGTTGACAATTTTAGTACAACAACACCAGGCTTTATCTGTCATACAGATGCAATTCTCTGTTGGGAGGCAAATGAATTACTCAGTGTTTGAGGTAGGAGTACAAACCGTCCATGCAATTGAGGACTTTGCCATGACAAATACAACTATGGAGGTCAGATGCAGTGTTTCTTTGGTGTGGGTGGAATGTTGTAGGGGAAGTGGTAATGCTGTATAATTTCTTAAGCTTTTAAAAGATCATGGAAAACAAAAGCCTGATTCTTTATAAATTCATCAATACTCCTGGACTTCTCTAGTAATATACCACAGTCCTTTATCCTTTAAACTAATGATAGCAGATGGAGGGCAGGTGTCGTCCTGTTTGTGAATCACTGAAGAAGACTTCCTAAAGTTTTAATTTGCATAGGTTTTGGTAGAAAGTAAAAGAAATTTTAGGTTCAAGAACTCATCTGCTCTCACAGTGAAACTTTCTAGGGAGGTGGAAGGGGAGTGAAGAGAGGAAGACTGGATGATTTTGACACAACTTTAAGCAAAGAACACACATGTGAACAGAACTTACTATGGTTTTACTTCCATTAAAAAAATAGAAAAAGGAAGAATATATCATCATCGTGGAAATGACCACTAACTTGGTCCTCAGGACACTTATCAGGCCCTCAGTCTCATTCCCTTATCTGCTTGATGTATACCTGGCCTGTAATCTTGATCTCCCATATCCCATATGAGTTTTTCTGCTGCAGGGAAATTCTTTCAAAATTCCTGTAAATTCTTTCAAACCCATCACAACTTTCATAGCCTTCCCACTCTGCTGCTTGGAAAGATTAGGTTTTGATTGCAGATTGCTTAGGGCATGTGGATGAGATGGTGATTTTGGATCTTTTGCCCAAGGAAGATTCTGCCCCTCTCCTTTTTCTCTGATTTTGCCTATCTCCTTCTCTCTGCGATTTCCTCTACTCTTTCTATTTCTAGTATTAACTCCATCCAAGCAGTTTGTTCTTCCCACTGTTCCCTGAAACCCTTGCAATGCATTTTCCTGATTGAACGTTGTCAGTAGAGGGAGCATCAACAGCATAGGCGACTCTCCCACCAGGGCTACTGGATGTTCATGGAGGAATGGAGTCAGACCTGCTGAATGTTAGAGACAGAAATTTGGCCATTACATGTATATCAAAGACAGTTCCATGACAGGAGATGTTGACTCAGATGCAAAAGATAGTGAACTCTTTATATTTAAATGGAAAGAAAAAGATGCCAGCCCACATACATGTCAGAGTTGCTATAAAAATGGGGACAACATAGGAAAACTAGGATTGTGCTTGAGGTCTTTCCCCAAATTATTTTAAATTATTGATTTTAGATATTCCCTTTTTTTTGCTGCATTCCTTGTCCAGTGTCTCTCTAGAGAGTAAGTTCTTAGCTGGTGAATTTCAAGGCTAATAAATTGCATTAATATTGACCAAATGAAAAATAAACCAATTTTGATTATGCTGGCATTGAAAGAAAACAACTTGGGCAATATTTACTGTCTCGACATGCTGTATCCTTGGCTGATTCTTTCCTTTAGTGAGTCATTGTTTTCTGGTAAATGTTGATTACCACTCCATGTGCATTTGTGAAAATTTCATCAAGCTAGGCTGTTGCCATCAGGCAAACATCAATGTGCTATCAACATATACCTAAACAAAAATGGTGCACCCTGGATTCTATATCAAGAATCCAGAGTTAACATGTATAACACAATATATGAATACTTCTATAAAATTATCATACAATATTTTAACACAAAAAATGACAAAAGCTAGTGACTTTTATATACATATACATATATAAAAAAAAGAAAAAAGCAAGTGAAATTCCCTGAAAGGATGTTACAAGAAGATATATGTTTGAACACCTTGTGTACACTGAGGCTCGGATGAAAATATGAGTTTAAAGACTAAATTAACTCTGACTATTCACTAAACAGAAGATGCAAATAAACTTTTAAGACTCCAACCACAGTGGAGTGTAAAAACCTCAAGTTTTCTGGAGTGATGCTACTTGAGTATATAAGATTTTGGTAGGACTTGTCCCTCTATTGTCTGAAGCAAGCAATTTGTCTTTCACTTCATGCCTATAGCTACTTATGAGTCACAAAGCAAATGTCCCTGTAACTGAATTCTCTGGAGACCCTGATGGGGTAGGCATCTTTTGAACATATTTAACTCACACAGGTTATACTGCATTCAGCCATAGCAAATTTTTTCAGTGTAAATACGGCGCTGGCATCGATGGTGATGATGGTGCACAGTTTTATTGTTGCCTAGTGGTTAGAGTGCTCTTCTACATTTAATTTCTCCCTAAGCTTGCAGGGCTTTCAGTTTATCATCCCCAGAAGAGGGCCTATCCTGGCAAAGGAAACTGCTGGTCTCGTCTTGGACCAGCTGTGAATGTTCAGGACCAAGACCAGGGACAGATCAGAAGAGAACTGGCGTTAGGGCTTACAGCTGGTGCCAGCCTCATTGCTTCTCGGARGAGAGGGGAAGATCCCTTTTCTCCCCACAATTATTTTCTGATCCCCTGAAGGTAGAACCAGACAAGGCTTCCAGAGCTTTGGCATTGGCAAAGCAGACTGTGGGACCGTGGTTGTCTTTGCACCAGAAGCTGATGTAGGTAGGTACTGGCTGACTGATATAGGCAGATACCTTCTTTGCCTATCTTTACATCCTACCCTAAGTGCTTCTTGTAGCACAGCACAAGAATATGTCACAGTTTTTAAAAATACTTATCCATTTCATTCTACAAATACAGAAGGTGCGTTCTTTCCTACAGAAGAACAAAAGCAGAGAAGGATAAAGCAGTGTATGATCACATAACAAGACTCTGGTAAAGCAAAGTATTGAATTTTTCTCTTGTAAGTCCTAAGGCAGACCCTTAATGAACTGATCCTCTCCCTTCTCTGMATGTGCTTGATGTTTTGCTAGCAAATATTGTAAAACTGTGATTTTCTTTTCTCCTGGGCTGTTCTTCTACGACATATGTATGTTCTGCAAGTTGAGTAGCTACAGTTTCTCATGCAGTAAACCAATTGGTATATATAGTATTCCTATGTTTAAAATGCCTTTGAAGACTCATCCAATGCCCGCTGAAGCCAATGACATCTTTGTTTAATTTCAATGGAATATGAATCAGGATGTGGATTGAAAGAGAAAATGTGGTCTTGCTCCTGCACTGAGAATGAGAGCATGCATCCTTGAAGATATAGGACGTAATTTGGTTGTAGAAGTAATGAGAGCATATGAGATCACGAAGATTTCACAGAAATGGATGTTTCATGCCTTCTAAAGCGTGCACTACAGTCTGAAGCAATTCCTGTCTGAACAAAACTTCAACATACAGATATCTTCTCCTATTTTTTCACCAAATTTATTGCTATTTTGAGTTCAGTGAAACTTGACAGAAAATGTATCTGTCCATCTAAAGTAGATTTAGAAGAATATTGTAATCTACCAAAACATTGCAAATCAAATTAAAATAACTGCTTGAGTTTTGATTAACATAGCGATGTTTTCATTGGGCCAAGAGCTGTTATTCATGGAATCATAGGATAATTTGGGTTGGAAGGCACCAACCCCCCTGCAATTAGCAGGGATATCTTCAGATCAGACTGCTCAGAGCCCCATCCAATCTGACCTTGAATGTTTGCAGGTATGGGGCATCCACCACCTCTCTGGGCAACATGTCCCAGTGTTTAACCACTCTCACTGTGAAAAATCAGTTCCTTTTTTCTAGTCTGAATTTACCCTCTTTCAGTTTAAAACCATTACCCCCTGTCCTCTTTCAAGAGACCTTGCTAAAAGGTTTGTCCTTATCTTTCTTGTAAGGCCTCTTTAGTTACTGAAAAGCCATAATAAGATTTCCCTGAAGCCTTCTCTTCTCCAGGCTAGGCAGCTCCAATTCCGCCACCCTGCCTTCGGAGGAGAGGTGTTCCTTTGATCATTTTTGTGACACTATGGATTCACTCCAACCGGTCCACATTCTTACACTGGGGTCCCAGAGAGTTGGACACAGCACGTCAGGTAGGGTTTCATGAGAGTGACGTAGAGGGGCAGAATCTCCTCCCTCGCCTTGCTGGCCGTGCTGCTTTGGATGCAGCGCAGGACACGTTTGGCTTTCTGGGCTGCAAGTGCACATGGCAGGGTCATGTCCASCCTCTCATCCACCAACACCGTCAAGTCCTTCTCACAAGGCTGCTCTCAATCTGTTCATCCCCCAGCCTGTGTTGATACCAGGGGTTGCCCCAACCCAGGTGCAGCTGCTTGCACTTGGCTTTATGGAACCTTGTGTTGAGCTTCCCCCCGCGATGAGCTCAGCTGGTTAGAGCATGGTGCTGATAACACCAAGGTTGTAGGTTTGATCTCCACAGCGGCCATTCACTCAAGCATTAGACTCCATGATCCTTGTGGGTCTCTTCCAACTCAGAATATTCTGTGATTCTCAAGTTTGTCCAGGTCCCTCCACGTGGCATCACATTAATTATAAAGCATTGTTTTAAGTTTAATAAAGCTACAGTAAACTGAAAATCCTGTTGAGCACATACAGTCAAAAATGTTTGGAAGTCCCCCGGACAGATATGCTACTAAGTGTAGCAACACTGTGTCCCGTTAATGAAACAGAATGATTTAACAATTAGAAAGACTGCATGGGTCAATCTTTGGACTGTTTTTAGAATAAAAATAGAGGAAAAGGCCATGTGCTTTAAAGAAATAAAAGCATGAAAAACCTCCACAATTTGTCAGTGTGTTATTACTATTAACAGGATTGTTTATTTTCTAAAAAAAGCCCACCTTTTAGAGATGGTTATTTTCTTGAGTGCTTTTTTAAAATCTGTTAAATTGTGTCGTTTCTGAAAAAAAATTATTAAGTGAAAACAAAAATTAGTCTCCATTTCAACTTCATCACAATCTTTGGTGGATTTAACTTTAAAATATCTGTTTTTCAAAATTTATTTACTGTAAATTATAATACACGAAATCAGATTTGACACAAATTGTTTTGTTTTGACCTTCAACAATTTTTCTGGAGAAGCGAAAAAAACATTCATCACTGTAAAGAGTGAATACATGGTGAGCTACATTGAAGTGTGCTCACTAAAACCACAAACCTTTCAGCTGCTGGCAGCAGCTCGCTCTTGATAAATACAAGATGAGTCCATTGCTCTGTGAGTGCAATAGTGCTGTGAGACTGCAGAACCAGCTTTGAATTGCAGAACTCTTGAATGTGAGCGAGACATTTGATGATGAGATGTGATCAGACAGAACTATTATTTTCCTTGTAAGCCTTCAGTTATCTTCTGAAGCCAGGACTGTTGCAGACTTACCTCTGGTTGAACTGCACTCTACTTTCATTGTATATTTGTGTATGGAGACAACAAAACTTGTTACAAAGAGAAAGAAAAAGTATTTCTGATACTCTACTTGCTGTCTTCAGAACAAACCCCAGATTTCGTCATTTTTCTTGGCCGTTAAGTCTTTTGGAAATTTTTCAGCTTTCTCAATTACCCATTTATCTGAGCAATCAGCCTACTGTTACTGAGGAAATACCCTTCAAGAAGAATATTAGGAATATCATTTCAGTGATTATTTTATATGGAATAATTACCATTTTGTTTCATTAGTGGCTTTCTGGTTCTAATCAGACATTTATTTTTCACGTTCCCCAAAAAAGGTTGCACAGCATATGTTCAGGGAACTGTGTGTGTGCCATATGGCTAAGAATAATAAATGCTGTGTAAAATGGGGAGAGTGAAAGAAGAAGAGTAAAGTAATATAATAGACAATGAATTCAGCTACATTATATGATTTTATCATTACGAGGCTGCAAAGATGAAGGAGCACACATGGACTTTAAACCCCAGTGATTTTCACTTTCAGTATTCTAAGCTGAAATCTCTTTTCCCTCATCCTGATCAGATGTCTCTGTAGTCATGAGACGACAAAGAAGGAAGGCTTAATTCTTGTACAGAGTTGTACTCTCTAACTCCAGTTTCAAGAGAGGTAAAACGCATTAAGTCCAGGTATGAGATACTGGAATCCCCACAGAGACAGGCTCGTGATGTGTGGGCATTGGGGTAGATATTCTGTATTGCATAACAACACTCTGATAATTTCTAAGCACCAAAACCAAATACTTTGGCTTACGCTAAAAAAACGTAGGCTCCAAAATCAATTTAAACATCCCTTTTAGAACTTGGCTGGACTTCAGAAAGTGAATTTTCACATTTCTCTAATCATCTGCTATTAAGATTTGAAGTCAGTAAGAATCTTCAGCTCAAATCACCAGAAGGAAGGGATGAAATAAAAATGTTTTGATTTCCTAACCAAGATCCACAATTTTTAAAACGTGTTCTGGAAAATAAAATGCTTGTTGGATGGTAGAGTGAAATATAGAAGGGACATTTCAAGATATAATTCAGAGCAAATTGTCACCTGATATTAGAACTACCTTGCTATTATTTGGAGTTCGACTGATTCTTTAAGATTCTTTAATCAAAATCCCTCATAGTACTGAAGTCTTCAGACTTGTTATTGATAGTGAAATCTGCATTTGGCTGGGCAGCTCTCTGATTTGCTATCAATAGAAATCTGAACAAATTATCTGAATGTAAACTGTCTCAGAGCTAACTACCTTGATCCACACACAGCCTTATCCTTATAGTAACTAACATTTCATAGGTGTGCTAATGTTGAAAATTAAATACACTCAAGGCTCACACTTTTACTTTTAGCGTGTGCATTTTAGAGTCATAGTTGTACATCATATACTGTCTGTAACCTTGCTTACATGGATTATAACTTATGATTGTTACAGCTGCAAGTTATTTAATACCAATACCTAAAAACGGTGCTCATTAGGCTCCTAACCCATGTCTCTCCCTGAAAAGCATATTACCATAGTTGGCAATATCAATAATTTTACTTAAAATAAGTAACACAGCCCTGCCTCGATTTTATGATTTAAAGGTAGTTACTGAGAACCTTTGAGTTCTTAGCATATAATTTAGGATCAGCTAAATGTACACAATACCTCACTTATTGGAGAATCAGAGATGTATAAATCCATATTAGTTTTTCTTTCCAACTTTTGTTTCAAGTGTACCTGGTAGATTTATTGCTTGACTGTGTTTCGGTAGTCTGACTCCCTGTGGTGATTTCCAAAAGTCTGCAGGCAGGAATACACCCTTACTGTTGCAAAAGATTATGACATCATGGATGTTAAAAAGGGAATGAATGATGTGGTTAGTCATGCATTCAATGTATTACTAGAGAGGGGGTTATAAGGAAACATGGCCTTTCTGTCAGGTAGAATAAATGAGATATATAATTTGTTTTGTCCTTCTCTGAAAAGAACAAGGGAAAGGAGATAATCTGTCTTAATAAGGGCATGCTTAGAGTATCAGCCAACAAGAAAGCAATATATTCTTAAACATCCATATGTGATCCCCTTATTAAATTAGGATGTTGAGCTAAATTTAAAGTATCAATATATAAATCAGTCAGTCAGTTAAATTAGCCAGTTTTATACTGATAAATGGGAGTTAATAAAGCAATTACTTCTTTCTGAACCGTAAGGCTCTGGTTTCCAAATCAGTTGTATGAGTTATGGATTACTGACATAATTTACAAGTTTTCATTTATGTGACTTATATCCTTGATTTCTGAGGAATTAGCCCTTTATGGTATTAAAGGCACAACAAAACACCATTTGCGTAACATTGAGGTTGGAGCAAAGCAACAAAACTCTCTGACTTCTCAATTTATTGTGACAGTGTTCCTTACTCTAGCTGCTGTTGTTCATAACATACAGAGAGTTAAGAACAGAATTGTTGCCTTAATATCGAAGGTCATGACTTTTCAATGTGTGTGTCATGACCTATGTTCTATACTTGTTGAGTTTTGCCTTTTCTTTCTCTCAATTCTGTAAGTACACACCACTGGCAGGCAGTTCTGCACCGACATTGGACATTTGCTATGAAAGAGGTGGTATTAAAACTTGTCAGTGTATTGCCACATAACCTTCACATTTTCTATTTTTATGAGGCTCAGTTTTGTATAGGTTGACGTCATTGAAGGATTGGGAATGACTACAATGTGAGCAAGGTCAAGCTTATATAGGGTGTGCCATAAATAAACTTTCATTTTAATTTTTCACACGCTTTTCTCCTTTTAATGCTTACTGCCTGGTAATTATCTTATTCTACTCAGATAGAAGTAACCTGTCTCGTGGGCCACACAAGTCTCGAAGAGCTGCACAAACTAGCCAGGGTCAGGTAGAATTTTGCTAGGATCCAATCAGTTCTTTACAAATCAGTTCTAAAATTCAAGAAAGGTAATGGTTTTCAGATTAAACCATTTACTATCCTCTTCCATATTACTCATTAGGAGTACAGTAACAGCAATGGTAATAGCTGTTATGAGAAAAAGCAATAAGAACATTTTAGGAAGACTTCATGATGCATGCYGAGGGTGTCTGTGTAGTTCAGTTCATTCAGTGTTTCAAAAAAAAACCCAAAAACCCAAACCAAACCCCAAATCAATAAAATAATATTCAGATTGAAAATACTGTTTTTCTCATGAAAAAAAACTGGTTGCAATGCAACAAGCTGAGAAATCAAACCTGGCTATGTAGTGCCTGAGACATCCCAGATAAAAGTAAGAAATTAATAAGAAGGTAGACAAAAAAGTCAGGTAGAAATAAGAGAACCAATAACTCATTTTAGCAGAATTCTCAGAAGAAAAAACCCCCAAACAATACAAGATTTATGTGGCCAAGAGTAGGATTGCCCTGAGATCTGGCCCAAAAATCAGACTCCATTTTACAGATTAGCAGAATTAACAGGAGTCCGGTGAAAGAGTAACTTTAGTCTTCTTATTTACTTTGTTATATTTACCTTGCAGGCAGTCCAGAAACTGGATTAGCACTAAGCATGGGATGAACAATTTGAGAGATTTTCTTCCATCTCCCCAGCATATCTCCATTCAAATATCAACAGCTAATAGATGGGCACGGCTTACAGAATCTGTCCTTCCTAACAGCATAACTAGTGCTGCAGTGTGATGTGGAGCCAGCAAACTTAGCCACTCATTATAAAGAAATAATTTTCATTAATAAAAAGAGTTTTCCTCTGAGAAGAATTTTATTTTTCCTCACTGAATTGTATTAAACCACAAAAATATTTACTCTTATAATTATTATACACCAGTATCTGCCCAGTGCATCATATATTTTAAAGCTTAGAGTCCAAGCTCCAAATATTAATGAGCCAAACAATAACTCATGACAGAGGCACTCAGGTGGTCATCTCCCTGGTATGTGTTTGAGACTAAGTATTGTTTTCAGACGTCAGACTGTATAAAAATGCTTCTAAGGAAATATCATAATGGGTTTCTTTAGTTTTTCCAACGTTTACCCTCAAGCATTATGTAATTGAATAATATCTATTATGTTAAACAGCTTCRATCAGAGCAATTTGGCCTGCCCTACTGGCATTAATATTATTGCAAGGCATCAATAGGTCTGCCAGTTATGTTGATGTTACCTATCACCTGAACCACATGCCTGGCTAACAGAAAGCTAAATGGATTTACTATCAAAGAGGACCTATTCCTAATAAAATATCAAAGCGTCTTAATAAACTTGATTAAAAATGCCAGTTTTTGATAGACCCACCAGAAACTGGTTAGACTGACTAAACTACCCCATTGCTGACTCAGGAGCAGCCAAGCTGCTTCCATTTACACACCTTTCTTTTTGGCCTCAACAAAAATGAAAGTTATTTAATTATTTAAAAGAAGTGGCATTTTGGCAGACCTTCACTTTTCCCTTCAGTCATCCAGAATTTTATGAGATTTTAGATAACAGAACTTCCCTTAATATACCTTCCAGGATGCTGAAGAAAAGCTATTTGTTTAGGGTATACGGAGCGATGCCAGATCTAGCTAGTCTGGAGGCAAGATTTTTCAAGCTTTTGATCTGCAGGCTCTGGTTTCCAGAATGTTGAGATCCATGTTAAAAAGGAATCTGGTGTACAGAGTCTGTTCATCGCATTGCTACAATTATAAAACAGAACCAGAYAAAAAAAGACTGATAAGGATGGATTAAACGTACGGAACAACAACTGACTGCATGAACAGTGACCAAAAGGACAATGGTTTATGTAGAGGAGGTATTAAAAAATCAAGAAGTGTGTGGAAGAGGTAAGARGTAAATAAGATCTTTATTTACTTTTTCTTCACATTAGAACTCAGCGCACAGAAACAGTGTCAAGAGGAGGCCTTTCTTCTCTCCCCATGTGACTGAATGGTGGTCACAGAGTACTGTGGTGTGGAGTTGTTAGCTGCAGAGTGCTATGGAACGTAAAATACAAAAGTATTTGGAATCAAACTGTACTAAACTAATTCCTGGGAGATGGATCCATCAGTGACTTTTAAACACTAGGAAGCTGTTCAGTAATTGCCAAAAGTTGATAGATTGTATCAGATTGTTCTGTACTTGTTTTTTGTATCCCTGTATGATGACCGCTGGGGGTGGGATACCTTTGTCTCCATGACTCTTTTGACATGCTTAACAGTCAAGGATTTAAGGAAAGGAAAAATTCTCATCAGTTATGATTAGTTTTTACCTCATCTCCCTAAACTGTCCTCCAGACCAGCTCTTCTTCTTACTCCTCTGGGCTTCCTTCCTTTTCTCCATTTTCTTCTTGTAACATGCACTCTTTTTAGCATTCTTATTAAGAGGACATTGCAGATGAAAAGAACTTAATTCCTGTGTACTGAATATTGATATTTTTTATGGCCATGTCTGGACTCTATAGACAGTAATCTTTCCTTCAGCATAACTACTGAGCATGATTAAATTGCTGCCATGCTCATTTCATTGACCGGATAAGAACTAGATTTTTCATGCCTTTAGAGATCCTTTAGAGCTAGATTAATTGTTTGTATGTACTTTTTTGTTCTATTTAGCATAGAGGACAATGGTTCTAAATAACCACATGACCATGACAGTTCTCGTAATCAACAACCAAAACGCTTTTGGTTTGGAAAAACAAAGAAAGTAAGATCAAATTCAGGCTGCATGCACTTAACATTCTCCAAGATTTTGCAGGTGGGTTGAATGGAAGGCTGATTTTAATAAACAGTTCCAACTCCAAAGCCACTAACAAATTCCTTTGAGATGATTAGACTGGCAGTTTAGTATCTATCATTGAAGATAGACTAGCATAATAATGGTCACAAATAACTCATCACAGATCCCTGCTATGGTTCTTTGTCTGGTATGGCTCCTATTGCTGATATTCAGCTTCTCCTGGTGAATTTGATGGAGTACTTTTTTATTACAAGAAGGAAAAATTGATTTTCAGAAGAGCCTTAATCTAAGGGAATACGTACTTAATTCCCTTATATGTGTTAAAGAACACAGTCTGATGGGTTTTATTTTTTGTTAGGTGTTTTTAGTTTGTATTTATACCTCTGAGATTGTATTCTTAGACCTAGTGCATGAAACTGGAGAAACTGCAGAAAAACTTCCTAGGCTGTGAAGATGTGATGGAAAATAACCTTGTACACTCGTTCTTTGTTTGGATTACCATGAGACATTTTGTAACAGCAAAACCAATGTAAACTGTTTTGGATGATTTCAGCCACCTGGACTAGTGCAAGCCATCCCTGCCCATGGAAGAAGGTGTGGACCTAGATTATCTTTGATGTCTGTTCTAACCAGAATCATTCTAATATTCTGTTATTCACTTCCATCTCCCTGGAAAACTTGGGTGCCTTCGTTTGGCTTTCCTACATTGTTCCCTCTGCAGAACTCATCGGCCAGTGCAGGCAGCTGCCCTTCCCTCTGGAGGCAGAACTTTTGTGGCATGGCTGTTCAGGCCACGCAGGTGCCAGGAAGGTGCAAGATCCCAGAGGGATCTTCCTTCTGCATGCTTATAGTGGACCCTCAGGTCCTGTTCTTGTCACCTTTGCTGAATCTCCACTCTCCAGGGAAGATTTATATTCTTTTGACATCGAAGAGTTAAACAAGGGAAAAAAAGACTTTTACACTGCCCTGTAAAAGTCATGTTTTGCTGGCAAACAGCAGCAAACTTGCTAGGCTTTCTTCATTAGAGCCTTGCCATTTAAGCCATCAGCGTCATTTTGTGAGGACATCAAACATGTGTACACCAGATGCCTGCAATGCAGAGCAGCTCTAAGGACCTGACTCAACTTAACAATAATCTGCGGACAGCGGGTGTGAACCTGAGCTGGGCCAACACCTCATCAGACTGCATGGCTAATTGATTTCAAAATTAGAGTTGGTATTTCTGAACAATAATCTTAAAAGGCAGCAATAAAATACATCAGAATCCTTTGAGCTAGCCAAGCTTTCATCCAAATGGCTTATTACAAAGAGCTGGCACACCTGAACTTTGGCATAGACAAATAAATCCCAAAACAGCAAATGGAAACCACATTTGGCACTGGAGGTTTGTCAAGAGAAGTTTGTAGTCATCAGGAAACAAGATTTGGGATTTTTTTCCTTAGCGGCAGGAAGTCATTCACTGGATGTATTTTATTCCCAGTGCTGTGATTTATGCAATGAAAATATAGGTTTCATGAGGAGAATTCATGAGGAGAATGCTCTTTTTTAATTTTTTTTTTTTTAACATTTCACGATCTTCGGGATCCCAGAAGCGCTAAAAGCACAGGAAGGGTTACAGTTATCCCAACAGTGATAACTTAATTGCATCTGTCGGCCTCCCTCTTTGAACTTTGAACTGCTGGTTTGTGGCATCATGATCCGAAAGGATTTAGATCTGACTTTTGTGTGGCTACAATAAATTATACCCAAGTATCTGAGCAATGCCTGGAATCTTATCTTCAAGGCAGGATGAGGCATCTCACTTAAGGGATGGTATAAATTTGGAATACAAATCTCTTTGGGAACTAGCATTTCAGACCAGGTAGAAAAGATTGCTTTTTCCTTTGCAATAGTTTGAATTATAAGAAAATTAAGAATATATAAATAAAATCACTAATTTCCTTAAACATTTCCTGAAAAAATGTCTCCTCAGAGCTGCTTAAAGGTGGCACTAAACCAGTCTTTGAAGTCAGAGGCCAATCTGTGCAGTACTTGAAATCCATTTGTATTCAACAACTCCATTTCTATAAGTAATTTTATACGTTTGAATTTGATGACTAAAGATGTAGTAGTCTAGAGGCAATTTTAGCTTTCATCATTAATTGGTCAGGTGAAATGCTACTAATTGCTTGATTACTAGCTTTGTGTTTAAAAATTAATCTTAGACTGACAGTCTCAGCTTGAGTTTGTGACAACTGAGATAGTTCTCTTTGTGGTTTTGAGTAATTCTGATCTGTACCATTTCTATTCATGCTAGTATGGTCCGAAACTTAGCTCAAAATGTGAGTCTCGATGGTATGTACTACGTCTTCACAAACAGTCCCAAGACAAATATGACTACAGAATTATTATACATTACTCTGCCAAGGGATATAAGCAGTCTTTTCTCTATGCATCTGACAGATGTAGCAAGCTCAGCTTTAGCCAATTTAAAATACTGTCTTCTCTTTTGGTTTATGTCTAATTACAATTTTCAGGCATGGCCTGATTCTCATCTCACTTACAACATGAGTTTCCAGACGTATCCCTGGATTTTCACAGGGTTATTCATAACGAAAAAATTGGTCTGCGATATGCCAGCTTTCTGATTATCCAGGGCCCAATTCAGTTATACATGTTTAAAACAAGCCTAATTCTATTAGCTGCCAATCTGTAGTGCTGTGAGAGGATAATCAGACTTTGTAGATTCATCTCACCCTTATGAAAAATTTTGCTGTCCACATTGTTTTCAATCTCGCCAATATATAATTATGTCTCCAGTGGACTAGGCATGTGAGAGCACCTTTTAGTCATGTACTATATTTTAGCCATGATTAATTTTAGAAATGTTTTTCAGTTGCACAGGTTTGGGGTATGTGGGGCAATTCATGTTTTTACTTATTAATTTCCTGCAAGAGTTACTCTTCTCACTATTTCAGTCTAGTAAAGTGTGCTGAAGTAACGGACATTTTTTTATAAAATACCTCATCTTATATTATGGGCAGCTTTTGGTACAAGTCAGGCTTCTCACATCCATACACATATTGACTTAGCATCCAATTACTCAGCCATTAATGCTCATTTAATTGTTTGCTTTTAAAATAAAGCATAAATTAAACTAAATGTGTTACATGCAAATAAAGACTAATGGGACAGATTCAGACCTCTCTTACTTCTGCTTGAACAGCCTCACTTCAGCAGGGGTTGCATAGGTGCAAATGAGGACAGATTTACCTGTACATTTTGCACTTGACATGACACTTCCTTATGCTACATGCATGTGTAGCATAAAATCAAGGACTTGTTTTTGTAAAATTGAATAAGGGTTTGACATTTGTAACTTAATTCCAGCACAGGGCTCTTTGTGTTTTCCTCCTACTTCTACAAGTATTCATATGTAAAGTAAAAGAATACATCAAAGTGACAAAAACAGCATAACAAGAGTCTGTCTACAAAGTCCTGCTCCAGCTGGTACTCTTACATGGTTTAGATTAGAGTACAGAGAGTACTAAGGCTGGACCACCACAGGAGAAACAGCTAGGGGACACTGCAAGTGTTCCCATGCACAGTAATAGACAAACACCTGGGTCCAATTAATCTAGGCTTATCCACTGTGAAAATTCACAGGGTTTAACGGCTTTCCTTACCTGTGAAGGGGTGGTCTACTTATAGGACTTCTGTACAGAGTCTGATGCAGAGGGGCAGATTGCAGATTTTTGTGTGTTAAAGGTCAAAATCTATAGTAAGAGGCAAACAGGTGGGAGTTAACACACAACAAACAGAAAAATACAGCAAAGATATGAATTCCTCAGTTTTCATTAATTTTTTAGTTTTGAAAAGCAACAGAGATGTTATTAAATCAAATGCCAAGGGAAAACTATACTTATTGGTTATGAGGACAAATAGTAAACTACATTTTCTGTAGGATTATTTTATTCTAGAGAAAGATAATGATACACATGTGATATTTGTATTTCTGTAGAATTAGTTTAAAAGCTTTTCCCTTGTTTATCTCTTAGGCTACTCTATGCAGATACTTCATTATAAGTAAGTTCTCTATTTTCTTGAAGTTTGATCACTCTCTGTCTTCCTTTCATGTGAAAATATGAAGCAGGATTTTGCTGTACTTAAAGCTTCTTCAACTAGGACACATCAGAACCAAGGGAGAGAGGATATGGACCCACCCAGTTGCAAAAAAAGCTTGGCTGTATCACATAGTTTTGAGAATATGCTTCAAGTATATCATTAGTCCCGTTAGCTGTCATGCATAACAAGAGGTAATCAGCAGGTTTCCTAGCTCTAATGCTGCAGTTAAAATAGCTTTGGATTAGGGTTTGTTTGTTTGCTTTATCCATGCATTTGTCTTTGATAACAATGCAGCAAACAAGACTGTGCTTGTCTTCTATATGGAGATGGATGAACTGGCTGCCTCCAAAACAAGGCCGGGAATTCAACAAGATAACATGASGGAAATCAGAAAGTAACTGGAATTTTTACAGGGCTTCTTCTACACTGTTAGTATCTCCTAAGGTTATTGCACTGCTAGCTGGAGCAGCACCCTGACTTGGTGCTTACATTGCTGGAAGACCAGTGGCTATACCAATGTTCTCAGTTTGCTCCTCCAACAACATAAAATGTTTTAATGCGGCCCACCGCAGCTAACAGCAAGCTGTGTTGTGGTGTAGTCTTATTGCTTTATCTGAAGTGATAAAGCGACAGTCTTGTTGCTGTAGGAAGCCACTTGCCTTACCATTACAGATAAAGCAAAAGTCTTTCCAGTAAGTTTTAATGCCTATTAAATATTATACTTAGGCTGACATTGAAATATCTATTTCTCTGTCAGTAATTCAGACATAAGATTTGCTTTTTTGCTTCCAGTTTTAAATAAGTCTATCAACCTGTCAATACAAACAGTAGAAATGAGGCAAAGGGACAGAGCAGTTCCAAAAATGAGTAATCTCCACTGTTATTTGGGACGATAGGCAGAAATGACTCAACAAATGTGTTATGCTTTGGAAGAACAAAGATTAGTGGATTGTAAAATATTATAATTTAATAAAACTCAAACCCCAGCTTGAATATTTAAATCTGTAATTGTATATAGAAACATGTAATGTCCATAATGATTAATGAATGTATATTTGTCCCRGAACTGCCTCCTAAGGACAACACTAAAGGCATCCTGATGCCATTGCTGGAGTGTAGGAAACTTGTGAGGAAGGAGAGTTTATATTTCTTAGTCAAGGGAGAAGAGAACACTTAGAAAGTCCTACAACCTGACAAGCACCGCAGACCAAAATTAACTACTTGCACCATGGCAGTCAGTTGAGGTGATGTGATGGCCCTCTGGGAAGAGAATGGAAGAGCTCCACAAATGCATAGCTAAAAACATCAGTATGCTGGTTTTTTGCTTGATTTCTAGGCCTTGACCCTTCCAAAATTACAAATAAAATCCCAAAGGAATGGGATGAAGCAGACATGACAACAGTTGCGGGGAAAATAATTTGTAATACTAGAAACAGCATTAGGGGATACGATATATGGGTATACTACGTGAATAAAACATTACATTGGCCTGGAGTTCTTTGTCTTTTTTTACCAGATGTTGCTTTGCTAAATCATATGAGCAGTTTCAGAATACATAATACACAAGGCACAGACTGTTAAAGGCAATGATGATATAATATGAATCCTTCTGGTACTTCTCCAGTGTGTCTGTTTGGCTCTACTCACCTTGAGTTCATGCTGATGGAAGTCTAAGAGACTTTCAGGAAAGTGAAAACTGCATCTCTGCCCATCAGCAACTACCTGTGACACAGTGTGGCCTGACCTCTCAAAACAATGCCAGCAAGCCACTGGTCTAAAGGAAAGCAGACATCTCACAGAAAGTGTACTAAAAAGCGTGCTAATGACTTTTTACTTGGATCAGAAGGGCAAAACTGTAATTTAGACACCTACAAATTAATTGTTTATGTTCTACCAAATATTACTAGCTACAGTAAAATGTCTGTGCTAATTTCAGCCAGCTGAAGATGCTAATGGCAGTGATGAAACAGGACAAAGAAAGACATTATAGTTTGAAAGTGGAGTAATGTAGAAAGAGACAATAATAAGGACACCAAGTTATCTGATGTGCAGTATGAGGAAAATAACATCAAGAATAAACWGCATGCTGATTAATATTCCTAATCCTAAACATATTATTTTCGGAATTTATTTAAATCTTCTGATTACCATTTTATCTCTTTTGGTGTGGAGATCAATCTATGCCATTTTTCTCATTTTATGGCCTTATTTTTCCTTCTTTGTCCAGCATTATCAAACCATGACACAAATTCAATTATGATGTTGTGATGCCAAACCTGTAGTCCTGGCAAAATGCATCATGCAGCATATCAAGGTAAGTGAATTAAAAAAGCATCTGAGCAGGTATCTGGTGTGTGTCACAGTTCATTCTTCCGTAATAAACTATGTTCTTCTTCTCATTCATTTGTCAATCACAGTAACTAAAGATTATTATATGCTGTATGTACGTGACACCAGCAATTTGCAAAGTCTGTTGGCAAGAAAATCAGGTTAGAATGACAGAGTGAGAAATTAAGCAGAAGTCTGATGTAATTAGCTATAACAATCAGTGCTCTAATTTCTGATTTATTGTTTCCTGTTTTCCTGCTGCTTTCAGTCCATGCATACTGTATGTGCTTCATATAGGTCAAACAATTGTCTTATCAGTCCTGGCAAACCAAGAGGTCAGAGTTAACAATATTTATTTAAACATGCAGGATGCTTCCCACTGCAATTAGGAAATAACTATTACTAATAGATCTTCGGTGCTATTTCCTCATTTATAAGACTTTGTAAAGAAATAAAAGCAATAGGGAATTCAGATTTCAGGCTTCTTCATAAATATTTCTTGCAGATAGATTTATTTGACTAGTAGCATTTTGGTTTGTTAAACTGGCCACACTGAATTCCACCAAATGACAATCTGACAACAAAATATCAATGTGAAATATTTCATATGCATATATCAATTTAGTAACAATGGGCATGTAGCATATTTTGCATGATGTAATGCCAGATCTTGGAAAAAAAAAGAAGTCTATCCAAGTCTTGGTCCCTGTGAAATCAATGAGAGCTTTGCTGCTGACTGTGATGGGGTTATGACTTGGCCCTATAAATTTGTTCTGGCTGTTTTTTTCATATTGTACAGAATTCAAGGTCTTTGGATGAGCAAACCCTTTTTGTAATCCAGGACTGTGCATAATTTACTCTTACACAGTTCTTGCAATTCCAGTAGGAATTCACATGACTGTTTGTTTTGATTTGAAATATACAAAGTAAATTGTGCATCTCACATATTTACGTGTGTTGGACTCTTCAGTTAACAGACACATTTTCATAAAAAGTGAGTCTAGGAGAGATGCTTAGAGGTCATAAAATCTGGCCTCCAAAGTATTTCTAAAAAGAAACTAGAACTAAAACATTCCTGACAGAAGCTGGCCTAGTCTATTCTTTAAAAATTCCGGAAACAGAGATCCCACAACCTCCTCATGTAATCTATTCCACTATCTACTCCAGGACTCTTACGGAGAGATAGTAGCAGGAAAGTTCTAACCTAAATACTCTTGCTGCAAATTAATCCAATTACTTATTTTCCTTTCGATAGTAGACATGGGGAATAATTTATTCTTTGTAGTAATCTTTTACATAGCTATGTCACATAGCTTCTTAGTCTTTTTTTCTGTAAAATTATCTGTTTAGCTGTTGTCCCTTGAAATTCACATTTATTTGATGTCTGATCATTTCTTTGGTTCTGTGCTGAGCCTTGTCCAGTTTTGACAGAGAAATTGCAAAACTTAGTGCTGTACATACAGCTCTTGTGTTTATACTTCCCATTGTGGTACTTGCTTTATTGAAGTGTTAAGACACTTATGACTCATCTGATACACTATAACATCCAGATCCTTTTCTGTAGGACTGCTATCTAGGCAAGACATTTCTCAGAGACTATTTGTGAAGCTGATTGTTCCTACTTAAATATTTTATTTGTCTTCATTGAATTGCTTTCTATTTATTATAGCTTCTTTCTCCCATTTGTCTTTCTTATTTTGAATTCTAACCTTGTCCTCCAAAATGCTTGCACTCCTCCTAGCTTGCTATCATATAAGAATTTAATAAACTTACTGTCTGTTGTAATACCCAGAGCATTAATGAAATGACTGCACAATACCAGACTCCAGACAGATTTCAGTAGAACTCTAGCTGATACAGCCTTTCAATATGTTGTTTTCCAATCTCTCCTGCATCCTTGTTACAGAGGTGTAAGGAAAGAAGTTGGCTGGGTTTTTTCCAATAAGGTTAATATTTATGGAAAGCAGCATTGACTGTTTTAATGAAGATACAGTACATTATTTTTGGCTGTTACTTTTCACTGGTTAATCTTTTAAGTACTTAGATGCTTTGTTAGTTTTTCAAAGGTCTGAAGTCAGGCTAGCTCCTACATGGTTCCTTGACTCTCCTCCCCACTTTTAGGAATAAGCAGAATATTTGTCTTTTTTTGGTGGTCCAGAACCTTGACCTCTGTAGATTCTCTAATTTCTGATGATTCTAATGATTTCTAATGATTCTAAGTTTATTTCACCATTTAGATATCTTTGTGAAGTCTTATGTAACTCACTGCAGACTGAAGTTTAACCCTGTTGCTGTCAGTGATAATCACACAACTCCTAATCTCAGATCACTATTTTCTGTGAACAATGAATCAAAAAAGTATTAAACATTTTGTCCATCTTGGCATTATCTAGCACTGCTAACAGTACTGTTGGCTTTTCATCTCTGTTGACTACCAGGCTAATTCATTGCTTACAAAATTTTAATTTCGAGGAGAAGAGCCACCTGCTCAGAACCTCTGGGCAACATCCAGCTGTGAGGGCCAGTTTTGAAGCCATCAGTCCAAGCCTCAGGGCAGTGCTGCAAAGGAGTCAAGACTGCAGCATATAACAGCAGCAAATTTAGGATATGGGTAATATCAAAGAATCAGATTCTGTGAGACAATCAGATTCTATTCAAAGAATCTGATTCTATCAGATTCTGTAAGATTCAGTGATATCTTCTGCTTTAGAGTTGTGTGACATTGTTCTACCAAAGGGTGCACCAGAATGGAGGGAAAAGGTGTGATGAAGGCGAAGAACACAAATGTGAAGAATATCAACAATGGGAATTGCTAATATCATTTTCAAGAAAAGTTGCAAAATCCCTTCCTGTTTCCCATCCTCTTGAATGTTAAGAGAAGTGTGGAATCTTTCTCAGGAAGCTTGTGCTTTCAGGATGAATACCTGTCCATGGAGCAGATATGTTTGGAAGATTGTGATGAGATTCTATAGATACCTTTATGGTCTGGATGCCCATCCCCATCCCTGGGCTGAGATGTGAGCATTGGCAATGGCCTGAACCTCAGACTGGAGCATGATCTGAGTATGCACCAGGAAACACACAGCAGCAAAGAGGGAACTATTGTACCTTCCAGCCTGTACGGTGAAGGAGGCAAGGCTCCAAAGCACAAGAGACTCACAGTTTAGGCAGACATATAACAGCAAACTAAAGCAGTGCTTTATCTTCTTTTTTAGTCTATTCTAATGTTCACTGTCTACTAGCATTTCTGTTTGCTTCTGAAGTCTCTACTTGTTTCTGATTTACTGTTACTACTTAGAATGCTTATGATTTGGGAAACTTTACTTATTGGTATTACTTATTTCTCTTGCATATCAAAGCACTTTATAAACAGGAAGAGCCTAATTCATYGCTATTGAAACATCAAAGTTTGGGTAGAAAGTGGCAGCACAACTAGAACTTAGTTGTCAAATGTGTACGTGTGAAGGTACTGTAGGAAAATATCACTGCATTGCTTTGCTGGTTATCATTCAAGGATACGGGGAAATATCTTTAAACTTTTTGGGATAACAAAATAAATCACTGTAAGAGCCAATTTACTGCTAAAGAATTTGTATTTCTTGTATTACAAATTAACATCTTAGCCAAATGTTCAGCTAACATCAACCATTATAGCTTCCCATGAGCCAATTTATACCACTTTACAGTAGAAGATGGCTGTAGAATATAAAAAAAATAAAAGACACACTGATTAAAAATTTGTGGCTGATAATCATTGCCCATATTACTAATACTAAATACTAGTTTAATTTTCTACAATTTCAGGAAAATGTGAACCCAACAGCATCATGCTTTGCAACCATCCTAATATTTATATCCACCAAATTTTTAGTGAACTAGTTTTTTGGGATTTTTTTCCCCTCAGAGTGGTTCATCTTATTTGTTTCAAGATATTGGTGCTAATTTTCTTTGTCAGTTAATTTGAGGACAGAAAATGTGACTTGGGCTCAGTCCCCCTTGTCTGATAATTTAATACCAATATTATTTGCGTTATTAGTTTTACTGGTAAATCAAGGAGCAAGTTGCCAGAATACAGCTGTGACCCCAGGGCAGGAACTTTCTGCCGGCTGTCACCTTCTGATAGTTTGGGCTGTTAATTACCTCCAACAGTTGGAGCACAAGCACCTCTGTGTCTGCCAGCTGGCAGCCTCTGCCTCACACTGGCAGCCTGGGATTGAAAACCTGTAACAAAAGGCTGTTATGTAAACAGTTTATCGTATAATACACAAAGGCAGCAGTAGGCCCATGCTGGGAATCAAAGGTAGTCTTTGCAGTCAGGAGTAGTTAAGGCTGGAAATGATGCAAGCTCCTGCTTGCCTTTTTCCATCAGTAAGCATACAAAACATGAAGTCCAAAGTGAAACAGCCTGAGCTGAGCCTTCTCAGACTCTGCATACTGGAATCTAAGTGTCTGCATTGTTGCGGTACTATTGAACTATACCAATTACTTTAACATATGAAAATAAAAGACTTTAATTGCCTGATGACACACCAGTCAACAGCCCAGAGAAACTGCAAAACATCTCTGAGGTTTCCTTCTCAGAAAACAAATGTAGATTTCACAAGTGCATTCTCAGGTCCTCTCATTTCAGGACTCATTCCTTAAGGTGACACAGATGTCCCCTGGAGATTTAGCTGGTATATATCCAGGAAAGAGCTCATGATTACACTGCTGAGGGAGCAGTGTCACCATGATGTACGTAAAACTTGAGCTGCTCAAAAGGTGTGAGAAAGCAGGTTGCTTATTTCAAATCCATGAAAGGATCCCTTTATAGTCAAAATGGCTCAAAGCATCCAGCTAAACCAGTGCTGGAGCCAGACAATCGGAAATCCCCAAGRAGGGACTTGCAGTTCAGCTTCTGGAAGTTATTTCATGTCTTTACTTGCCAATCGTTTAAGTTTAGAAAACAGAACCACCCTAAGCAAAAAGAAGGTACTCAAACCCATTTGTTAGCTTCAGCTGAGTGGTTAGAGCACTTACAGAGAGGCAGAATTGGATTTCTATCCATCCCAAAGCTGAGAAGATTCAAGCCCCCATCTCATTCATCTGGAGCGCAGTCAGATAATTTCCAGGTGAGCTGGGGCCACCAGGATCTAGACTTGCAGAACTGATGAAATCAAACAGAGCAAGAAGGATCCCAGCTATGGACGATGATGAGACATCCTTCTCTGGCAGGGAGGCGTTCTGGATCACATCCCTATTCTCTATAGTGTTCAAGTATTTTATGTGCTGGCTGCTTGGTGCAGCAGCACAGTGTTTCTGTAACAGTAATGTGTGGAATTTTGAAGACCTGAGGTAACAAAAAAATCATGAGTTATCTCACAGTTTCCAATTGTGTGTATATAAATTTGAATTCAATCACAGAAGAACAGAAGCACAGAATTAACCAGGTTGGAAAAGACCTTTGAGATCATCAAGTCCAACCTATGACCTAACCTTATCAACTAAACCATGGCACTGAGTGCCACATCCAGTCTTTTTTTAAACACCTCCAGGGATGGTGACTCCACCATGTCCCTGGGCAGCCTATTCCAGTGCCAAATTACTCTTTCAGTGAAAAATTTTTTCCTAACATCTAGCCTAAACTTCCTCTGTCAGAGCTTAAGACTCTGTCCCCTCGTTCTGCCAGTGGTTGCCTGGGAGAAAAGACCAACCCACACCTGACTACAACCTCCTTTCATGTAGTTGTAGAGAGTGATAATAGCACAATAAATGTATGTAAGGAATATTCCCTACTATTAGGTTTGCATATCCAATATTATAGTATTCAGACATCTGCTATCTCTCTATCATGCTTAGGTAAAGGACATTAATAGTGATGGTAAGCAAAATGTTCTTGGGGCCTTTGAATGGTATCAACAGAATAGAAGAAATAATTCTTTAACTGTAAGAATCAAGTGGAGCAGTAGACTTTGTTTCCACGATTGGAAATAAGTGAAAAAGAGATTTGTAACAAAATTATTTTGGTGGAAATGCTTTTGTGTGATCATTAGAGAGGATCCTGTTTTTCTCTTTCTTACTAAGTTTTACTCAAAGTAATCCAATCATATCTTGGTTTAAAAATTGTTTCTCACATGGAAATGAAGTTTCATGTCAGGGGTACATTTTCCAGAGATGTCACAATGTTGTTTAATTAATTTATTCCAAGAAACACTGCAGCTTACATCCTTCGAGATAACTCATAGAGAAAAGCAATTAGAGAAAAAAGTTGCTATAAACCAGTAATTTGTGTAGTAGAAGTGAACCTGATTTCCCTTATACAGATACAGTTCTCAGTATTTTCAAGTATTTCACCTATCTTGTCTTTTAGATAGGCTCGAGTACAGAGTCTGCCTTTCAACATGTTTCAGATMAGGCGTGGAAACACTCTACCTCCTCCATCCCTTGCAGACAAAGAGAAGTTGGAACTAGCACAAAGCTGTTCAGGAAAAGGGGAGGATAACTATCAGTTTAGCAAAAACTAACAATAGCAACCCAACTACCACCCGTCTGGTCCGCTGACTTCCAAATAAGTCTAAGCCTCCCAGGCCAGAGTTGTCCACTTTATTTTTAAAAAGGAAACATCTGAAACATCTGAGAATGGCTTTGATATCACTAGAGAGCATGCAATTTCATTCCTATACTTGCAATTTGTGTTTTCCTGACAGTTATTTCAAAGCTACAAGCTTAATCAGGTTTAATCTCACAATATCCATTTAGAGCAAAAGGCTGAGGTAGGATGTACCAAACTGTGGTTTTGACTACAATGGAGCTTCCCAGTACTTACATGAGTACAAAGAGGAGCAAAGTTTGATCCGGTGACTTAACACTGGGAGGATTCCTAAAATGTGTGCGTATTCTGAAATTTGAAACGTAATGTAAAAGAAAGAGAAAAGTAACTTTAAATCAGTGTTTTGCATGATGTATGCATATGAAATATTGCTTCTAAATTCTTTTTATGTCGCTATTGAAGGATGCTTTGAAAATAATACACAGAAATGAAACCAATTGCCAATGTAAAGAAAGTCTGCCTTCAACACTGGCAGAGCTAAAGAAATGTCCGTTTCTTTGCATTCTCCTCTCTAAAGTTGTKGTTAACCTTTTAACAGTTCCTGCAGGCAATTCCCCTCTCATGGTTAACTGCTTCACTGCTAGCCCAGCAGTCACATCTGCCCCCTGTTGCCATATCACATTGGTGCTCCCTTGAAGCTGGGGAATTGCCAGCAAGAGATACCTGGTATCTATCACCAGCAGTCAAGCTATCAGATAGCTGGCTGGAGCKAAGCCATTTTTAAAGTTATGTTACAAAATTTTCTGTGGTTTTCACAGATCTGAAGCACCCTGACAGTATTGCAATTTTTTTTATTTGACTTCTATTTTATTTAGCAATTAGAATAAAAAAAATAAAAATATGTCAGCATGGCTCTTCCTGTTATATTTAAAAATATTATTTAAAATATTTTCTAGAAAGGATATTTTTAGCAAGTCTATTGTCTTCTACCATTTTAGTTGGAATAATTATTAAAATACAATTTCTTTTGCTTAAAGATTTTTGTATTCCTTTATCCTTTCCAAAATATATTTGATTTGATTTCTGCTAGAATGTTTACATGAGAAAACCTTCATTTTCACTTAAGCTGTTTCATTGGAAAAATTCAAAGTATTTTATTAATTTTTTCTTGTTTTTCCTAAAATAACCAGGTATTGTGGTCTATTTCATAGATACGGTGCTGGGTTTTTAAGTTGTCCTGATAATTGAGCTCTTTCAATTGCTTAAAATTTCAAGTTTCCCATTTTCATTTAAGCAATTTATTTTTCTTTGTCGGTTGTTTCTTTCAAGGATGACACACACCCCTCCCCCATCCCTTCTTTTTGCCCAGTGTTCCTATCAGCTGGATCTTTGAACAGACATTATATATTTGCTATATTCCTGTTTCATAGCGACCACTTCATATAGCTAATTTTATGCTTGTGAGTGATCCTGCCTAACTCAATTGCTTTGCCCTGCTAATGATGCAGAATTGTGAGTGCAGGGAGCCCACGTGTTCCTTGGCACTCAGTGTCCAAAGCCCAACACAATCTGTTGAGTGACAGCCCTGCAGTGCGAATGAGCCTGGTGGTCTGATGATCCTGTCTGACAAAGACATAAAATTCTACGCTTGAGATTGGAGGAGATGTGGCCTGCGGGAGAGGGATACTTTATATTGCCTTTTTTTTTTTTAATGTGATTTCCAGTGCCATAGAGCAGAGGGAAATGAAGGAGGGAGAAGTTCAGGAGGAAGAGGCATTGCTCAGACTTTCTTTGATCTGCTCCAGTTGAAGCTTTTCTGACCCAGGCAGACAGATCAAAGAAAGAAGCCAGAATACAGAGCACTTGAGACATTTCATGACTGTAGAAAATACTGCCCCCAAAGTGCTTCTTTTTTATTTTGAAAATATGCTTGCCTTACATATAAACTGTTGTGGCACTTATTACTAAAACCAGATGATCGCAAACTATTGATTATTTTATATGCTTCTGTCAGGAAGGCATTAGCTATACAGTGCCTCAGATAAAAAACTTGTGACTGATACATGAAGAGTGCAATAAAACAAACAGAAAAAAATGATAACAAATTGCACATCTATTTTGTTTCTAAACATGTCTTTGCTTAAAGAGATTCTAATTTCAAATCTTCAGTAATCCAGTGATTAGCAGGAAGACTTCCTTTGAACGTCAGTAAACCCTAACTCTCTTAATAATTCAGTGAGAGGCAGCAAACTGCTGTGTTATCATCATCTTCAATCTGCAGTACTGAGTAGACTTTAAAGAGTAGAGAGGTAAAACTGAATAAGGACTAAACCGTGGTTGCAGTACAAGCTATGTGCTGCATGCTTTATAGCCATAATTAGACCGCTTTCTGCCCCAAAGATGCCTGTAACAAGGGCTGGTCCTTGTGATTAACTTCCTGCACTGTGAGCACACTGATTGATCTCCACTGATTCTTCATGGACCTTGTTGGGATTTCTCAGAGTGCTTGCACATCACATACAGGACATGCCTTCGGCACCAGCCCCAGCAACAACCCCTTTGCTGAAAAGTCAAAATAGCCTTGTTTATGTGGTTTGCTGCATATTTTTGCCTGCCTGGAGCTGATGGGCAGCAGCAGCGGGGCTGAGTGCAAGTTCCTTCTCCGAGGCAGAGAGAAGGGTGCCATCTACTGAGGCACTCATATCCCCTCCTGCATCCCACTGGCGTTTCGCAGAAACCTCTCAGCCATGTGCCAAACTGGAAAGCTCATAAGACCAAAGTAAATCCATGAATTTGATGAAACTCATTAAAAGACATTTCAGGAGGAACTACATTTGTTCAAATTACTATGTTATTCCATTTGCTGTGTGCTAAGTGAGAGTGAGCAGCTGTGTGATGAACAGGGACATGATGCAAAAGATCATTTTGACACATATGTTTAAAATAACAAAATTCATAATGAAACCTGCTATTTACACTGTTATAGGATGGGATGAACTGAGTAGTTATTGTGTAGTCATTTTGGTTGTTAACCCTGAATTTACACTGTGTATATTTGTGGAATCTGGAGTTTCTGTTAAGCCTTTGTTAAAATCTACTTCATGCTGATACTTATATAGCTATTATCGTTTTATGGCATGTGTGGAACCTCAAACCCACTGTCTGAAAATAGATTACAGAATTATTTCTGCTAATATTTTTATCTGATACTACAAAATCCATAACTGTGATATTTTGTGTAGCAATGGTCACAAATAAACAGCATATTTTTCTCTTGCAGGATCATCTTTGAAAGTTGTCTTACAGTACTTCAGTTGGTACATTTGTTTCAAAAGCCAGAACTGTATTTTGCAGAACAGACTCSTTTCATTATCTGTTGGTATCTGTCTTCTTTAATGAGAAAAGGGCACTAAAGACACTGAAGAGACAGAGCAAATACCTTCATATGTGACTGTGAGTAAATCACCATCTGTGTGTAAGCCCAACACATGCTTTCTGTTCATAATCCACAGGGGAGTGTACTAATCATGCATTTTTACTGCAGCTCTATGTATCCAAACATTTGACCAGGTAAAATTATTGGAGATGTCAGGGAAAAAGATATATTTGCTGTTCTTACTTTCACCTCATCTTAGAACATAAAACCCTGTAAATAAAAGCTAATCTTGGCAAATCATGTAGAAAAAGTCAAAATCAAGTTGTCAAAGCAATAAACAGTCCAATACAGCTGACAGGTTTCTTTGTTACAAAATAATATACACGTCAGCTGTAAAAAAGATAGGCTGAGACCTGAATGCACTGTTTTTTAAACAAGTATGAAAAGTTCTTGTTCTCAGGAACCTATACAACTGAGCTATGATAAAGTACAAAAGAAATTTTTGATTTTTTTTCCCCTTAAACATTTTTCGTCAGCCTACCTTGATCTAAGAATTTATTGCAGTCTGATAGCAAAAGCATAGAGGAGCATTGGCAATTATTTGTACTGGCTTTGGGGGCTTTTTAAAATTTTATCAGCAAATGACAAGCGGATTGAAAATGCTTCAAGTTGGTGCTGTTTGTGTCTGTCATTCTTAACACCAGATTATGAAATAAATGTAGGTTTTCAAATGCAGATGTAAATATTTGGTATCAAGAAATATTTATGGTATATCAAATTGTTCTCTTGTGTTTTTGGATAGATTTTACAAGCAACAGGTTAAGTTAACAGAAGTTGTGAATTATATCTGAAAGGTATTTATAAACAACACTCAAATTTATACATGCAGGAAGATATTGAGAAGTTCGAATAACACTGTCACCATGTCTACAGTCTTCCTCCTCCCACTTACTACTCACTGGTAGGATACTATTTTTAAGATAGTTAAACCTCTACCCACATATATGAGTAATATTGGTTTAAGCTTCCAAATAAAACAGGACACTGCATGTCTTATTCCCAAGGTCGCACACTTGTAAAAGTACGTTTTTGTTTTATAGTTTCTGATCTTCCTGGAGTATTGTCACTTCTTTAATGCAGCTGAACAATGCTCCAAGTGTTTAAAGCCAAGATCATTTTTCTGATAGATTCAGCAATTTAATTTAGAAGCAGTATAGTTTAAGTGTTTCTTAGCATTTGACATCACTACCTATGATTTTGTAACAGGTGATTGAAGACTGTATTCAGGAAAAGCGTTGAAGAAATAAGAGTTGAATATACCAATTAAAAATTTAGGTGGGTACTTCTTTTTCATGCTTACTTTTCTGTTATTGTAGTTTACAGAGTTTCTGAGCTCACAGAAGCACTGTTGTGACAGACTCTGGACAGATATACAACAAAGGGCAGTACCAATTCAATGCACCTTTTAATGATTTATTGCCCTTTATTTTTTTTTCCTTTTAATGCTGCCTGCCTCAAAACTGTGAAGATCCATCACAGATTTAATGCAGCCTGTCTGGGCTACTTCTAAAGAAAGATGCCAAGATGCAGTAGTCTGACCACTACCAAATGATATTTTCAATAAGTTGCTATAAAGTTTTTGATAAGCAGGAAATAAACAAGAAAATATTCCCTTTACATTTGCTAGATAAATGTGAACAATATGCATGTGAACTTTGTAGCCTGTTGCATGCATGGAGTGCTATGAATCATGAACTTCAGTATTTTAACTCCAGCTTTTATATTCAGTCATTGTTTGGCTTGAACACCGAGTTGAGGCACTCCATACTTTACTTTTTGTATATATAAGAAAAAGGAGAGATGGCAAGAGTATACTTACCCACCTCCCCTTTAAAGGGATGATCAGTTAATGCTGCTATAACACTTCAGAGATAGGCTTTCCAGAACTTAGATATGATTAGACATTTATACAGGTAATAAAACATTCCTACTTACCTAGGATAAGATACAAGGGATTTAAAATACTCAAGCTTCCTGGCATAACTAGCTGCTTGAGATTAAAAGGGAAACTTTTTTCCTACAGGCAGGTTACTACCTAGGGTATTACTTTTGGTGGTTGTGGGGTAGTTTGTGTGTTACTTTGAAGCGTCACACACTGTGGGCTGCAACAGGATACTAGTTTAAACAAACTGCTGGCCTCAACAAGAATGGCAGGTCTTAGTCTTGTGTGTTCCTAGATCCTCACTGACTGGTGGAGATGAACCCTTCAGCTTCTGCATGCACCTTACTGATGCGCAACATACCTGTCTGTGGCCATACCACTTGGCTAAGGCTTGTCCCACCTTGCCAAGCCCTTGGGTATTTCAGTTTTCCACATTTGTTGATGAACTTTGAAAGCTTGTGGTTCTGATTTGGTTCGGTGGACATAATTCCAATAAGAAGAGCCTCACTAACTAAAAACTCTCAAAGCAAGCCAAGTCGCTTTGAGAGAATTAGTAAGTAATTAAACAAACTATTCTGGCGACAGACTTGGGGTTGGGTCATCTTCACTGACAGAACAAGAATGGCACATCTGAGTATCATACTGGTATACCTCAACTCTCCTCTAGCCATTGCACATCCGTTTTGGGGGAATGGATTAAACCCCAGCAGATTGTCAGGGAAAACCGTAGGCCACCTTGTGTTACTGATTGCAATGCCTGTGAGTTAGTCATTGCCATCGTGGTGCTGGAGTAGGTAATGCAGAATCCGTCAGAAAGCAGTTTGCTAAGATATACTAAAATAGTAAAACTGCTGCCAGAATAAAGTCCTTTTTGGGCTATTTTAAGAAAGAGGTAAAATGAAGCAATATGTATGGGCTTACCAATAAGAACATTCCTTCCTGAGAAAATGCTGTTTGCAGCACTGCGTATTTTTATATTTTGAATTTTTTTTTAATTTTGCATCTTTTTGGCAGCAGTTTATATTTTTAAATACACATGACTACATGCAGTGCGTGTGTGGTATGGGTGCACGTGTTTGGGCAATAACTAGCTTAAATATACACACGATTAATTTTTTAAACTTGCTTATCAGACAGCATGTCGCATTTAATTTTTATTCAGTTCATAGTTTCTGTTTTACTGCCTCGTTATATTCTTCAAGTTCACTGGATATTTCTCTCTCCACCCTTTTCTTCCCTTTTGTTGTATACTTTTTATATATAAATACACACATATATACACAGAGGGAGTGAAATATTTGCTCAGGAGAAATATCTTAAAACCCTTTTCCTTCCCTAAACAGCAACGAGGGATTTACATTTATAAATAGCGGGCCAGGGGTCGGGAGGCAGAACGCTAACACACAACATCAGTGAAGTTACACAGATAAATTTTTCAGTTCTTTTATCTAGTAAACATCCTAATGATCAACATCAAAGGCTGAAGTAAGAAGCCGTTCTTCTCTTTTGTGCCAGATTGAGAAAGAGTGGGCTCTTTTACATCTCATTTGGGAGATATGAGGAGCCTTTGAATGGATCATTGCTTTTTATGGGTAGTAATGAGGTGAGAAGTATTCTAGTGTGTGGCACAGGCCTTCATTAAAAGCGTGAAACAGAATGGCTTATGGTTAAAAGGAGTAATTTGTTCTAACATACTTGCTAAATTGTGCTGTAACCATGCCAGGTCACTGGACTACATTTTCCATAGGATTTCCGAATGCATTTGTGTGTAATTATTCTGCCTATACAGAGTTGAAGGATTTTTCCAATGACTTGTGCTAACTAGCTGACAACATTCATTCCTTTACTGGAAACTTCTCTAAATGCTATATTTTAAGAGGTGAGGAAGAGCCTAGATTCTTTTGCTCAGCCTATATTTCGTCAAAAGAATAAGATCCAGCACAAGAACATAAAATAAGTGTAACTGATCCAAAGGTCTTATTAACATGAAGAAAAAACAGGGAGCCATCCCCACAGTCTTCATCTTCAGTCTGCCAGGATTTTATCAGAGACATCCATGCAAACCAAAGGCAACTAAGCTGCTAGGTACTGCTGCCTCTTACAGCAGCACATTTGAGCAGCCTGGTTTCCCAAAGCACTTCTTAGCCACTTTCTTACATTATAGTCAACAAGTGATGATGGTCGTCACTTTGGAAAATCAGCCACTCGTCTTCTGTTGCTGCTGAGAAACATGCTAGTAATTATGCAGCAACACAGAATACCACATATGTGCAAATTCTTTTCCAAGTTCTCTTTCCTGTCATGCTTGAAAAAAGAGGAAACTTCTATCTGCAGTACAAATTTCTGCCCAGGTAATATTTTTTTCAGAGGACAGAAAGAGGTATAATCCCTGGGAACCACACTCCTGAACTGTGAAGGACTGTAATAAATTACACTGCAAAGGGCAATAGGAGTCCTTTTTTGACCAAACTACTTGTAGCACCCAGAGCTAACCTTTAGGCATTAAACCTATGCAATCTGTTGAGGATTGTGCGTCCAGTTGGCGGCAGAATACGGAAAAGAATAGAGAGTACAGCCTTCCCCCACTCTGGTCACCACATCACACCACCTCTCTGCTCGCTAAACATTTGTCTGCTCCCAGCACCAACGGAGAAACTGGTTTTAATCCTTGCCATGCAAAAAATGACAGTTCTGAGTTTTAAACTTGATGTAACCTAGGAGTATCAGCTGATCAGGGGATTTTTCTACTAAGCTTCTTTAGAAGAAAGTGCTAAGGTATTAAAATAAAAACCACAGAAATTATCTGGTTCAGTTTGTGTCTTTTAAAACAAACAAACAAAACCTCAGGGAAAATTCAAAATAGACAAGATGCCCTTTTTCTCTTTTTTTTCTTCTTCTATTTTTTTTCTTTTCTGTCTTGTTTTAGGACAAATAGCAGTATCTAAATATAGTAAAAATCCTACCAAAGTATTTTCATTAAGTCAAGCTTTTTTTTTGAATGCACATGGAGGAAAATTCATGAGATTTCAACTTTTTGCTCTGAGTCTGGCGAGGAAAGTGTTTGAAATCTTAAAACAATCTCATTCCCAGCTTTGAACTAAGAGAAGGGACGGAACTGTGTGTGTATGTGTGTTTGGCAGCAATTAAAATGTTAGAGCAGTGCTCGGGGCCATATGCTTCCTCAGAAACTGATAAAAGTTGCTTATGTATATAACTGATGGAGAATTTGTCCCATAGTGTTAAGGCAGCTGAGTTAAGTACAGTTTTTTCTTTTAACTAGCTTGGGATTTCTTTAAACCAGCTTAGTATTTCTTTCTGTACAAGTCAAGAAGGGCTAGTCCACTTTGTCCTATTCATATGAATGAAAAAATAGAGTTTTGTAAAGAACACATGAAATCAAGTCCTATTACCATTTGTCTTCTGAGCATCAGACACTTAGAAACCTGAGTAACAGATGAATTATTTTCTCCACATATTTTCTATCCGTATTATGAAACACAGAAGGCTTCAATGTTTAATGTTCTTCAGTAAGTGCTGGGGTCATTCCTCATAATCCTATTCACAACATTTWGTTTAAAAATGTTAGTGACAATGATTTAAATTGCTTATTTTAATGATGTGAAAAAAAATAGAATAAAGCAGAGAAGTATGGTCTGCTTTACTTAAACAGCCACTCCCACAAAAGTGATGTATATATATGATTGTGTGTATGTATAAATGCTAGTGTAGTGTATATATATTATTATATATGTGTATATATTATTATATAATGTATATACATTACACCGTTTGAACAAGCAACAAAATACAATCTTAGATTTTCCTATATGTTAGATTGCTTTTCCCAGTTTTTTCAGGCAGAGAGCTTAAATGACAAGAAAAAGATTGGGTAGTATGTCAATAGACATCTGGAGATTGTAAGAGTTCAGGCATTGACTATATTTTCTCCTTGACTGCAAGTGAGGAAACTCCTCTGGTTTCTTACAACAATGAGGTGAGCTCAGGTTGTTGTGAAGGTTTTTAAAGGATGCCTCAGACAAATGTCAGCTACTTGCTTATTGGGAAGGTCTGAATGTCCTGACATTGAAAGATCTTCTTGGGCTTTAGGTGAGATTGATCAGAATGTGCATATCCATACATGCTAAAGTTAGGGTATTAATAAAGATTGTCAATTCATAACACAATGTCTTGTGTTATGAATCACATTTTTAACACATATTTTGGCACTGATGACTTCTCTACGGTTTTAAATGTTTAAAGTGTTCAGTCTATCTTTTATTGATGTCTTGGAATTTAGGTCTGCAAAGCCAGCACTGACCACCTTGCAAACACCACAGAGTCTGTGCTGCAACTACAACTCAAATGCCTTTTAAACCAAAACTGACTTGAATATAATGTTACTAGGCTACCAGTGTTGTCTGATCTTCCCCTTTCTCCAACTTCATCTGCAGACTGGCTTTGTCACCACTTGTTTGAAGCAGTTCTGTGAATAATTGCTGAGCTTGTAACTGCTTAAAAGGAGGAGAAAATAAAGATGAACAAAATGAAATCACTTGAGGCTACTTGGGAAACAGGAAAATGAAAAAATCCATAGATACGGCTACCAGAAGATAGAAATCTGACCACAGTTTGGAGCTCTGGAGTCAGGTTTACTCCTGGAAGATATGAAGATCTAGAAAATGTTGGTCCCAGTCCTGCTCTGATCTTCCAGATAATATTAAAATTTATTTTTGTTACATAGAAACTAGGGGCTTTATGTTTGTAAAGGACTCACAGACTGTACATGGACTGTAAATGCTGCAATTAATGCCTTCTTTATCAGCAATTATTAAAAAAACAGGAATACAAGCATTATAAAAAGATTGAATCTTGCCCTGTGCCCCAGTTTTTCTTTACAGCTTGTAAATCAGCAGATTTCTGCCTGAGCTTCACAGAGTTCAAATGGCTTGATGGTATTCAAACCCCTTATTAACAGAGAGAATCTGAAAGGGATATGGTTGTGTGTATATATAGTTTTGTGCAATAATGTCACCAATTACGCCAAACCTGTCCTGATTAACCTTGAGTCAAATTATCTTCAATCATTTTTCCAGATATTTCTTTCTTCATGAAACCTAGAAGCGATGATAAAAAMCAAACAAATGCAATATCAGAAGGGAAAAAAATTTAGGGAGACTTGTGTCTGTGCTGTTTTTAGGAATTTGTGTCAAGGTCCCATTATTCCTATCTATTCCTAAAGCATCACACAGATGAAGAACATGTGTACCATGTTTTTCTTAGACAGTTCCATTACAACCAAAATCCTGCTGCTTTCCTTGTGTTGCATAATCCTGCGCACAATCCAGAATCAACCTATCATTCAGGAAGAAATTACAGAAGGCAGGGATACATCTCCTCCTCATTCCTCTAATTTTGTACAGGACTGGATTTCTAAATTATGTTACTTTTGTTGACCAGTAGAAGTTCCTCTACAAGACAATTGCATTTTTTAAGGTGACTGATCACATACTTTGGCTGAAAGTTTTATTTGCCTTCTTCTGATGTCTCCTGCTTTCAGACACAGAGCAAATCTTCAGCTGGCAGACTAGGCTTTATTCAGGCTGTCCAGGGCTCCTTTTCGGGCTTTGGGCCCCAGTGCTGTGGCATGACTCCTGCAGGGAGCTGCAGCCTTGCCTTGCGTGAACTTTCATGCACTACCAGAATCTTTGATTTACTCACCCATTTCTGAAAGGCCTGAGTATGTGCTGAAAAGTTCAGTTTGCCAGTATAACTGCTTACAGATACAACCAATTTAGTAGGTTTTGAATGAGAAGTTGCTTTTTTTGCCCTTGTCCACCATGCAGGCGTGTGGGGCAGATCTTGCCCAAGCTAAGACTTGTGCAGATATGGAGTTACATTCACTCCATCAGTCCCTTGCTGCTAAATGAGGTGCATTGATGAACTCTAACGACCTCCTGAGACAGTAGGGGGAAAGGATAAGGGAACCAGAACCAGAATGAGCACATTAGTGGTTCTAACCATGAAAAGGTTATCTCAATCCTAGTACTAAACTTTTCTTTTTGGAAATTATGAAATCTTGCTTGGCATAAATAAATTCCATTTGTCCCATTTGAAAAAGCTGAAAGTCTGTCCTGTAAATAGAATGTTTCTCTGTTAAGTTTAGGATTAAACCTAAGCCTGCTGCTGAGCACTCAGAGGTGCCAGAGGCTGGAGCTGAGTAGACAACTGACCCAACTGCAGCAATTTCCCTCTCTAGCCTGCCCTGGGGTGAGATCTCAGATGTTTGAATGGAAGCTGCAGGTCAGAAAGTCTCCCTCAATTGTCTGCGCTTAAAAATACATGTAAAGCAAAAATACCTTGGTGACTTTGTACATGGATAGTGCTGAAATTTCACGAGTATATTATTCCTCTCATTAGAGTCCCCAAATACTGGAGTGCAATGAGAAAAATAAGTCATAGTGATAACTAAAAATGTGAAATGGAAACATAGCTACAAGAAAAGGAAATAATTCCAAAAGGAATGATTTTCCAAAACTATTGTTCAGCTAGCAAATGCAAAAAAAGAAAAGTGACAGTCAATGAAGAGAAATATTTTTTTGCTGTTTTTAAAATTTTTKGGGGGGGGTCTTTCATATCATTCTATACCAGCACACTGATCTGACATAGAGCAGAGCCATATAAACAGTTGTCTTGGCACAGCTGGGCGGGCAATACATTGGAGGTGGGGTTGAGAGAGTAAGTAGATGAAACCAGGAAGAACATAAACATCTTGTTCACATTTTGCTGTTGAATTAATTAATTGAGACCAAGCCTGTGCTTTACAGGGGTTTAACTTCCTGTCCCAGGTTTACGCACATTTCAAAACACCAACGCAAAGGAAGATTTCCTGATAATGGCACTTGGACTGACTGTACCCTACAGCAGTGGGGGACAGTGGGGATACAGTCCAGAATACTATGAAGAAAATCTATGAAGTGCCATATAACATTTTGACCTACTGAAAGTGAAACACATGGGCTGCTGCTTAAATTGCCATTTCCCATAAAGGCAGCACTATTCTAATGTGTTTGCTGCTATTTTTTGCTTTAAAAATACCTAAAGGAAATTCATTTTTATAAAAATGACAGCTAGGCATGACCCTCCATCTTTAAGCTCCTACTTGTGCCTTAGAGATCCAGCACATATGGTACAGTATGTTACAACCAGCTGCTAATTCAACTCCCTGCAAACATGACTATTAAGGTCAACTGAATCAAATAAAGACAGCTCAGGCTTTAAATCCAAGGGATATATGCTCTTCTGCTGATTGCACACAGCTCCCTTTGCTACTGGTGAATCCAGAAAGAATAGGCTCCTGGCCAGCTTTGATATTATTTGTAGTGTTTCTAATATTATTATCCATTTATACACACATTTGGAGCTATACATTAGAAAGTGCAAGGTCCACTCAGACACTCCAAAACAAAATTTTATGTACTTGGATTATATATCATATAATTAATTCAGAATTTGTTCTTAAATTTCTGTCTCACTACTTTTTAGTATAGATAGATAAAAATGGAGTGTAAAATTAGAAAACTAGAAATTGTAATATATTAGAATGTATTCGAATATCAGAAATCCTAGCCCTTCTATATTGAGAAAACATATTTTAAACAGTACTGTGCTGGTCTTCTTGATGCTATCATAAAGTGATAGAGTACTACTTTTAGCAAGCTCAGTGGATGCAAGACAAAACTTAGGAGAATCCTACAGCGCTGTCTAATAACAAAAGTCTTCTAATCTGTATGAAATCTTGACAGTGGCCAAAWAGTGTGTTTGTGTTTTAGACCGTTGCTTTGTGAACATCCTGCCAACAGAGCATGAAYCTCATGTATATCTTAAGCTCTACTATCAAAGTCAACAGAGAATCTCCTGTTGCTCCCAAATATCTGTATTAATAAACTGTGTAAACAAAACTTTTGTGGGTACCTCACTGAGTCTGAAGTCTTATGGAACTGTTGCCGATTAAGGAGTTGCTTTACTTAACATTTGTCTTTCACATTTATTTTTCAAAGTATTTCCGTAACAGGCCAATGTGACTGAAGTTTCCTGACCCTCTGCCAATCACAATATAACCTTCAAAGGAAAGAGATAACCTCCCACTGAAGTAAGATAGGAAGAAATGTTCTTCAGAACAAAGTCCAGTAAAATTCAAATAGGGAGTGCAAAACTGGAACTGGTTTAGAGAGCCAAATACTCAGATTAATTTAACTCTTTAACTAGCTATTCCCATAGCAAAGGGGCTGATTTAAATCAGAGTTCCACCAACTAGCCATGCTGCAGGGAGCAAAAGCGAGGTGAGATAAACCCTTCTGTTGTAAACACTTTGAAAGTCAGTGAGAAGCAAGGATCTTTTAGCTAGGACTGCTTGATGTTTGTCAAGTGGGAAGAGCTGAGATAAGCAGGACCTGAATCCTTGTTTGCATTTTAACTGAGCGAGCCGTGAAACTTTGGTCCCTTGAGGTATTCTGATGCATTGATATTTATTTCCGTCCCAGATCGTAAAGAAATTTGGAACATCACATTTTGTGGTTTGGTGTTTTGGGTTTTTTTGGTCTTTTTTTGAATGAACCATTCCTAATGAACACRATTTTGAAAGGATGGATTGTTATGACTCCTTTTGCATATCAGACTACATTGCCTCTTGAGTGTGGTAACCCGTATGCCTTGTGGCCAAATTCTTTCCGTGTCCAAGTTTTCTGGTGGGATGACTTCTCTTTGCAAACACCAAAGTACCGTAACTAGATCAAAAGGGTGAGAGAATATTAGAAAGCGTCGCAGGAAGTGCTACTCCTATGAGAGCACCTGTGACAATGATGCGTCTCCATTTCTAACCTCCAGAGAAAGACAATAAGCTCCCCTGATTCAAGCAACCAAATCAGTGTTCTTTAGAAGGAAATTCCACTGACAGAAAATAAAAACAATTCTTTTATGCTTTACACCATTTTCACGGAAAGGCTAATTTCCACTGAGTACATTTTTTAATCTATATTTCTCCTCCCTAGACAAATAGCAAACTGATGCTGTTTAGTTGGTGAGACACTCAGCTAGTTTCAAGCGCTGTAGCCAATAGTGTTACCAAAACATCATTAGGGGCTTTGTCTGTTTTCAGCATTCATTTTTACCTTTTTGTTTGTTTGTTTGTTTTTGTGAATGGCATTTACATAACTCCTTAGAAACTTGACCTTTTGGACTGAAAGTTGACACTCTTGGTCCTTGTTACGTGGTGGTCAATATTTCTTTTTAATCTGAAGGAAAGCAGCTCAGAATCAGACTGTGGATGGTCCTTGCACAAAACATTGGCAATGACATATATCTTTTCTGGTTTTGAGTAACCTCCAGGAGCACGTGTGTTCATTTAGAATATGTGTCTGCAGATGTGGCTCACAATCTCACTATCTTCTTTGAGTGGAGGAAAATTAATTCGTCTTCCCTGTTAAATGCCACAATAACCCACCATTGTTTTAACCAGCATCAGTCTTGATTTACAGTTGTGAAACCAAAGAAGGAACTGTTGCCCTTCTTGCCTAATATTTGGTCTAAGTGTCTAAACATAATGCCGTGTTCATTCTCATGAATCAAATGACATTTTATTTATATGGTCCAGGGCTTACTAAAGTCTGAAGGAGGAAAAATGGAGAGAGACTGTACAATAAATGATAGTTCAGAAGTTAGCTGATTATGATCATTGAATCATTATAATCTGAATAGTTATTTTTTTCACTGGTAGTCACATTTTATTTTGCACATTCCTTAATGATTGAATTCACTTAAATTTACCAGCTTTGCGGTAGGAAGCTTCTTATTCTCTAACAGAAGATAACAACACAGATTAAAGTGAGACAACAAATAAACTGTTATGAGCAATGTTTAAAATTGATAGTTATCTTTGAATTTTTTCCCTTGCCCAGCTTTCAAGAAGGCCACAATATTTTGTTTTGGTATTAAATGACAGGGAATATAGAAGCAGAAAAGAGGAAGAAATTCCAGCTTGTATCTTTAAAGCTCTGGAATGGTGTAAATTATTACAGTGGTTTCACATTTTCATGGGATCAAGGCAACAACAGTAAGCTCATAAAACAGATACCACTAATTATGCAGAAGAGAAGTCATAAAGTCACTGATGGAAGTATGTTTTATATTCATGAACACATCATTAAAATTTTAAGACACACTATCAAATTCTACATTTTAATACTACACCAAACAGCATTAAACCCTCCCAACAAGAAAATCAGATTGTTTAATGATTGTGTTTGTCACACAGGTTTCATATGGCTGCTGTTGAAGCAGATGTAGTATTTTCTGTTGCTGGACAGCTTTTATCACTGGACAATTAAAAATAGATTTTTTATGCAATTTGTAGAAAAGCTAGATACAACTAAAAGGAAAGAAAATCACCAAAAAGTTATGAATATGTAATTGCACAAATATTTAAATTTATCCAATCACATAAAATGTTTTTATAGTGTTGTCAATTTGTTTTTACTTCTTTTGTGTTTTATTTTAATGAAAAAGACATTTTAAAGTAACAGGATGGTGATTCAGGCAGGCTGCAACCCAGCACACAAATGTTAGGTATTTCAAAGGAATTTTTAAAGTAAATGTGTCTTTAATGTAGCCATTTAAGCTAGGGGCAAAATATAATAGGAAATATTTCAGGATTGCCTGCTTGGCTGAAACTCTTGGAAGACCAAGGAGTGTCCTGTATGACTTTCATTACTGTCATGAAGAGACTGAGGCCGCTGTGAAAATACACATATGAATGTTAAGGCCCCAAATTCTCTGATACTGAAAGAGGTGCAGCAGCTGGCAAAGAGATGGATCCTTGTCAAGACATCAATGGCACAAGTGACACTTTCAAAGATGATTCTTGTGATCTACAGGAAAGGGTCCTGTTTTTGGCTTTGGACTAACATGCAAATAGCTGTGCAGTTGCACATTCACACATGATGTCCCTGCCATACTTCTGGTGTGGACACACAGTCTTACTGCTCTGTTGCCCTTCACTTCAGAGTGAACTGTGTTGCTTCTTACATTTGAGACCTCTAGAAAAAAGTATGTCTCTAGAAATATTGGGCACAGTCAAGCAAATTAAAAATCAGTCTTATTTGCCACCATTAGTAACTAAAAACTCAAATACTTAATGCTGCATTTAAAGGACATTTTTTAACATTTAACAATAGACTTTTGTTAAAACCTTATCAAAAAACCCTAAACTGGTCTAGATCTAGTTAATATGGCATTCAAATACCAGCTAATACCATATTTAAACATTTATCTGACAAAAACTCCGGTGAGAGCTTCCATTATTAACATAAATTTCTTAAAGTGAGTTCTGATAGGACTCAGTGGAGACTTCTGCCTAAAAAAATCAATGGCTCAATGTGGTCTAATATTAGATCTTTTCTAAACCTTTCTTCCTCCGGAGCCAATATTTGGCCTACACTATCTGCCAGCATCTTTTTAATGAGAAGCACACATCTAAAAGCTCTCACAGCTCTCAAAATTTAGGAGTAAATATTTTTAAATTAAAACCGTATGCTAAGCAGAGCAGATTTGCTGGTGCAGATGTTATTTTTGGCTCATTTTTTTTAACTGATTCGTAACCAACGTACTTCAGTCTATTTTTTCATGTTTATTAGCAGTATTCTGAATACCACAGATGCAGTGAAAGACGTTAATAGAATAATATCTCAAGATATTTTAGGCAGTTTTCTACTTAGCAGCAAAGTCATTACTAAAATTCTGTGCACGAGATATATTCTTGGGACACCGTAAATAGCAAAAGTGAGAAAAAGAGAAAATGGAGATACAAATCACTTAAGCAGAGAATGGGACAAGAAGGATCATTTTCCATGAAATTCTATACTCCACCTTTCTCAGAAGACTTACACAATCCTCTGGCATTTAATTCCTGATTTCATTTTGTCGTTCTACAAGCAGAGTACAGTTGTGTCAGCTTTGGAGTTTTTTGTAGATGGTGGTCCCACATTCGTTCTAATTCTTTAGGTTTCATAACTATTTCTATTTGTGCTGTTTACGTTCATGCCCAATATCCACAGTGTCATTCTTCTCTGAAAGAAATTGAAATCTCTGGTGAAGGTCAGAGTTTTCCACACTCTACTAATTCTTAATTAATTCAGAAATAGTTGATTCTCTGGTTATGAGGGACCCTGTTGTCAGCCTTATTATATTGGCCAATGGTTTACTAAAGAACAGATCATGTATTTTTTCCATAAATTGATCTAATTAGCCTTATTCCTTCAAATGTTGTGTATTCTTGGGATCTTGAAACCACATTATTTAGAAAAGTGAGCTTGTCTTTTGGTTATGCATGGAAAAACACTAACATATATTTTGGATTGCAAAAATTAGATCAAGTCAGTTTAACATCAGAGTGGACAGTGGAGTGACAGAAGACAAACCACAGAGCTGCTTTTCAGGCCATTTACAATGACTTGTTCAGATATTTTTCTTAGAGACCAAAATTACCAATTCTTAGTTCAAGCATGAAAAAGTCTTCATTTTTCAGCTGTATTTAAATAAGGCGAATGGGTTTTTAGTCTGTGTGATTATGCTGTTCTTACTGTAGGGAGGATCTACTCTGTAAATAAGTATTTTTAACTTACACAGCATGTAGGCTTAATATGGTACCAATTTTTACCCCAAAACTTACTTAGGGAATTGAAATACTAAACAATTGTGACACTGAATAAAAGAATTATTTTAAGCAAGCCAAGAAATGTGAAATTTGAGAATGAGAAGTTCCTCAGACACGGACATGAAAACAAAGCAATAGACTAAGGTCATGAGCTTACAAAGGATGTCTGAGCACAGGTTTAGAAAAATATCTGGACACTAAGGATCCAATCCACTACACATCTAATGACTGTGTATACTACTATGATGAGTAGACCCACAACTGCTAGAGAATTGATCAAGGCATTAAATGGCAAAAGCAGTTTTTGCAGAGTCAGGTCTTTTGGCAGAACTGCATAGAGTTTGCAGGTTTCCCATTTTTATGTCTTGAAACATTTTTGTTTGAGGTCTTTCTGTTAAGTTTTGCCAATTATACCTTATACCTACATAAGATACTTTGTTTGATGCTGAAAYAGTAAATTCAAATTTTCAAAAATGTCTTTAACTACTAGAAAACTATAAAGTAGAAAAGCTGTTATGGAGTTCTTACATATTTTAAAATGATTTTCCCAAAATTGTGGATGTTTTGCAGAGTGTCACATTTTTTTGAAAAGAAACAAATCCCAAACCTGCAGGTCATTCATTTTTATTGCCCTCTGGAACAAAACAGAAACATGCGAGCAACGGAAAATGTCAAAACCAACATTCTCATTGAATTGTTAAAAAAGTCCTGATATTTTGGTGAGAAAAGATTCAGGAAAAAACCCCACTTTTGAATGGCATGTTTACAGACTGTCATTCCATAACCAGAAAGATATGTATTTAAACCAGATAATTCTCTTTACTAAATCTAATAATGGCACCTTACTAGAGACACTGGTTAATCAGTCAGCAGCTAAATCTAGGCCTAATTTRTCAGGCAAACTTCATTAAATAAATTTTATATTTTACACTGCACAAAACCAAACTGTGTAATTGGGATTAATTGCTACGTTCATCAGTTTTAGCAAGGTCAAGGATTAAGCAGGCTTGGAGGATGATCTGACCTTTYATTTCAATTCTGCTTCCACCGAAAGTTTTAGCTGTCAAATTCACAATTGTAGGTTTTACAGGAGATTGTCACAAAACAGATTTTGGTGCTGTATGGTATTATCCATGCCTCACTTCACCTAGCCATGAAATAGTCAGACAGTAACAAAATAGCTACTTTGAAAGGCAATGTGAAAATAATATTAAAGTGAAAGTTTTTCCATGTTTTGATGTTTTTTCTATAGGTTACGTACTAAAGCTGAAAAATCAATCACATTAAAAAGAGAAAAGATAAAGCAAGATTAAATTTTATGTTTATAGAAAGTTTTAAATTTAATATGAATAGCTGAAATTTTCATATAAAACATTTTTCTATGGTTTATCATTTCAACTTTACATGAAAATGCCCCTAAAGGAAATATTTTCAGCCAAAAACTTGTCTGGTTTTGGTTATTTGGGAGGGAGGAGGTCGAGGAAGAATTAAGATTTTACAATATGGGTATAGAAGTGCTCTTCTGCACTTGGTTATGTGTATTTAAGACATATCTCCCTCCTGGCATGATTTGAGACACAATAATGGAGCAATGTTGAGAAACCCATGCTATTGGTCTCTACTTAAATTCCCAGAATTGTCAATCTGGCAGCTCTCACAGTACAACATTTACATAATTTTTAAATTACAGACAGTTATACAAAACTCTTCTCCATCAAAGGATTGGTTTCCTTCCCCACCCTCCCCCTGAAGTCAATAGCAAAATGTCCTTTCTCAGCAGTGGAAAAAAAGTGTCTTGGTTATACTTACAGAAGAGCACTGTATGCTTGAAATCATATTTTTACTTTTACCTACTATGATATTTGAGAAAGTACATTAGTAGTGGGGATGCTATAAATAGTAGCTATGAAGTCTTTGATGGAAAGTACAGTTCATGTAGAGCATATATGATGGCTATTTATGGAATGCTGAGAAATAAACAGGCAATGATGGCTTTTTGGTTTTGTAAAACCGTAGACTCCCATGACTTGAGATGATGAGAGTTTTTTCAGGTTAATTATYAGGGTTTTTTCCCTTTTTTTGATGAGTAAAACTCAGCATTTTTCTAAAGGAATGTAAATTGTAATTTTCAATCAAGGAAACAGTGTCTCTCTTGTCTCCTTTTTCTTGCCGTCCCTTCAGCTACATGAGGATTACATTCTTTACAACTGTTAGCATGAAACAACACAGGATTGCTCTTATCTGTCACTGGTGCTGTGAATTTTTTAGCCAAATCATAGACAGATGGATAGATGAATACAGTGCAGATATGAATGACCTGCCACTTGTTTCATTTCAGATGGCAAGGTAAGCCTGTGTGTATGTGTATGCAGTGCACAATGTTTATGTGCACATACACACAGGTGTTGTGACTGCTGTTTGGCCTGTAATGGGAGACAAACAAGCAAGACAGAGAGAACCTGAGTGCTTTTTCTATACTTTTATGTAATTATTCACAAAAGCATTTAGCTCTAAAAAGCTAAATCCAAATGCTTTTTCTTTTTCTAAAACAGCTGTTCATATGGAAAAAAAAAAAGGAAAACAGACAAACCCAGCACCTCTTCTTTGATTTTACTGCAGGATACATGCTCGGCTGCTCTTCTTGTGATGCCCACAGTGCCGTGGAGCAGTGGACCTTGCCCCTTTCTGTAGTTAACTGGTGAAAAAGACTGCATCTGCTTATTCTCAGACATTAATACAGCTAAAGGAATAAGACATCAGAGGCCTGCAAATGAGAAGGTCTTTTTAAATTTACAAAGCATTTGCTCCTGAATCCACCTCAGCCAGTTTGGGGAAAGCGCTTTTGGCACCAAGTCACCCTTCAGGGAAAGACTGATAATGATCACTAGAGACATACTATGGGCTCCTGCCTCACTCACTTCAAAGGCCTTCTCTCTTAATCAGCATTAAATCATCATTTTGCCTTGGATAAAGGGACAGCTGTACACAATCTATTTGTTTTAAAACAGATTAGGAATGGGTTCTCTGCCAGAGTATAAGCTGCATGATAAATGTACTTTAAAGCCATAACTAGGAAAAACATTGCTCCCTTCGCTAGTTAGATTCCAATACTAGCTGAGAACTCACATTGTCCCAGGACTGGATCCTTCTTCGGTTGTTTGGCTGTCCCCAAGAGCACTCAGGCAATATAACAAGTTAAAAAAAATCAAGTGTCTGTTGATCTTAGATAAGTCTTCTGGTGAGTTTTCCATGAAAAATATTAGTCATAGTAAGTGGTATAAGATAGTCTAGATCTGCTTTCTTCTTCCTTTTTTTTCACCTCAGAGTTAAAAACCCTATTTCATCCACTGACAGTCTCACAAGGTGGCAACAAAGGCCTTTTATTACCCAATTAAAAGTTGATAGCCAGATAGTTGTTAAATAATTAAGTAAAGGCCCTAAATTACAGTGGAAAAAAACCCTTCTCTTGATCCATGCTGGAGCTATTTTTACATGGTTGCTAAACATCTCTCTATAAGCTGTTTTTCTTGCACAATACAAATGCACTGGAATGTGCACAATTTAAAAGAAAAGTCTAGCAACTAGGCACATTTTGAGAATAGGACACTATGTATTGGAAAGCAGTGGTTCCCAAAAAAGATTGGGAGTCAAAATGGCTACACAAATGAACATCATTCCCAAAACAATGTTGTGAAATTAGCTATTCAGTTTTTGTATGTGTAGAGAGAATATTGGTCATGAAAGACTGAAATGAGTCGTATTTTCCACTTTTTAAAAAAAAGGTACTGAAAATTAAAATAGGCATATAAAAATATTACAAAGAATATATCTTACAATGAGAAACTTATAATGTTCAATCTGTATTATTAAAAAAAAAAAAACCAAAAAGATTGGCAAGCAAAGTGATTGCATGACACTAGCTCCTTCGCAGACAGAAAACAGTGTTTTTAATCCTTCACATATTAGAGAAATACAAAATGAGTTTAAGAAAGTGTAAGCCAAAGTGAGACAAATTCAAATTAAAAATGGGGTCCAGCTTCTAAGTGGGACCGGTAGAAAAATCTATCAAATGAACTGGTACCTTCTGCACTTGTTTCTTCTCTTGCTGTCTTTAAGCCAAAACCAGCCAATCTTTTGAGGGACTGTATCTTAGCCAAGAATTATCTGCTTTGATGCAAATTGCACTCCATTCAGAAGGAGCTGAGTGAAATGCAGTGCCTTCAAAACAGGAGCGATATAACTAGACAGGATGATCCAACAGCTCCTCTTGAGCTCTAGCTTTTCTCACATGTCCTTGGTTCAAGTACAGGTGCCACTGCATGGCATTTTCACATATCTGCCTTAACCGTGAGCATAAAACATAGGCCTGTGCATGTGAATTTATGTGCCAATGGATGTCGCCAGTTACGCAGTGTACATGCAAGGAACTGGGGTTGTTGTGTCGATACAGAATTACAATCATGCCTACCTGTTTGTTTGGACACTATTCTAAAGCCAAGAAAATAAATTACTAAAAACAAAAATTCAGAATTTGTATGTTTTTGTGATAAATCACAATTTTGCCTTAAGCATTATTCTCTCTTTAAATACTTAAGACAAAGAATGTCTGTTCTTGATACTCTAGTGGCCAAATTCAGAATATTCTGCTCTAAAAGAAGTCTAACTGATTGATATTTCTCTCTTTTCATATATATATATATATATACACATACATACACATACATATATATATATATATGAGTGTTCTATTTTGTGATAAAGATAATAGAAGATGAGCCAGTTTGCCAGAAAACTAAAACCTAGTGTAGCAAGGCAGATACTACCACTGACTTCAGTTTTCACACTGTGTTTATCACATGGCAAATAGGGAGTAAATGAGAAATGCACCCTAATTTCTTTATGTGGATGCTGTCACAAAGAATATTAGACTAGCAAGAAGCTACAGCCAGGCATGGGAATAATGGGAGAAGGAAAGATTACTAGATTAAATTTTAGCTAGCAAACAGCACAGGGAGTCATCTAAGCAAAGGGAGATGGGGATATAAATGCAGTAAAAACTGGGTAAAATTTTGACAAAAATTAGATTCAAGATTAAGAGGGAAAAATCCTAGTAACATGGAACAGAAGAAAATACACCATGTGTGGAAAAACTGCATCCTATCTAGAAAAGGGCTTTACTCACTAGAGCAGAGCGGGAGTATTAATTTGAATAAAGAGATGTCCTTGTCCTGCCAGAGAACCTATTTTTCACTGGATGAGAATGCACCAGATGATCTAGCTAGTAAGCAGGATGCAAGGAAGGAAAAAGCGTATAAAATGAATCCTATGCATTTGAAAAACAACAGAATGCAAATCAAGGCAACATAAATTATAGAGAGAGAGTGAAAGTTACTCCATGGGTTTATCCCCCTGCCCCCACAGGATACAAGCTATTTCCTTTGAGTTTGCAATAGTAATTTCAAAATGCTACTCCTGGCACTGTCTGAGCCACATGTATTTTCAGCACTTGGCAAGAAGACATTTAGAAGATAGAGGTTGTTCCTTTACTTGGGAAAGGGAATTAAACTTCTTGCACTCTTGACAGTAAATAATGCATTTCTCCACTGAGGTCACCATTGCACAGGCAACAGTAATTTTGGCATTTCCTAATTTTTTGCTCCTTGACTTTACAACCTAAATAACTTTCTTCTTTTCACTGAGTAATTGTCCACATGGAGTCCATTTTTATTGTGCGCGTGCTCATGGCTAGTTCAGGCACAGGGAGCACATACAGTCCAAGAATGGACTACATGTGCGTAACACATTTCAAAGAAATACAGTTCCTGAGAGGTAAATAACTCCTTACTAGTGTGCAATATTGACTAAATTAAGAGGGAATTGTCTGACCATTGCCAATGCAAATTACTAAGACAATTAATAATTTGATAGGACTGAAGAATTATGTCTCTTTGTAAGGTACGTCAATCTCACTAAAGAGTCCAAAATTAATTTCCAACAATATCCACCAGCATATTATATTTCTCAGATAACTATATCCTATGTTATATAAAATTGCTAAGTGCCGTCCATAATTAACAGTAATGACAAGGGAAAAGGCTATGGCTTTAATTTATGAAAGTAGTTATAGGACATAGGACTAGCCATTCTGGATTAGATCAAAGTCCCCGTCTGTAAAAATGACCAGTAGCAGATGTTACAGGAATAAAAGAAAGACATGGCAACCCCTCCTTTTCTGCACAATCAGACACTGTAAGTCTATACCACCAGGCTTTCCTGTGTAGGGGCACATATACAAGAAGGTAACAACTGGCCAATATTTACCTGTTTATTTGCAGAATTCTGTTTTCCAGAATTCTGTTTCATGCTGTGAAAGATTGCAGCCCCTTACCAGAAGATGAAAAGAGATTTTATATATCACTGATACTTGCTGAGTAAATGCTATCATCCTCTTCAGAGGAGCTATGGCATGCTGAATGCCAGGACCAAGCAAAAAAAACAAAGTGTAAAACTGACTTTATTCCTATTATATTTAATGGAACTGTCGAGATCGCTGTGTTCAGTGTCAGGGTATACAAGTCGCAGACTCAGCTAGATAACTGATCCTTATTGAACTGGCAAATTGCAGCTTTGATTTTTAATTTTATCTAGTATTAAAAGCAAATGTAAAACTCAATTTGAGAAAGATTTTTAATTACTGAGTTATGTCACTTCTGTCTTGTGCGAAGAGACGCTTGTGTTAGTTGTATTTGGACACAAGGAATATGCTTTTAGTAGTTTATATACTTCCAGTCTTGCTTTGTCAGTAGCTATAATTTTGAAAAACTGGTAAACTTAAAAGAATTCAGATTGATAGTTTCACTTTCAAGTAGTGACCAACGGGGGCCTACATGCAGCATCACAAAGCTTGGAAACTCAAATATGTACCTGTCAGATACAAATAAGAAAAAGGGAAGAATCTAAATCATGGCTAAACTGTATCTGGTTTGGATCTTCTTGCTCTTTTTAAGATCCGATTAAGAGAATCTGAGCCTGCAGGTTTGCTTATAGGAAGCTATTCTGCAAATTATAATGGGAAGGTCAAAGCTTCAAACTGCTGTAAGGTTGCTTGAATTCATTGTTGTATCTGGGCACCAATTTAGAGACAACGTCAGGACTTGGGTAGAAGCAAGTGAATTGATGTTCATGTCTTTCAGTTTATGTGCCTCCCTAGAGGAGAAAGGGTTAAGCATGAGTTAGGGATGCATGTGAAAATATATGGGTAAAGTAGGAAAAAAAATTCTCTTCTAGTTTGAGCCACTCCATCTGTTCCCATAATTCAGTGGCAGACCATGATCGGACCCTGGAATCTGCTAGTCCCACACTTCATACAGCTTCTCTCTGTAAATTAAGTTGTTGGCCTGTGTTACTAAGGGTTTAGGAAGGTGAGTGATGACCTTGGTTTGAGTATGTTTGTATAGAAATGTGTCACTGTAGGGTGATGTCTTTCCTCCAGGGACATAGGGCCCAATACTAACCATTTGTTAAGAAAATACCAAAGCTAAACATATCCAGTATATGAAAGGATCCAACACCCTTGCCAAGTGTAACTTACACTCATCTTTGAAACATCAATGTACACAGTGTTTTAAAGGTTATTTTTAGCACTTGTCTTTTAAACTGTTTCCCATCTGATGTTAACATCTTGCAACTTTCAAACTAATATGAGTTATTTTTATTATTAAAATGGGAAATCTCTTTAATATAGTGTAGTATGGCAATATGTTTAATATATATTTTTAAAAGGAGATATAAAATAGTATTTATTCTCAAGAATCAGGACACACAGTTCCAGAGAAGTCCCGCAATGCTTTCAAGTTCTGTGTTTCTTTATATAGCAAAGATTTAAAGTAAAACTTTAATGACTATATAGTTCTCCTTTATTCCCTCTTCCCTGCAGTATTTTCCGAGCAGTGATCTACGTTCCTAAGTTCTGATGCATGCATGTTGTTTGGAGAATCAGTTGTGGTTATTCAATTGTCTGAGAAAGTTCTGTTAAATGACATGGGTTCTGCTGCAGCGTTTATCTCAGATAATAAGGCAAGGAGTTCAGTCAGATCAATAGATTTCTTTCGTTTGTGAAGTTCACAAGAGAACATGAAGAGATAAATTCAGATTAGAACCAGAGTTTTCAAGCCAGGTAGTCTTAAACCTGAATTCCTATCTGTGGTCTTAAACTTAAACTTTAAGCACCTGAGCCCAAATATGTTGGCCTTGTTTAATATTCCTATTGAGGATTGATTAATGTATAGTCAGGATGTTTTTCCGTACAGCCAGCCTATAAATGTTACCTTTCTAAAGTTCAGCCTGTACTTATTTGGAATAACTTTAAATAATTTATCTTCCTTCTCTACACTTTAGAAATATTTCAGAATATTTTAGTTTGTGAAACTGTTGTGAAACTGATGATCCGGTGCTAAAGCTTCTCCCGGGCATGAGGCATAGCTGGAGCAGGGGATGGCCTTTGTTTAAAAGAAAAGGATGAAATTTTAGCCCCGTCAGAGTCAGTGAAAGCTTTGCTGCTGGCTTCCACATGAGCTGGATTTTACCCAGGTATCCACCTTTGGTCTTAAGTGTTGTAAATCAAGCATGACTGCACCAAAGACTGTGAGGTTGCAAAATGCAAGACTCTTATATGAAGGGAAATCAATCCAAAACCAGTCAGAACCATGAAAAGCTGGTCAAAGGAAAGTACCTGTACGAGAGGAGGGTATATTTTAAGATTTTCTCCCCCACAAAATTTTCTTTAAAAATATGTTTCGGGAAACACAGTCTACCACCATGTGGAACCATTCCTAATGCGTATGCCATAAAAAGAAAATTATAAGAATGTTGTATGTGTGGGATTTTAGCTCTCTCACAGAAGCTAAAGAAGTTACCTAAAAGTGATCGTGAACTATTTCTAAATGTCTCCTTTCCTCTGCAGGTAAATAACCTTTTGTCATATCTGAACTTTTATAAGTTCCCAAGACTTGTTCACTCCAACATAAATAGAAAACCAACAACATATTTTATTTGTTCTTCTATTGCAACTGTACCATTTTATTGCATCTATTTAAAGAACTGTATTAGATAGGAATGACAATGCAAAGAATGCTCTCAAGCTCTTTAACTGAAAATAATCTTTATTTACAATAGGTTTTGGATAATTTTTTGGAAGCTGTCATTCCATTACTTTTCACATAAATCAAAGCAGGAAAGAAATGTATTTGAGAAGAAGAGTGGGAACTAAAGGTCATATCATTCAAGAAAAGGCATATATTTTATTTGGGCCAGCCCTGAAGAACAGAATGAAAGATTAGGCAGATATCTGGAGAAATGTTCTGAATGTTTTCTGAGTGAGAAAACACTTTTAATTTAATAAATTAATAAGCTTTAAAATAAACAGAATAAAATGTTGAGTGCATTTTGTTTTATACTGAGCGCAAAGAAGAAAATAACAAACGCTTTTAACAGCAGCCAGGATATTATTCCAAGAATAACTTCAAGAGATGCAAAAGCATGGTTAGACGGCATTTAGGCAAAATTCTCTTCGGGAGTTGGGTGAAAATCACCTGTACCCCCTCCTTCCAGAACACAGTTCTATTTTGTGACAACTATCAGACTGTAATGTAAAGAAACCAAAATCCTCTTAACACCAGAGAGGTCTCCAAACTTAAATTTTTCCATCAGGAAGAGAAGGGCACATTAGGGGGTCTTGTGAAATCCCTAGTGCTTCCAGCCAAACTCCAGAGGTGTGCGCTAGGGCTGGTTATCAACTTGATCTTAGTTTTAATTAACATGGTGAGCAATGAGTTGCAGCAGTAGAGAAGGTGGGCTCTGCTCTGAGGAAGGTTTGCTTCAAAGCAGAGAAGCGGGTGGGCGGGTGAGGTGGCCACCACTGGAACCAAGGCATCAAAACCTATAAACTGGGGATCTTGCTCTACTGAGCTGGTCAGAGCTCAAATTTCAGTATCCCTCTGTATCCTACTTCCTGTGAACTATATTCCTTTAGCAAAAGATTTTGTTAGCTTTTCTTCTTCAGAGTGAAGACAAATACAGAAGTCTCCCACAAATTAGAAAGATCTTCACCCTTTAGGCTAGCAGAAAATGCCATAACCTGGCAAAACATCAGATGTTGAAGATGTTCTGGATCTGCTAACACTTTTCCTATGACAAAAAATCCTATTTACCAGGGACTCTTCAAGTACGTATTCACCATCCCTACCTGCAGCAGGAAGGTACTTCCCTACCTGAAATCACTCCAATTGTCACACAGATGGAGCATCTTTACATGGTAGTTGGAGAACAGCTGCTCCTTCTGCTTCTCTGTTTCTTGCTCTGTTTCCTGCCATTGCTTTTTGCTGCCAGGCCTGAGGAAGAACGAATTCCTGCTGGGATGGGGGTTAAATATAAAACAATGAAGAACTACTTGAATTTATTTCCTCTTATCCCTGTTTCTCCAAGAGCTCTGGTAGGGGACAAAGTGAATGAAGCAAATGGCATAATAGGCTCTACAAAGAAACCTTTTGAAAAGAGATGCTAATATAAAAGGTCAGAATTATCTTGCTCCTCTTTTTTCTTTCTTTGAGTTGTGTGAATTTCGCATAATTGTAAGATATTTTAACCAATGTGTTAGCTTACCTTGGCTTAACAACCAAAAGCTTCATTTCCTTAGGGCCAGTTACTGTGTACTCCCAGACAGAGGAGAGGTGCATGGGCTAAACAAGGACTGTTTATAGGTGACACTTTAAGTGAATTTACAAGACTGTTTGAAGACTTCAATGGGTTCTTGTCTACAAGAGCTCCTTGTGTGGCTTGTCATCCACTTGTCAGATATGTGTATTTTTAAACTGATTGATGCAAATCTGAGAAAATATTGGTTTCATGGGGTTTTGCTACTCTTTGTCTTGGTAACCTATCAGTAAAGCAACATTTCTAACATTCAATTTATTATTATATTCATCACTTGTATGGTAACTTTGATGAATAATTTTTTGCCTTGGTTAGTACCAGCATCCCTAGATTCTGTGTATTTCCATAATCGCAAGACCTGAGTAACCAGGGAGTCTAAACAAAAAGAGCAGTGGCGGGAAGGATGTGTAAAAGATCTTCTGGCATTGTGTTTATTAATGTTAACTGTAGAGGAATAAAAGAAAAATGAGTTACACCCTGAACACTTCAGACTTTATTTAAATATTTGGGAATAAAATGGTATACCTATGTTTAGTGCATCCTTTTACCTATTTAGTTATTTAAATAAAGTATGGCTTACCTTCAGATCTGCCCTGGAATTAATAATTCTGGTAAAGAATAAAATGTGAATGACTCTGTACCACTTGCAGACAGGAAAATAATGGTTTCAAATTTTAAACCAGATTTTCTTCAAATGCATTTGTAGTCGTATTTTTAGGGAAAGTTTGGAGATGTCAGGCAGTGTTCGTATGCATGTCTGTGACTATATTTCTATTTTACTGAGAGTTTAATTTTGCTTCTCAGTATTCCAAAGCTGTAGGCAAAAATATTAATGAAAAAGATGTATTTCTATGTGAAGTAAATGGCATTGTAAATGGAAAACAGGCTGAACTTTCAAAAACCGGGTTTGGACTCAATTTTTTCAAAAGTTGATGATTTATTCTCCTTTGTCCCCTTTTAGAGATTAAATTAAATGTGTGAAATTTTGGCACAATTCACACCTGAGCTTGTCACACCATTTTCCCTGACTGAACTGTTTGGATTTGAGTTCTTTAAGAAATTATGAGAATGTTTCCTGGCAGGTTATCTGAGTTTTTTCCACAGTGCATTTATTTTTTTGGAGAAAAATTGTTGTGTCTGTTAAGATTCATTTAAGGAAACCCTACAGCAGTGGAGTACCTAAAGAACAGGTACTTGTCTACTCTTTTCCCTTAAAATTTTATTTGAGTTGAATTTTAGTTTTATCGCTCTTTCATTTCCCTGTATGGCAATCCCCTGGAGAAATGCTGGCATCTGGGAATGCTAACGTGGTAATGTAACCCTGAGATCCCACTGCTGCAAAGCAAAGGGTCACAGAGCTGAGGGTAAGGAATGAGAGCTGGGGAAGAAAGTGATTTGGAGGGAGAAAAATCGAATCAGCTTCCTCGAAATTTCTTTTTCTGTCCTGTGGTACTATGTATACAGACTCTCCTCTCCTCCTTGAAACAGGGAGGAAAAAAAAAGTAGGCTAAATCAAGTGGGCCGATGGCCATTACCAAACCGAGAGCAGCAGTTGGTTCCGCCCCTGGAGCCCTGTTTTTTTGGGGCATAAGTGTCAATGTTCAGTAGTTGAACCAGCATGATAATGGCAAGGAGAAGTTCACTGCAGGAGGTTTTTTTGTCCATACAGAAACAAATCTTGGAAACTGTATGCAAGACTAGGATTAGAGAGATGCTGAAATTGAAAAATCTAGGGATTGAAACTGGAAACACCAAATTTATACACTCACATTTTTCTGCAGTCTGAACGCCACAACCTTAACTGTGTTATAATGTGTATGAGCATTAAGTTGTGACTTTTAATTTTGCTAACTCACAAGTTTTGAAAATGACTAGTGTGAAATTTTTAGCACAGTAGTAAGTTCCACATATACAAACAAGGAACTTTCCGGCACAGAAACACTTGTGCTAAATTTGAAACAATGATCTCTTCATTTAAGATACTTTTTGGAATGTAACTTTAGAACTAATCTGATGATTCATTTTCTTCTTCATTCCCCTGTAAGGGTCATCAAGATTTTAGAACTTGAGAAAAAAATGTGTAATACAATCAGAAGTCAAGTCAGTAGTAGTTTAAGTCTGTTAATGCTTTCCAAACTCAGAAAAGTAATAATTTCAGCCATCTGATTTCTTTAGTGATGGCAGAGTGAAAAATTTATTAAGCACAACTGAAATTATCACAATGCTTTTCAATTATGCTGAAATAATAATTGAAAATAATTTTTCTACTGCATGATGTTAAATAATGATCTTGGGAGAAAATAGGAAGATAAGTAAGAGAAATTAACATAATAAAGTGATAAATCACTTGTTTCCTATTAATCTTATGGAATATTGTACTGAAATTGTAGGGGGTGTGATGATCAATATGAAATTTTGTTTGCTTCCTTTCGATTCAACACTTTTTTAGTTGAAATTAATAGCTCTTGAATAGCAAAAGAAGTGGGAGGAGGAGGGAGTAGTCTATTTGAGGGGTTTCTATTGCCACCTAGTGGCTCCCACCCCCTTCCCCCGCCCTCTGCACTAGCTTGGGTTCCCGAAAGGTTCTCAGTTTTTAAGAGCAAAATGCTTTTGTTTACTCACAAGAGAGAGAGGAGCAATTCTTTAAACTGTTTCGACATATCAAAAACAAAAGCCTGAATTTAAATTTCCTCATTCTACGGACTAAAAAAAACCCTAATTGTTTGAGTAACTAAGATATCTCCCAGCTGACATAAATTAAGAACCATAGAGTAACTTAAGAATGAGCACTACTTTGAAAAAGAGAAGTATATACAAGTGTGCTTTTTGTTGTTGCTGTTGTTCCAAACAGATGAGATGGATTTGATGTGATTCTGTTTTACCTGAGTTTTAATCTCCTGAAGTTCTCACTGATTTCTGTTGAATTGATCCATTTTTATCTCTGGAGCAAAACCTACTCAGCCTCTTATAAAAAGAGAAGTTCATGTCAGTCTTGACAAGGTATGTTGAGATAAAGTGTAACAAATATAAAGTCTCCAGTTTTCTTTACTTTTTCTTGATAATGGTAAATATAAAAAATTTTCTGGGCTTTCGCCCTTGCACACTGACATCTGAGAGTTAAAACAGAAATAAGCAAGAGTCTCAATACCTCATATTTATGCCACTATAAAGTCTGAGGGCTCACTGAAGCCAGTGGAGGTATTCATGTCTATGGAGGTAAGACTTGCTGTAAATTAAATTAGAATGAAACCCACAAACCTGAATAAAGTCCAGAAGCTTTTCATTGTACCTGGTCTCATGTGAATAGCACAGTACTGCAATGTAGATTATAATACATAACACCTGTATGTAAGAGCTCCTTGTATCAGAGTTTCATTTCTCCATGAAATAGTTTTTCAAAATATACTTCCTCTTGTATTAAAACCTTTCCTCTATAAAATTTGTAATTTTTTTTTCTTTTTTTTTTAAATTTAAGTATAGGCTAAAAAATATGATTTCATTTCTTGAAAGTTCTATTTTTACAACAAGTAAAAACTGTAAGGATTAATTTTTGCCTTCACTGCTCAAACAGAAATAGTGTGTTCTGAGTGATAACCACTCCTCCTTTTAAAATAAACCACACACTTTTGTCTTGGCAGACACTCAGCTCTAGAAGACTTATCTGCTTGTAAAGTTTTCCTTTGCATACGTGGTCACTCAGTTTAAATACATTTTAAAAGTATGGAGCAAACTACAGAATGGAAAAAAGTGTGAAGGCTTTGATATATATTCTATCTTTACTGTGTGAATATGCAGCTAAACCCTCTCTGTTCTGGTGAATGATTCATTCCCCTGGACTTTTCAGTACGTCTTTTCAGTCACAAGAATTGCCCATCTGAAACTCTGACTTCCTACAAATGGAGGCTTTTTTAATGCACAAATTGGCTGGGAAAAGGACTGCTATGAGCCTGACATGGAGACATGCATTAATTTTCACATTCAGGCACAGCCTTCCTCTGTAAGTGGACTTGACCAGTTCACTTAGGCTCAGATTTTCAACACTTTTCAATCTCTTTAAGAGGTACTTTTAAAATACTCTTCTGCCTCAGTTGTCCACCTATAAAATAGCATGATCCACGATAGCACTTGTATTCCCTGTCTTGTGCTTGTTTATGGAGGATATTTAAGAAGAGCAAAGCACTTACCTGGCTTTTGTCTCTGCAAATCCCTCTGAAAGACTGAAACTTCTTGGAGGTTCAGCCTGTCCTCTCACAAGAGGATCTACCTCAGTTAAGATGAGGAGGCCCCGTACTGGGTTTAGACTTTGAGTCGCTGCCACGTTTCAAGCAGTAAAATAGAACAGGAAACCAGTGTGAGTGGTCATTCCTCAAACTGAGTGTGGCTTATTCACACTGAAACTTCTAATTGCAGAATGAGCAATTGCAATGATTGTACCCTAAAAAATGAACACAGCTGATGGAAGAGAAAGTACACTTCAGTGAGTTTATCAGGGCTATCTGCCAATCCTGCATCCATGCTTGCTTGGCAGCTCCAGGACACAAGCTAAGCTGATGTCCCTAGGAACAGTAGTATCTCCAGCAATTCCTGATGAAAAGTAGAGCCAGTAAAAACCATCAGTGGCTTGCAATTCCGGTTTTCTTACTTAAGTGCAATTGATCTATTTACCTAGATATGTGTGTATATACACAAACATTTGAATCAGGAAAAGATTGTCCGAATTCCCAGTTCACTGGGAAATCTTTCAGTGTTCTCTTGCATCATTTCTTCAAGTGTTTCAAAGTTCATCATTCCTATAGCCTTTAGTAAGAAAATCAATTTAACATTAGATTTTTGGGTTTTACTTTTTTTTTTTTTTATTCTCTCTGGAGACTTTTTTTCTGCTGAATGCCCTGCTTATGCTAATGCAATAACCATCTTTGAAGCACACTTTAAGTGGTTTGTTTATATCATATTTCAGTTATTTTTATGAGTGAATTTAAACTCTGAGAGAGTTTGTTTGTTTGTTTGTTTGTTTGTTTGTTTGGATGGGAAACGTGGCTTCCAAACGCAAGGGTATTTTTTCTCAATTAACACAAGAAAAAGGCTTTATCAAGTTGTGTGTTTCAATATGATGAAAAGTAAAAATACCTTAGTTTTAGGAGTGGTAGCAGCCAACTTAAAAATTTTCCTGGTTGAAGGCAGGTGTCAAGAGAAATGTGAAGTTACTGTCCCAGCTCAGCAATGTGCTATGTTTCCCAAGTGCTCTGTGCTGCCAGATTAAACTGTGGATAACAGGGTTAGGCACTTGCACCAGGTAGTTGGTATTCTGCTCCCACAGAGCAGCCACACTCCAGACAAATGTAAACTTTGCAAGAGCGAGCATTGGAATGGTTGTGTTTAAGCTACTGAAGCCTAAGAAAAATTTCTGTAAGGATATAACATAGAAAAGCTTGACAGCTAACTGACGGGGTGAGAAGGTCACAGGGAAATGCTGGTCACTTGCATGCCTGAGATTGTAAATATCTTTCTCAAACGTTATGATGTTTTGTGGGTCTGCAGACTGAGCAAAAAAGAGAATGAGGCATGTGGGAAAAGATTGAAATATCTGAGGTACAGAGAAGTAAGTGCTTGTAGCTGCTCTCCAACAGGCTCAGTGATTGATGATCGRTTTTTCTCAGTCTCTGGGTTGCAATGGGTGTAGATGCTCAGCAGCACAGCCCTCTGGGGTGAACTCAGGTGAGTTCAAGAGTTGTGCCTCTCTGCATAGGAATATGACTGGATCCTCTTCAGGTCCTCACCAGAAAGCCCCTGGTATTGTAACCGTACCATGTTGTGTGCTGCAAATATTTTCTTAATGGCTTGGGATATTCTGGAAAATGGGAAAGACATGATGATGGAATTTTGCTTTTCTGCTGTCACTCTGGAGGCTAAAATCAATACTATAGCAGCTTCTAAGATGCCTGTGCTACCAGCTGGCAGTGTGCAGTTTACCTCCAAGGTAGCTCTGGGGCGCACAGTCTTTCTGCATTTCATTTGGGTTCAGCATATCTGAGAAGGCCTGGGTAGGCGGGTACCTCCCTGATCTGGATGTATCTGTTCTGCCTGCGATAGCCCCTGCTCAAAAAATGTATCAAGAGGAAGATGAAGATCTGCTGCCTGCTCATTGTCCTCACCCTGACCCGGAGAATGGGCAAATAAATGTTATCAGGCTTCAGGCTTCCACCTTCACATCTTCTCCCAGTCTGATGTAGAAGGACATAAAGTCTCCCATTTGGCAAAGTGCATAATTTGAGTGAGTAGGCAGGTGAGTAACCCCTTTCCTCCTCAGTGAGGTAAAGCATGTGTTTAAATCCTATTAAAGCCTGTTGGACTTAAACACATACTTAAAGTTTGGTGGAGTTGAAAGGCAGAGGTGGAGTTGAAAGGCAGAAGTGGAAGATGAAATTGAAGAAATGCAACTCTGCCAGTTGGTTTAACAAAGGACTGACTGTACATTCGCTGTGTGTGGATTCTGGCTGCAGTATTTTGCTTGCACAAGTGTCCTGATACAGACAGCTAAAATCTATTACAGAGGATTGCCATGCTTTGCAAGTAGATCAGGATTTAGTTAGATCCTAATTGTCTTCATTACCCAGATTATTTGCCAAAGTTATATGCTAGGCACAAGCATGTGTTTTCCCTTTCACAAATTTTGGGCCCAGTACAAGTATTTGACAGAGATATGTCAGACTATTCTGAAGATAGTTTGCATTTGGAATGTATATTTTCTGGAAACTCATCTCCAAGTAAATTAACTTTGCTAAAAAAATCTCTCAAGCACTAAGTTTTAGAAGGAAAGCTAAGTGCAATCCCACACTCAGAGATGTGTTAGGGATTTTTTTTAATAAACATGCTTAAGTCAAAAAAACTCCTCACCAAAAATCCCCAAAACCAACATCACCACTGATTTTTCATTAGTTGATGATTCTGAAACCCAGTCTGAGAACAGCAAGTCAAGCTGCTGAGGTGGGAAAAAAAACCACCATTTCTATCAGGCCCCCTGGGTTCTGTACTGCTTTGCTCTCTGATGACACACAGTTCATTTCCTGACCTCTGTAGAGATGACAGGGGGAAAAAAGAAAGAAAGAAAACAACCCTTAATGCTAAGGAACGAACATGGAGTTCAACTTGAAATATAGGGAACAGAGTCTTTCAAAAGTTGTAGCTGTATTTAGCATCAGAGTTCATGAGATCCACATGTCCCATCTTCTTTTTCTACAAATCCCAGAGGGGAAAAAAACCCATTTATTCTGATAGCCTGGAAGGAAAAAAAATGTCTGTTCATCAATTTCCCCTTTTTTTAAGAGATAACCACTGACTGTACCCGTATGTTATCTTTATCCTGAGGCAGCAAATTTATCATAATTTATTCTGGTATATTCTAAATTTACCATGTTGATTACCACTGTATAAACAACGTCTGGCATTTGCCTCAGCCAAAGATTTGAGGCTGGCGCTGATTTGGAGTAGAGATCTGTGGAAGAGCTTCAATTTACTGAAGTGGCTGTAATATCAATACAAACACCAGAGATAGATAGCTAAGGATATGGTGGTTTTAAAAGGAAAAAAATAAGGTTTCTTCTCCTATGTGATGCTAATGAGCCACTTACTGAAATGGATCTGTTTGGAAATGGAAGTCCAAACGACACAAGTTTAAAAAACATTAGAAAGTGGTCTGCAGGAACAGCTGACTGGACTCTCTCATGGAAAAGCTGCTCTTAATTCTTCTTAGGTATCAGTGGGTAAGGATTAAGAAAATCTTTATGTAATTACTGCATACAAATACGAGCAACATGAAAGGATTCTCATAAGGTTGGACTGAAACCAGTCCTAATCTTTGGGGACTAAAAAAAGGATTTAAAAGGAGAACCAAAAAAAAGGGGGAGAGAGTTTCTTAACTACAGATAAGTTTCTATTTACAGTAAAAAATTAATTATTTGATCAGCTGGCAAAAGTACATATTTACTGAAAAATAACTGAGACCCCCACGCAAAACAAGTAGATGGAGCAAATTTTATGTCTGTTCCCTCATAGACTTCAAATGTGTTTCCTTTCTTCACAGCTCTTCAATCATAATTCTAATTTCCATAGCAAATTCAGAAATTGAAATAAATTTATCAACCAAACTTTAACTAACATGATGAATTCTTTCATAAAATAGCATATTCAGGATTTAATTTCTTTCCACATCCTTGAAATCATGTTTGTCTGTTGTCCTGTGCATCATACTTATTCCAGAAYGCCACTTTGGCATTAGGATCTTGGGCGAACTGCACCTGACTTTAATGAGAATGAAAAAGCCTAATTGACCTCCCTGGCCAATTCTTTCTGGTCTTCTTTTCTTCTGTGAGAAACACTTGGTTCAATGATATGTCTTCTTTTGTTAAAAAAAAACCAAAAACACCCCCCTCCCCCATGAACTTGCCATTTTGGAGCAGTATATTGTGCGTTGGCTGATTAAAATGAAAAATTAGCTCCTGTTATGTGTGGAGTGTGCACTGTCATGATCTGTGTAAACATGAGAGCTTTTGGGCATGAAGTGCGTGTACAAGCTTAGCAAATGCATCTTTGGAAGCATCTTAGAAAGTCTGTCTCTAATATTCTGTGGTTTTGTTTGGAATCTTTTATCTTTGCTTAATACTGCTAAGAAATTCAGACTTAAACTATGTTTCTGATTTTCTGAGTTAAGCTAGAAAGATAATCTCAAATTGTTTTCCTCCAACTTGGCACTTTCTACTGTTTCTGCTGTACTCCACTCTTCTTCCCTCACAGTTTGCTTAAATTTAGTAGCAAAATACAATTAATCGCTAAAGAACAGCAGAGAAAATGGTTGAGGTTATTTACAGTGACATTAATAAACATATTTTCCTGTTCTCAAAGACACAGTGCATCCCAAGGGGCATGTGGATGATAAATGTAACTTCTACACAAGAGATGCAATGTCAGAAAATTCCATTTCCCCTTAGACCACAATTGCCCTGAGCTCATGTGCAACTTCAATTGTTTCTTAAACTCATGACATTGGTTGCTTTGTGGATGAAACTGGATTGAACAAAACTAAATATTAGAATGAGTTTTTTATGTCAGCACTCAATTGTGTCAATTCAGCCTCCATTCAGCATCTTTGATTCATGCTACACACACAGAAGTAACACAGGTGTATCTTCTAAATAAGAACAGGAAAATATGGGGATCATATATAAATGAAATACAATTCATCACAATTCTGAAGTCTCTTTTATGCCTGTTACCATATGAGTAGCAAACTGAAAGGCTTGACACAGGTAAGTGCAGGAGCATGCACTGACCTTTGAGTATGTCATTTAAGCTGCAACATGACACACTTGTAGGTATGCACTTTGTTCCAACGTTTTGCTTTGTTGGGGTCTATAAAGTGTGGTCGTTCTCCACATTAAATCTAAAGAAAGCTGCTACTTTTGCTCTTGCTCCCTACAGGGTTGTATTCTGATATGGACCATTCTGCATGACACCGCAGCAGTTTGAAATCTGATTTTTAGGGTTCTTTTCAGTACCTGTCAACCAGGAAATGAGATTATTTTAAGACCAGCTGAAATTGTACTTTCTTTTTTTTTTTAACTCCTTTGTTATTTGTGACTTACTTGATGGTGTGCCAAAAGAAAGCTATAAACTCCTATAACTGCAGCCCAATCAGCCTTCTACCTCTATGCCTATGCAAAGTAGGAAACGAAACAAGAATGTCAGGACTCCACATTAGTAGTGGGCAACTCCTTGGCCCTCTTTAGCACAGATTTAAACATCTTTATTTGCAGCAGGACAGAAGACATTTGGGACACCCAAAGGCAGTTCTGGGAGATGTTCATTAATCAGTCTGTGTAACCTTCTAGGGGAGTTTTACCAAAGTCTGTGCAGGAACATTATGACCATGATTTTTAGTCTGTGTGTTTGAAGCACAAATAAAAATGAGGATGCATCTCTGCAAAGGTAGCTACTTTATCCAGTCAAATGAAAACTGAATTATTTTTGCTTTAAAGTGACGATACCCTGCACTCAGCAGGTATTGCAATGTTTGATAGGCCATATACTGTTATTCTTTAGCCCTTCTTCTCTATTTCTGAATCTTCAACTTGGTTTTCTGTAAAGTGAGCAGGTGCTGTGAAGAATCCTTCTGTCAGTCCTTTTCTGTGTTCTGTTCTGAGTGGTTTCTCTATACAGTCTCAAATATCAACTTCTTATAATCCTAAGTACATGTTTATAGCAACTGATTTGACAGAGCAGTTTGAGATGTTAAATTTCTCTTACTGCCGTCACAATCTTCTGAGACTTGAAGACAGAGACATTTGTTCCTACTTGATACATTTTGAATAATACTTTCCCTAAATATTGTATTAACCAAGGGAAAATACAATACCATCTTCTAAATGGTTAGGACGCATTTTTGGCCAGAAGACAGAGACTGAGTCTTTGCTAATGTATTCTTAAAAGCCTGGTATTGTGAAACAAAATATTTTGTTGAGAGTACAAAACAAGCACACTTTACCAGGAAAAAGAATCTGCGCTAATCCATTCTGTGGTACAGGAGTTTCTTCTGTGGCTTTAGCAGCTAAGTCATATTATTCATACATCTGTTTGGAAAGCAGTTTGAGGTCATTCAGAACAGTTTGGATAAAAACAATATGGGTAAAATAATTTCAGGTATTTACATTTTATTTCATGTACCGCCATGTTTCTAGTAATTCCATTAAGAAAAAGCTAAAGTTCTTTCACACAATATAATACAGCCTAAAAATAAACATAACATTGTCTTGTAATCTAGTAATTATTGTAAAAAAGTGGTAGCCTTCCACAAAAGAATACACTCTCTTTCTCTTCACAGACTGCAAGCTAGGAGATGGGCTGACAAAATAGAGAAAAGGGGTACAGTATCAAATTTAAGACATAAAATAGAAATAGTCTCACCGCTTTTGATAAGGCTACATGATAACTTGTCAGAGACACAGAGACTAGATAGGAGCCTTTGCTTGCTTCAGGCGCACATGGTGCTGGGTAAGATGCAAGTGGTGATCATTGCTCAGGGCAGAGCATGGTTATTTTTGCAGTACTGGTCATGCTCCTCCGTGTGTATTGCTCTGGGAGTTTCGGTGAGTTTCTCTGGCCCAACTTTTAATGCAGACTTGTGGTCACCTTTGGCAGATGGCACTGTCCCCTCCCAGGAGTGCACCAGCCAACTTCTCAGCTGTGGGATAATGGCTCAGGAAAAAGAGCAATCATGCTGTGGACTGATTGTGGGTTTATTTTGGTATTGTGTTGGAATTTTTTTTCTAAGGTGGATGGGAAGAGTTAGGAGCTGAATAGAGCAGCTCCTTGAGAATAACTGAAGCCATAGCTCAACGAAAAGTACTGAGGAATGCGTGCCAGAATATGTGTTGAATGAAATACACTGCAGGACATGATATTACACGAAGAACTTCTTAACACATTGTTTAACTTGGGAGCAAAATGGATGTTCAAAGAATGGCTTGCTTTCTGCATACAGAGTACAAGCCACCGTGCTCTGATGCGCTGTAGTGAAAATGTGTAGGTGGTAATACCAGCATTTTGGGGAAGAAATTGTTACCAGAGGCAAGGAACATCATCTCTATAACTAGAACTATGAGATCAAGAGCTGAGAGAAATGTCACAGCTGTCTCCTYGGAGACTGCTTTACAACATTCCGAAAAGGCATGGAGTTGATTTGGGCAACCAAATACTCATCTGGGTACTTTTAGTATGAATGGAAGAGGGAGAAACCTGAAGATGCCATAAATAGAATTGGCAGTCAAACAGCCTACATTTCCTGTGAAAATTGCCCTTTATGTGAAAGTTGGTTTCTCCACACCTGTTTTGCATTGCTGGCATTTTTTTGGAAGCTTTTCTTTAAATTTGGTCGCTGAAGTTTAATCAGCTGAACTTCTCAACTGACTCACCAGGGTGGACACAGGTTCTTGAAGGTAAGAGTTTGGTTTCCCAGAATAATATCACTGTATCTGTTTAGTTTTATCCATATATTGGAAACTGTTTCCATTATGATGAGTCTAAATGTAAAAAAAAAGAGAATTATCTCAGTCTGTTTATATTTTCAGCATTTAATTTAAACAAGGTATTATGATGTCTTTGAATCTAAACTAAACTTTTGCTGCTTTGACACTGCAAAATGTGACGCAGTAAACTAACTGGATCTTTTCCAGCTCTACCTTATGTGCATGGGTTGGCCTAGAACCAGATTTTAATGTTACTATTGGGACTACGTTTTCAAAGTAATAAACAATTAAACAGTAGCAATGTGGTAGTGAGTAAATTTCTTTACTGTTAAACTTCAGTTGGCTCAGGTTTCTGTTTCCAGTGATTTTACAAGCAAACACTAAATTCCTTCTTTATTCTTTCCTTGGATGACTTACAATCAAAACAGAGCAGGAAAAGTTCAGTATCATAATTTTATATAATAAAGTAAATTTCATAAATTATTTAATTCTGTGATTGTCAATTAYGCAGAACCAGACTTTTTCAATCAATGATCTCTCTACTACTATTTTTATCATACCTTCTGTTGATGGAAATATAGGACCGAGGCTACATCCTATACAAGGTCTCATTGAACTGTAAGTTTTATTAGTTTGTGGACTGCAATAGTCATGGAGTAAATAATATAATAGTGAATGAGAAGAAAACTTGGAGGGAATTTTTGTAAGGACTATTCATCACTGACTTTCACACTCTTGTATGTGTGGAATAGGAAAAAGTATATATGAAAAGCTGTCCCCATCCTATAATTTTGTGCGTTCTTGGAGACTTACATTCAAGTGTGTTATACACTTTCAAGTCAGATTTTCTCTCTCCTGGAACTCAAATGGAAAGCTCTATGTTTTCCAACATATTAAAATGTCTATAGGAGTGTTCTGTGTAGGTGCCCCACAGCTTCTGTGCTCAAAAAATGATATCTGAATTTCAGCTGTGTGCTGTGCTAAATTTAATGATAACTTAATATCCAGTCAAAATAATGGATGGACTCGTTAGTAGAGAGAACCCTTTAGTTACAATTCCCAAAGGACAAACATAAGAGCAAAAAGACAGAAAAGCAAAAGAGCCAGAAAACCAAATTTCACTGGGAAGAAAAACCTTCCCATCTCAAAAGTCTCATTCTATACTTTGGATACACCATTTAGTATCAGTGAAAATGTTTGATAGTAGTGGATAGAATGCTGGAAATCCTGAGAAGCAGTGATTTTTGTTTGGTAGCTAATTTCTTTGATCTCTGCCGGTTTCAGCAGCGTGAGCCTCCAGAAACGCACGGTGTGGCAGTGGTGCTCCCAAAACTGATGAGCATGGATCGCTGCCCTGAGCTGCAGAATGGGCTGAGACTGTGCCTCTACCTTTACTAGAGGTCACAGACATAATTGCTTTGAGGTGTCCTCCCCTAGTTGCAGTGCTCATGTGAATGTGACCCAAGGTATTTTATTTCCTGCTCTAGCCCTTTCTTACGCTTGATCCAGTGCCACGAAATTTTAGCAAGCTTCATTCTTGCACAGATGAAATAAAGCAATGCACATCCTTGTAAGCTGAGATCAAGACTGTCCCATAGGTAAAAATGGTGTAAGATAATCCAAGAAGCCCTTTCCCTCCCTGCTTCTAAGCAGGCTTTTTTTTGGTGCTGCTTTCCCAGACATTTTTTCAAAGCATCCAACTGTAGTGTCACATTTTTAATCCTCGTGCAGTTGATGTTCTTTCCACTGACTTTAAAGAGCTTTGGATCAGGCCCTAAGTAAATAATGAGAATTTCTTCCACCTTAATTTATGTTTAATTTCCAAACTAAGCAGTTATGTCTTTCATCTTTATTCTTTATATTTTTTCATGACTCTGCTTGTTATTTTAAGGAAGCAGTAATATATACAGCATCTATATACACAGACTGCAATATATGTATACTGCCTGAAGTACAGTAGATTGTCTTGATGAAGGGATGAATATATAACTGCAAGAAGCACTTTAGAGTTCATCCAGAATACACAGTTGCTCATTACATTGTAGCCTGGATCCAGTCAGAGGTGTGTTTAATAGTAATTTAATATTTTTCTTTTTTACCAGAGCAAACCATGACAAATTTTTTTGAAAAGATGCATATTCCAGGAGGAAAAAAGCACTCTGTTGGTATCCAGCTTGCTGCTTAAGCCTGCAAAGATCAGGAAATGTTAATAGATGTTTGATAGCAAGTTAAAGAATAAAGCAAATTATATCATCCACCAACCAATGGAAAGTTGTTTCCAACTGTACATTTTCTAGTGTTCAGTCCCCAAACTAAGTCCTTTTAATTCCATTCCTGTGCACATGTGCATTTCTGAGAGGGCCTTTCAGTACAAAATCACATCACACTAGAGATATTGGCTTCTCCCTTCCAGTTTCCAAATTAACTGTTGTCTATGAATGATATCATCACTGGCATACTGACTTTAAGCTTTTTTTGCTATGACATGAAGTGTTTTGCATCATACTGTACATTTTGTCACACACTAGCTTTCATTTTCACTTCTGACTAGAAGGATAAATATTGTCTTTGGAAAGAGTGGCAGCTGAGGAAAGAGAGTGCCACACATGGGAGATTTCTGTGGTTGTTTTGCCTCAACAAAGCATCCTGTGAGATGTCGGTCTGAATGCACCCCACCACCCCCTAGGATGGAAATTAAGACCTTCATTTGAAGTAACCTTAGCTGAGACAATGCTACCCTCACCTTACCTCAGTTATGTTAACTTTGAACTTCACAACTGATAGAAAGGCATCTCCAGAGGGCAATCTGTATGCCAGGTGCCTCACCTCACTGGTAGTGGAGAGAGTAACAGACACTTCAGTGCCTGTGGTTAGTTGGCATTTTGGCAAGGTGGGATTTATTGGAATTTTATAATACTGTGAGGGGCATTAAAAATTTCAGGGAAAAGAGAGTATCTAGCCATTATCTATGTAAACGTGGCCAAGGCATATTTAGGGGACACATGAGAATTTTTGGGTGTTTTCACTCCTGTAGATGAGGGAAACCACAAAGCATGAAAATGGTAGTACTCTCAGGTATTTTCTTTATATTCATAATTTCTTATTTTAACTAATATGAAAGACCCGTAGCCAGTTTTCCAGGACTATTGGGCCTTCAGTACTACTGCTGTAATTGTTCAGTGCTGACTTTCAGAATCTACGTATATATAGTCCAACTTTTCAGTGTACTACGTAAATTCCACAAATTTATGACTGTTTCTAACAAATTTTTTGTTTCTCTATGAGGATAAAAATACCACTAATTTCATGGGTCTTAGCAGTAAGGGAGAGTGAAAATAAATCTGCAAAGTACTCCATTGAGCTGGGTGTGAAGGAAGAAGATGGAAGTGGGTATAAATACACGAAGTTCATAGCTTTGTATTCAAAGCAGGGCTGGATAATATGCCTCTGTGTAATGGTCAAATATACAATAAATGCAGAAGACATAAATAATGCAGTATTATGATTACATCAAATAATACAGGAGTCCTGTTGAAATCATCTAATGCAGGATCACAGAAATAAAGCTGTAAAAAAGTGCACTTGCATAAAGGGGCAACTGGTGTGGGTAGATCACATGCATTCAGGGAATATTATTCTGGCATTTCCAGGCTTAAGCCACCAGCCTTTATATTTGTTAAGTATCCTCTGGAGCATAAAAGTTATAGAATGTTTTCCCAGTTTGCTCAAAATGTTGTGAAGAGTTAGCTTTGCTTCTACCCATAATAGTTTGACTGTTTAGATTTAAGAAAGTAAGGGTGATTTCAAGTAGAAGCTGATAAGAACCCCACCATTGCTTGGCATATTTTTGTTATAATTAACCATTTTTCAGTTCTGTCAGAGATTGTCTGCATCTAAATGCATAAAACCTTTGTTAATGTTGAAATGTATGATGCTATTATTCACACTCATAGAACAAATGTATACACCTTTGAACTATTTAACTACCCCTGTATGGTACTAGGTCAAGAGTTCAGAATATGCAGGTTGGGAGTTTTAAATTCCACTTTTGCACAGACTAGGTGCTGAATCTGAGATTTGATATTAAGAGGGAATAAACAGCAAAGCCTGTATCAGGAAAGCATCTAAGTTTCTCTGAAAGTCAACTCCAACCACATCCTAGCTCCATTTGAAAGAAGGATCTTCCCAATTCCTCTTGCTTTTGTGACCTAGGGAGAGAAAACCTATAACAGAACTCAGATGACAGCAACATCTTCCTTCCGGTCTTCCATTTCAAATGAACTGGGCGACCTTACTGTCCTCTCCCATGCACTACTCTTAACACAAAAAAATGTATCTGCATCTGGTGTGGCTCTTGTGAAATCTCGTAAGGCAAATTAGGGAATTCTTTTGTTTCTTATTCACCAGAACGAATGACAAGGAGTACGTGTGGACAGGGGATGTACATTGTTCTTTATTTGTATTCTTGTAGTTCCTTTAAGTCTAAATATTGGCCATGAGCTAAAGGTGTTTCTTGGTCTAGAGACTTGAAAAAGGATACTGTGTGAAGCTACAGCACTTGAGCCAATAAATGCAGAACTTGGAAATGATGTGGTTTCTTTAAGGTTGCACGTTTGAGGGTGATGCCTAAGTTCTTCACTGTGAAAAATTTAGCAATTTATTTTGTCACTTTAGAAATACCCTATCTGCATACAGAAAAGGTTGATTTACTCTGAAAAGCATGGGCTGCTTTTCTAAGTGTGGTTTTGGCACATGATATTGGAAGTAAATATAATACTACTGTTCTCCTCATCCTGTGTCCTGGAGAAGTAAATATAAAGCTTTTATAGGTGCACAGTGCCTCAGGAATTGGATCAGAGTTCACAAAATTTAGCTTCAGAAAATTAAACACATACACTTACAAATAAAGCTTAGAGAAGTGTGGATAGTAGTATCTGTGTAAATCCAGACTGTTTTTCACCTCTTTCAGTTTCATTTCCAGGCACAGTGTACACAACCAAGCATACTCCTTGATAGTTACACTCATAGTGGCTGGTTAAATTTGCTCGTATCATTTTACTTTCTCATAAACATGAGGTTTTTTGTAAAAGTAATTAATGAAAGTGAGATTACATTTCAGAATCTTAGCTGGTGAAGAGATAAGAAAAAAGCTGCAAGATAAATATGTCAATATCATTCCCAAAGCAGAATGAAAATCTCAACTCTAGCAATGTCAACAAAAACATGTTTCTCTTCAGATTTAATTTCCATGAGAAACTATGTTAAATTAAAACCTTCCAGTGCAGTGTCCTTCCATTTTTTGCATTTTTACTGCCTAGAGATCAAACAGTTTGACACAGCAAAAATTCTAGTGAGCTAGGAAGAAATGCTGATTGGTTTGTTGGCTGGTGGCCGGGGGAATGTTATGACCAAGTAATTATGTGTTCTGGACAGATGTATTAACCAGGCTTCGAGCTGGAGCCACTGCATATTATTTTAGTCATAAGACTAGAGGAACTGAATCATTTTCAAAGAGCTGGCTGGCTGACACTGCTTTAGTGATGCCTGTTCCAATGATTCTTTGGCAACAACTTCCAACGCTGCACTTATGACACAGTAAACAAAAACTACATTAAAGGTTTGTTTTTTAATCATAGAGAAGTTGAACATTTCCACTGAGCTATTTTGCTATTTATCAAGAAGCACTGAAGGTTATTGTAAAGCTTCCACCCTTGTTTCTCTTACCAAAGAAGGGGAGCTGTTTAGCAAAACTGTTTTAGATCTGATGATAGTAAGAATACTACAGAATTCAAGGTTTTTATCAATTCATTGACTTCTTGTCTCTAAACGTGCTGTGTCATGTTTGTTTATTCACTCACTTTTTGAGATGAGTAAGAATGGGGTTTTTTTTATTGGACTGACAAGTAAAATGAGGGAGGCTTTCATTGTCAGCCTCAAGTTAAGAGATGGTGAGATTTCTTCTGTTCTGGTAAGTAAGAACATTGTTTTGCAAGATTCTGGAATATTATATTGATAGGTGAAGAAAGAAGTTGGAAGTGAAAAGAAATCTGTATTAAATGCAGTCTTTGGTGAAAAAAACCATAACTTTGACATATCAAAAGGGCAGAATGTGTGTATACATTAATATTTAGTATCTTCTAAATGTGATACTTGAGATATTTTAGTGAGATTTGTCACCTGAGAAACAAGCATTAAAAGGCCTGAGTTTTGAAGAAAAGTTGTTTTATTAATTTTTAAGCCACTTGATTTTTGCAGCTGCTTTGTAAATGCACTTTGCCAAGGTGCAATTAATTTGCAAATGCACATTATCAAGGGTTATTTCWTTTTTGGGGGGAGTGGGGGGTGTTCTGTGTTTTTTGTAGTTCTAATCTGACTTCATCACTGGTTCTTTCCCAAGGACACAACATAGAACAAGAGCAGCCCTTCATAACGAAACGGGAAAGAGTCTGTTGTTTTGATTTCCCTCTGCAGTGATGGATTATGAATGTAAACTGTTATGTAAGGTCATTTTGAACATTGCCCTGGAGGCAGTATGTCAMGGGAAGCATAGCAAACAAGTCAAAGATTCTCTTTCTTGGAATCACAATGGATTTAAATGAGAAAGGCTCTTTGCTGCCCTCAGATTCTACGGGCACAGTATGTGACTGCAAAAATATAGACCTGCACCTAGAGCCCTGGCAGCTGCTTATAGGAGTCTTGAGAAGAAGTTTTATTTTTAGGTCTCCCACTTGCTCATTTGACTGTGGTAAATGGCAGACTCTCTGCTCCAGGTTCACCTTTTGTAAAGCACAGGTGATAAAGTGTTGGGGCTGATGACAGCTACCATAGTGCTAAATGTCTGAGGCTTGTGGTTTTTCTTTTTTTTTTTTGTTTGGGGGATGCTATGAATAAATGAATAGTAAAAAACCATGAGAGAAGGAGTGTGCTCTGGTATAATGCAAAAGAGAGATCAAAACTCTACTTTCAGAATTGTGCAGGGGTAAATTGTCTTTGTCTTGGTGATTCATGCTGTCTTTTGATGTGCATATTGGAGTCCCTTGCAATGTGTATACTCTGGCCAATTGCAAAGGACCRGTTCAGCCTGCATGTTTGTCTTCTACCCAAGTCCTGTTGGCAAAAAGGAGTTTGTCTGCAAACTTCCTTCCCATATATCTCAGCTGCCAAAACTCCAGGGTCAGCTTACTAAGACAGTGAACAAGGGAAAAGTGAGATCTTGATAATGTATTTGTTCTCTTTCTTCACCAGGGCAGCACAACGTTTCAGAAAAGCATAATCTTTATCTCTGATAGATGAAAAGAAAGAGAAAGATACAGCAATTGGGCTCCTCTAAAAATACGTATTTTATCATTTCTTTGTTTTCATAATATTTTTAATAAACCGTAACTTGTTGCTAGTGAAATATCAAATATTGCAAATTTCTATGTATTTTCTAGCTTGATAGGAATTTAGCAAACAGCAGAAAAACAGATGCTTATCTAGCATGGACTCACTGAAGGAAGACTCAATACCTTCTGTTTCACTGTCAGTTCAGTAATTGATCATTGTTCTGATTTGGATCTTTCAAGAATCTTTCTCGTCCTGGGAAGACTTGAAAGAAAGTAAATATTTTTTTCCTTTTCAGAATCATGAAATAGATTCAGAAAAGTTTATGCTTAATTTTCTACATAAGTCTTAATGCTCTACATCTTTGTGTGTGCCTATGTATGCGCATCTGGCTGGGTGTGTGCGTAAATGATTTGGATGATAACCTGAAAGCCATTCAGTGGAAGACCAACAGATAAAAATTAAAGCCTCAAGTGGCATTTATAAATTTGTTCCAAACTCCCAATGTATCTGAACCTGTCCAAGAGAAAGTCTGAAAACGTCTTCAAGATCTGTTTTCTTCAATAGGACAAACCCAAAGCACCCTAAGCCAATAGGAGACTCTCCTTTTGCATTTGACTGATTTGGAATGGGCCTAATGGATCCAACAGGTTGCTATAATGAGAAGCTAAGGGATTGCATATGCATAACCCTGCTGTCTAAATTAAGCTAATTTAAATCATCAGAATGTATATGAGTGCTCAACAGTTATTAATTCCTTATCCACCATAATGAGCTCAAATTGTGAGCTGAGGTCCCTGGCAGATTTATGCAAGTTTCTTCTTTTCTTCTTTTCTTCTTNTCTTTTCTTCTTTTCTTCTTTTCTTCTTTTCTTCTTTTCTTCTTTTCTTCTTTTCTTCTTTTCTTCTTTTCTTCTTTTCTTCTTTTCTTCTTTTCCTTAATTGGAAGAATTTGTTGTTTTGGTTTTTTTTATGTTTTGTTTTTTTTATTTTGAATATGTTTTKTTGGTTGGTTGGTTGGCTTTGGGTTTTTTTTTAAGAGTGAAAATAAAACAAATCCTTCCAGTTTAGCAATGATTTCTTTTCTCGTAGTTACATCTGAGATGTTAACACTAAAGTGTACAGCCCAGACCCTGAAGTCTCATGAGACAAATATGTTAATGGTTTATAGATTACTATAGCTATTATCCCATTTACTCGGGGTACAAGATACAAGATCTAAAAAATGAACAGTATAATAAATAAATATACTGTAACCTAGACCAAAAGTTGTTTTCTAAAAATGAAATGTGGAAGATCATGAGACTTCAGGCTGGCACTCTTTTTAATAAATTATGCTGACAATTGTGTCAGGCTGCTATAATCCTTGGACTACATTATATACTATCCAACAAATTTCTGTAAATGGAAATAAACAGTGGTGCTCAGGGACAATGGCTTAGCTTACAAAGAGCAAAATAACCCACTGATAGTACAAGTGAAGATCATCTTTTTTCCTTCAAATGCCTTTGAAGTGTGTGTGTATACTAATAAATCTATGAAAAAAAATGAAATATAGTCTCTGTCAGATACATGGGTGCACACACAGAAATGGGATTGATAAATACCCTCAAACATTAGGGCCTGAAATCCATGATTTTTGTGATTTTGAATGGTAAATGGTCCACTGGTATAATCCTAGAACATGAGAACCAACAGCATATTTAGTGAACATTTACCAAAAAGCGACATTTCATTGCTTCTTCAGTATTTGGAAGACAACGGATGGGAGGAACTCCTACCTTGAAAGAAGTTAAATCCTGCTCATCTGCAGGTTAGTGGCRTCTTTCCTCCTCCAGTAACAGCAGCTCTTGAATCCTAGTTGGCATATAATTTTAGTTTAAGAAATTTAATAAATGTAACATTCAATACTTCCCTTAAAAGCCAAAGCATTTCCATCTTGCACACAGCGTGCAGCTGATGCCAAGTGCCACCTCCRCTTTCCACGCTGTGTGCCCCAGCTGTAACACACAGGTTGGTCTGGGGCTGGGCTGCTATGTTGCTTTTGAGTGATCAGATTAAGTGTGGGATTTAGAGGCTGATTTGCTTTGTCCTGTTGTCTTACAAACTAGATCACTTTTCTTTTTGGTACTGGCAAGACTMCTGATACAAATATGTTATGGATACAAAGGAAAGCTGACTAGGAATGAAGATGTTTTGTTTTTGAAACAAAGAAGAAAATACAAATTCTGGTACTACAGGGTTAGGGATGAGGATGTTTATAGGATAATTTGAGTGGGGACTAAAACAAAAGGAACATTTTCATCCTTTCTGAGTAATAGATGTTTGTACAGCACTATGAGGATGAGAGGCATGTTAAGTGTTATTAATTAATAATCTTTCAAGATATTTATGTGATATTTATAATATTTATGTATTTGTGACAACAAAAAAATTTCAATATCAAAGTGAATTATCCCAGAAAAAATGCCAAGCTTTTGATCTGCTTGTACATCACATCACTGCAAACCTTCTCCTTTCAACTAGAGTTACATCCAAAAGCAGAAAGATATACAGCTGACGTTTCAAACTGAACGACACTACGATAAACTAAGGTTTCTCTAGAAGATAAAATACATCATAAATCGGTGTAACACTTACCTCATTTTAAATATTACTGTCTCCTTTTATCAAGTAACACTATATAACCTCCCTTTACCTCCTTTCTTCCCATATTTTATTTGGTATATTAATTCTGAACAATGATCACAAGCAGAATTTTTTTTTAATTAAAATCAAATATATGGCCTTCGAGGCTTAGGTTATCTGATAAAAATATTTTAATTAAAAAGATACCAATTCTTTTGGCTCCCTGATGAATTGACAATAATTGAAATGTACAGTGTTAATTTTAATCTGCAGACAGTTGTTTAAAGAAATAATTCTTACCCTTTTTCAAAATCAAAAAGAAACAAGGAAAAAGGAATTTCTTAAGGGGAAGAGGGAAGTGGCCCGAAGGGCTTTTTATTGCAGATTGTCAAAAACTCACCCAATATTAGACAGAGCTTATTACACTTACTTATAGAGTTATTTTATTTTATTTTATTTTATTTTATTTTATTTTTCTAAGGATAAAAAACACGCTTGTCTGACTACAGTAACTGAGTTGTTTCTACTTTCATGGCACTCTACATCTAGAGGAACTTTAGATCTCTTACAAATATACTTTCTTTACAGAATGCTGACTCTGTCATGATCATTGGAAAACATATTTCACTAAAGTGAGGCTTCAGCCCTGGGCCTTTTCCCAAAGAGTGTGCATGTAACAAGGACAGTTTTCAAACTGAGAAAATTATTTGTATGTTGGGAATGCGGTTGTTGGGTAGCAGCTCTGCAATGTCCCATTAGAGAAATGTGGTTTAAGGAGAGGATAGGAAATAACATTCTAACACTTCAAGAAAAAATCAAGATCGTACAAAAAACCAAGAAAGAGAAAGGAAACAGTGACTTTTAAAATATTTTTATTTATTTATTTATTTATACTGCAAACCACTATCAGAACAATTTCCTTTTCAGGTATTTTTAAGAACTTCCGGATCAAACTTCTATATGAAAATTGATTTTAGTACAAGTTTTTTAAGACAGATCAGAAATTTAGGAGTAGCTAATTATTATTTCAAATGGATACCCAGTGTAACATGAATTCGAAAGCTGACACTGAAGCAAAAGTATAGATCTTGAGTGGCAGCTACAATATAAGAGTTTCTATATATGAAAAGTTGGAAATGTCAGATACATGTGCATAAGTTACTAAAGAAGTTTTTTTTCTTTCCTTTTGAAATTGTTGAACTTAATTAGATATTAATTCCAGGTGGGATGTTGCCTGGAATTCTTTACTTTCTAATGATTGATTTTTAAGATCTAATCCGTTTTTATAAATCACTGGATGAGCATGACTCTCTTCAGAGCAGTGATTTAATTCTATTGTGACTGTTTTGACCTTAAATATTAAGCAAACATGGGATAGTCAGTAAAAGCTATTATGGAATACTCTTCTAAATAAATAAATTAGCATTTTTACAGAAATTTGAAATGCCTTTATTTTCTAAGTCTGACAATGATTACTCAAAATCAACTAACTACAATCAAAATAATCTAAATTCAAATTAACTATCATGTTTTGGTTTGAGTTTTTCATATATCAACTTAGGTTGACATACACATTTAAATAAAACAAAAATAATAAAAGGCTTGGAAATAGAGACAATCTGTGTGCACCATTGAATACCATAAAAGAGTAAAAACTGTTACTGTGCTACCCACAGAAAAAATAGCATCAATTATGCATGGAAGCAGACCGTCTACACTGAAAGCATGTGTCCAAATGTAAGGTTATGGAGAGTTACTCCCTCCCTTTAATGTACCTTCTGCCTAACCAAACACCTTATTCAGCCAGGTTAATAAGTATTACAGTTTTCAGAAGTGCAGGACACTTTCCACTAAAGTTAGTGGGAATTGTTGGCCAGACTTCATTAGGGCGCTAAATTAGATCCTGAAAGTCCAACCACAGGCATATACCTCTAATGATTTTGTTCAGCAGCCTAAACCTTTAACATTTCTTAATCTATGCACAACTGATTACTGTCATTCTTTCCAAACATAACCAGAGTCAAGCTTATTCTTGTGAGTTCTGTAGATAGTGTCTAAATATTTTCTTATATATCAGTTTTCACTTTGCACATGTTTTGCCATGATCCTGTAGTAGAAAAAGGAGGAAGATTTATTTATGTACACTATTTCTTATTTTATATGGTATTTCAGTGAAAGTTTCAGTAGTTTTAATCAGATTTCTAATTTTTTAATACTTCCTGAACATGCAAATGTGTTTCGCGTATGAGAGAGGATGAAACTTGAGTTGGTAAATCAATGAAATCAGAAACCAGAATTTTAGAAACAAGTARGTAACTGATTTTAATTCATTGACTTTAAACTAAAAGATGTTGGTGTCTGAAGTGGTGTTGCTGTTTTCTCATCATTTAATGTTATAACTTGACACTTTTGCCTTCCTTATATCTACCTAATTACTATTAGGTAACCATATTAGAATTAAGGAGGCATTAAGGACAGATATTTTAAATCAACACTAATCCTTGAGGAGCAGTATTCTTTCTGTACGATAAAGTGCATTTGTTACTGGCTCCACAAAAAAGTATATTTAATTGGTGTTTTTTAGTCCCATTTATCTCTGTAGTAGGAAAAAATAAATTAAGATCAGGGTAGAAAGCTTGCGTCCACTAGGACAATGGCATGGTTTAGAAACAGGTTTGTGGCAACCAGACATCCAGTGGCTTTTACTTGTCTTTCATTTCATGTCTATATTGTTTGCTCCATAAGACAACTTCAACAGACAATATCAAGGAGTTTGGGCCGCTTAAACGTTATGTCAGTCTGTGCTTTTCTTGAATGCAGCTTTAAACAACATATTTCTTTCCTCCTCTGGTTGGATTTCTTTCCCCTTTTTAAAGAATCACTCTTTTATTATCTCCCTTCACAGAAGGGGAACATTTGTTTCTTTATTTTTATATATGAATTTACTACAACAGATAACAGGATATTGCAGTCTTTGTGATGATTTAGAAGCAAGGGGGGGTTCTTTCTTTTTTCTTTTTTTTTTTTACGTGCTGTTTCTTTACCTCCTTTGCTTTTGGTTTTGTTCATGTTGGCTTGACCTGCACATGTGCTGTAGACAGTCTTCTGGCTTGCATGCATGCACACACATGTGGTGCATATACCAACAGGATCCACCATGAGATCTGCATGCATTCCTGCAATTAAAACTGCTTGCTTTTGAAAATAGGGCTTATTGACATGTGTCACTACAAACAAACAAAAGAAAAAAAAAACAACCTCAAATTCAGCATTTCCTGAGAGAGGAATGCTCAAAAGCAGTGTTAATATCTGGGAGAGAGGTCTGTTTTTGTGACAGTTTTTCACTTCCCGTTTCTCTACAGGAGGACTCCTAGTACTGCGTGAGGTACTCCTTCAGCTTTGAAAAACACACACACTGTCTGCAGAGATTGCACCCTGAATACGTGCTTATTGCATATTTTGGTGATGAATCAATATGTATTGTTAAGAGCATTTTTGGTTTTCTGATGTAGAAGCAGAAATAATCACATAGACCACAGAAAAACAGAATTTCTAAAAATTTGCATATTCACCAGTTAAAATGGCAGTGGAATACTCTGCTAAAGGAGTACATTGAACTGTTTATTCTAAATTTCTCTAAATCATTTTATTGTTTTGGAAAAAAGTCTTTAAAATTTCAGAGGAAAATTGTATTAATTCTTTTGAGATAACATTTATAATTTTGGTTACATATAGAGCAAAAATGCAAACTCATTTGGTTATGCCTGAGTTCATATTTTGTTCAGAAATTAGTTGTATTAATGAAATAGTATTTTTCTTAACCAGGAATAAAGGAAAACCTTCTAAACACCACAAAAATTGATGCCAAGCTTCACATTTTATAAACCTCTATAATTTTTTAAGTAATTTTACTTCCTTATCAGAAAAAAAAGTTCCACTTCTAACTGTGCTTTACTGCTAAAGGTATGAAAATTTGTTAAAAAGGAAGGATAGGATAAATTTACTGTTAAATGTATTACAGAAGTGAAATGTTAAAATGCTGCGTTGGTATGTTGGAAGCATTTAATTTTGATAGGCATGATGTATAGCTAGGGAAGTAAATGTACTCAAATTATGCTGTCTTTGAAAGACTAGGTAATTTAAAAGTAGATTATCCAATGAGACCGAAGTAGTAGTTGTCAAATTTTCAGGAAGTAATTAAACAAGCAGAGGGTCTCTCTTTTTTACTGGCTGTTTCTGGGTTGCATAGAGATTATGAAGAGAGACAAGAAAAATGACAGAGCAGGCTAAACAGCACATCAAACTCCCCTTGAAGAAAGCTTTTTTTTTCCCCTTAGTGGCTTTCTGAATAAGCTAAGGTAATGTTTTATGGTATTTTTGGTGCAGGTATCTGGTAAAATGTGCCCTTTGGAAAAGCAAGAGACACCACATGCAATTTCTTTTTTTAAATACTTTTCAATGAAATGTGTTACTCCAAAAGGCTTCTTGCCTATTTATGGTTTGGGCTTTTTTGCTGGTTGGTTGGTTGGTGGGTTGGTTGGTTGGTTGGTTTGGAGCTTTTATTTGTTTGTTTGTTGTTTTGTTTTCTATAAGGTTTTTGTTCAGACCTCGGCTYTTCTAGTTGACTGCCATCTGACACTCTGCATTTTCTATCCAAAAGTAGGGTCACAATTGCTTCTCCAGCTGCCGTTGGTGCTGCCTGAGCTTTCACACAGGTCCACACCACTCACAGAACACCTCAGTCCTTCTCTGGCATATACAGCCCCACTTCATAATGCTCTGTTTTTTCCAGTTTGCTTGCTGCTACATGAAATAGCTGCCTCTGGGTTTCTCAGCAACATAATGTCAGCTAGTGAGCTTGGGTCTCAGTTTGGCTAGGAAATTTCAGTGTGTGCCACTCAGAGCAGAAAGCAAGAGTCCAGAGCAGGGATGCAGTTAGATGATAAAAAACCCGCTGGCCAGTGTAAACCTGGAGGGCAGGGCTGGGGGTTTTTTATTTTGTAAATTCTTCTGTAGCCATTTTAGGAATCAGCCATTGAGTATGTAGGTAGTAAGTCCTGTATCAAATCGAGAGATTTTCTGACCTCAGAAAGATGAGAACAATGAATGTCCAGCCATTAAAATGGCTTTCGTGCTTATTCTTAAATTTGCATCCYTATTCCTCTATGTATTTCAGTAGTGCAGATGCAAGGAGAGAAATTACAATGGTACCATCCCAGAAGGTGAGGAAGCAGATCAGATCACAGCAGGTTTCTTTGAGAAATAGGTGGTAAAAACCGCTCCTGACTTTGCATGAAACCTCCTGCAGTGTCCTGTGCCCAGATTTGCCATTGCACCACACAGAGCAGTAAGGGACTACCTGGGACCACTTGAGGGGGACTCAAGGCCAATCTGACTGGCCTCTCAGAAAAATAGGAGGGAAATCTAAGTATTTTGAATAGCCAGACTGACACTACAATTATGTACAAGTAGCCACTTCTCTCTTGACTTTTTCCCGAGGCATAAAATTTCTCCTGTGAGCATTCTGCTGACCTTGCCCTTTTCAGTTGTCTAAAGAGACAATTCTCACCCACATCAGCCAGTGCTTCAGCCTCTTTCTCATCTAGTGCTAGGAGTAGTGTGGAAATTTTCCATATCGACAATAGAGTCACAAAAGGCTTTCGTCACCTTCTTTTTTTTGCCCTTTCGTGTGATAGACTAATGCAAGATTTCTCTCTAAGACATAAGGATTTATATGTGTTTACCTTACCCATTCACTGCTTTAAACTGTGGGATGTAGGCTCCTGATTAATGTTGCCAACTACTGAACAACTGCTGCTGTGCTCCCTTAGGAGGACTGGAAGTCACCAATGGGATGTCTTGGAGTCTATAGCTGTCTGTGCAGCAAATAGTCTGATAACATTTCCATAACTAAACCTTATAAATAAACTGTAAATTAAATGTACACTTTAATTTTTAAATTTGAGAAATCGAGTAAGAAGAATATTTTTAACAATTTTTTAAACAGTCACCCTGAATATTTTCAGTTCCATATCTCATGAGTGGTTACTATTTTTAAAAATAAATTACATTTTTTATTATTATTTTATCAGCTTTGTATTTCTACATGAAAACTACACTTTCAAAACACTATTTCTGGTAGATGGAAAATTGAGGTAGTAGGAAATTATGACAGTAGGTGAAGGTGATCATTATTTTTCTTTAGACTTCCTACAGTCACAGTTGCAATGGCCTAGAGTATGCTGAGAGGCCATTGTTTTTCGGCAGTTGCACCATCTGATTAGCAGTGTATGCATGACTCTAGATAGTGTTGATGACACTAAACAGGCCCTTTTCAACCCAGATATGCACCTGCACGTCAAGAATATTGCACACCAGTTGTAAAAGACACTTCTGACTACACCCATTATGTACAAGAGCAGTATCAGGAAAAGTACTGATATTGGTTACAAATATGTACATGTGCACATTAACTGCATTTAAGGATAGATCTGTTAATTGGCCGCTTTTTTTCTTTCCTTAGCTGAAACAGCAGAATGGAACTGGTTGTACTGTCTTTAGAGTTACCAGCCTGATGTTTTTTATGGAAACGATGCTGGAATCAGTGTGCAGGGAGAGGCTGACTTGTGAAGAGGCTGAATTTTTGCAAACAAGTTTGGGATTGGTGGGAAAAGTCTCCCCTTGATACCATAGAGATGGGTACCTGAAAAGTCACATTTGAGAAAAGAAATGTTTGAGAGTTGCTCTGCGTATGGTAGTAACACTGAAAACTGCAAACTGCAGATCATCAGTGTATTTTCATGTGGAGAACACCACGAGACATAAAATTGGAGCTGTTAATCACAGTTGTTATTAACTACTGCGGGTGAATGAGGTATTACAGAAGGAATAAGGTTGATTTGCATGTGTTTACATGAAAGCATGTGTCCAGAGCATCYTTTTGTGTTATGCACCCTTTCAAGTTAAAGAGCTAAATTCTTCAAACAAGTGCACTGTTCACAGTTCCAAGGAAAGGGTTTGGTCATACGCACTATCCTCTGCATTTGCAGAATTATTTGGCATGATTATAAATGCACAGAAAAAAACTTGTGGGTGTATGTGAGACACCAAAAAGCCTTCTCTTGAGATTCATGTTCAGTCAATTATCATATTAGGTTGGAATGACAAAGTTTCAGCTTTGTCCACAAAAATAATCGATTTTGGAGACCCCATCAGGCTTCTATGAAGAGAAATGTGGGTGAATACACTTGCCACAGCACTTCATTTAAAAAGAAGACCCCAAAACACTGTCAACCCCACCCCTTGTTTTTTTTTACCCAGCTAAAAAGCCRTATTCTTTCTTTCATCCCACAGTACTCCTCGAGCAGCACAGCATATTTGCACACGGGAGGAAACAAAAAGTGTTATTACTTTTTCACCAGGTTTGTTTGCACCTTTCCAGCCTCGTTGCCCGTTTGCCACTGGTGCTGCAGGAAAGTCGCACTCCCACACCTCCCCACCGCCACAGGGAATCCTGATTACACTGCCCGCAGCGGGACAGGCCCCCGTGCCGCTCAGCCTTTCGTCCCAGTTACTGGGCTTCTCCTAGCACTTCTTTCTTGCTTGCTTGCTTTCTTGCTTTCTGTCTTTCGTTGGATGGGAGAGACGGCCGGGCCGGGCGAAGGTAAATCGGCCGGCAGGGCCAAGGCGAGCCCCTGAGCTCCCCCCGCGTTCCCTGTGCTCTGGCTTTCCTCTCCCTGAAGCCCTGTGTACACAAAGGGCTCGCTTCTGCCTTTCAACTAGGTAACCGAGATTTATTTACTTTTACTCTTTCTCCCATCCCTACATGTATTTAGTGTCTGTAGCTCCTGTCAGCTTTGGCATTGGGTGTTCTTTTGATTTTTTTTTTCCCCTCCTCCCGATTAAGTTATTTATTTGCATTTCCCCGGAGGCAGATTTAAATCAAATGTCCGTGTAAGGGAGGACTCCATCCAGCCAGACTCCCACACCCAGCAGACAGACGGGTCTCGGCCTCGCCTCGGCAGGGCTGGGGCTCCCGCGGCTCTGGGGGTGCCCGAGGAGCCCGAGTTGGGTGGGATGCTTCTTCCCAGCACGTCGGAGGGGCTCGCTGAGCTCAGTACATACCCTCAGGGAAAAAACAACAATAACAAACCCCCCCCCCAACAAAAAACACACCAAACCCACCAGGGTGTTTCTGGAGAAGGAGGGTTTCCCTGTATTTAAGGAGCTGAGGCGGGGCTGGGTGACCCAAAGTGTCGGGGACAGCGCTTGGCACCGGTGGGTCCTCCGAGGCTTTCCCGGAGCGCCTTATATGGCGGGGGCGGGGGGCCCGGCCCAGCTGCGAGGCCGAGCCCGAGCCGCGGGCAGCGTGGGCCGCCGCCGCGGGGTACGCGAGCTTTGTCGTCCTGGGGGACAGAGGGAGCGGCTGCCGGACAAGACCCCATCCCGCCAGAAGGGAGAACCATAGCATCCTTCCCGGCCTCGAAAGGTAAATCGGATTTGGCATCTATAGTTTGAGGCTGTGTTGCTGTTGGTTTGAGCTTTTTGTTTGGACTGGTGGCTTGTTTTGTTGTGGGGTTTTTGTGTGTGTGTGTGTCTTTGTGGATTTTTTTAATGTTTTTTTTTTTCATTCTCTCTCTTTTTCCCTCCGCTCGTCGTTTACGAATGGCACGGACCTGCCGGGGGCAGGCGGCTATTGTCAGCCCGGGGAGCGCCGCCGCCCTGTTCCTGCAGCCTTCTGTGCCCCGCGGGGGGACGGGCCCCGCCGGCGGAAACAGCGCGGGGACGCGAAGTGCCCGGGCCGGCCGGCGCTGCTCGCTCCCGTCCTCCTTCCGCTCAGCTTTGCCCGGCCCCGCGGTCCCTTTGCTGCTGGCCACCGCGGGCACGTCCCCTCCGAAGCTCCATGCGTGACTTCGTGAAGAAATGGAGGGCGCAAAGTCGAGGATTTGTCTCTCTGGCATTAAAGCGGGGGAAAAGGAAAAACCGCGCGGCTCCGTCACCTGCTCCGCGCCCTGACCGGAGGGGAGCCCGGGCCGGGCCGGTGCCTGCGGGAGCTTTTATTGCTCATAAATAGTATCGGGGGAGCGGCCGGTAATGCGATCAGGAAAGGAGGCATTAGGCAGAGCAGCGCTCRGGCACCGGGCGCCTAAAAGCGCGCTCTCTGAAGACGCTTCGAGGCGAGTCGCAGTAAAGGTTTTATTGGTAACTGAGAAGGGCCTCGCAGCCGAGGTTTGGCATTAATGACGGCTTCGGTGGGTAGGAATTACACTGCGGGGCTGGTGGCGAGACCCAGCGGGCAAAGGGCACTGCGCGGTAATAACAAGTATTTACTAAAGGAGTTACTGCCAAATGAATGCCGGGTTTCAGGCTTCGATTCGCCAGATAAATTTTTTAGTAACTATGAAAGCAGGCCAATAACATTTATAGAGGAAAGAAAAATATTTGAAGTCACAAACTTCTCTAACAGCTGAAAATTAACTTCTGACAACAAGCGGGATTTCCCTTCCTCGTTGAATCAAAGAAACTTCTATACTTAAATTTCACCCTAAAAGATCTACTATTTTAAAAATAACAGCACCCCGCAGGGCAATTTTCCAGCTGTAGAAGAACCTTTAAAGCCAAACCGCAGTGTTGCCAGTGGCCAGACGTGTACGTTTAGAGCCGGTGAGAGCAGAGCATCCACAATATTTTTGTTAGSATTTTCGGGCATGCAGGGAGCACAGAAATGTTATTCTCTCGTGCAGATCCTGAAGTTCTTTCTACAAGATTTTCTTTTTGATCTGCTTGTTGTCAAGTAATTAGTAAAAGGAATTACCCGCTCTGGCGCTGTGCCTTCAGGTAGCAGAGGCATTAGAGCCACAAACTTCGCATTTTCTGAATGCCTCCGGCTCGCCTTCCTCCTCCTTCAGCAGCGGTCCTTTCAGGGGCTTTAAAATTTTAATTTAGTTCATTGTGATTCAGCTGTGAAGGGTGGGTTTTGTCGCCGTCTCTGCCCATTTGAAGTTAATAGACTGGTTGCAGTGACTTCGGCTCTCCGGATAAAGGCGGAGCGGAGTTTTGTGGCGAGGCAGCGCTGCCGGCAGTCGCTGTCCTGCCTCCCGGCCCATCCCGCGGCAGGGCTGGCACGCTCCGGGGCACAGCTGGGAAAATCAGATGGCGCGACCATCAGAGCAACATCCACTGTCTTTGGGAAGACTCTCTTCTTTTGTCTTTAAAAATATCTCACGCGAATTTCCCCAGGTGGACAACTGTATTTTAATATGCTCTGGAATGTTAACGTTACCTTGGGGGAAAAAAAAAAAACCAGAAGATGAGAGAGAAAGAGAAGAACGCAAAGGCGCTTGCAAATAATTAACCTTTGAGTTTTTGCCTTTTCTCAGACACGGATTTAAGCTCCAAATTTTATCCGTGCAAACGAAAACAGTAAATATTGAGGTACTGATCCATAAAGATCCTAAATGAACACATAGCTTTAGTGTGAGTGTGTGCATACGTATATAAGCAGTTTTGTTAGAGCACTTTCATTGAAAAAGAAGAGAAGCTGACAAAACCATTATCCCTTTATCGGATTTAAATCTGTCTGTTATTTTTAAATGTTTAAATCCTTTCATCAGGATTATGGCTGTATTCCAAATGATGAAATAGAGGAGTTTTGCTTGGAATAGGAAAAAAAAAACAACAAAGAAACAAACTACCCCATTCCCAAAAGATGTTTCCACCTTCCCACCTCCAAAACAACAATACAATCCCAAAGCATCTGAACATCTTTTGTTTTTACTTTGCTTTCATTATTCAATGCTGAGACTTAACAGTTACCGGTTGGAAAACTAATTTGAAAACAGTAGGGCCACGTTACGACAAACGTCTGGCCAACATTGATCTAGTGTTTGGAAAACAGTTGACAGTTGCGAGGGTTCCCCCCTTTCCTTTAAAAGTCACCCCTTTGAAAACGGAATCAGGGACCCTATCTCCATTTCTCCAGGTAGAGTCCCCTTTTTCTCTTTCCCCTTGCATGAAGGGGTAAATTGAAAAATCATTTAATTATTTTCATTCTAATCGCCTTAATCCCCCTTATACTAGGAGCAAATGATGATAATGGGATCCACATGGAAAAGACCCCCGGAGGGGGGGTTAGGGCAGGGATCTTCCCAGCCCTGCGCCTTGGCAGGTGGAGACGGGTAGGGCGGGGCTTTAGCATAAATAAAGCATTGGACTAAACCTCCTCAATATGCGGGTGACTTACTTTTTATCATTTTATTTTTGCTCCAGGTGACACAGCTGTAAAGTGACCCGGCTGTCACTCTGGGGGCACAGGGGACGCTCCTGAAACAGTAGAAGAAAAAACCCGGCTCCCYCCCCCACCTTCCCCCCCGCCTCCTCGGAGCCTAAGCAAGGACAAGCTGATTAATTTTCCAGGGTCGCCCTCGCAATCCCCGAGGGCCGCTTCGCTTTGCCGCCGTACGTGGCCGGAGACCGCGCAAATCCCTCTGGCTGCGGGGGCTCCGCTGTAGCCCGGGGAGGAGGAGGAGGAAGGGCAGCTCGCCGGCGGCATTAGTTATAAGCACCGCCGGAACAGTACTCTCATCTGAGGTACAGGAATAGAGCCAACAGCGAGATCACCGGGCGCTGGGTTTTCTTTGGGTGTTTGCAGATCTGTACAAATACGGGGCCTGCCGGTTTTTATAAACAACTTTCGGGACGCAGTCAATCCATCATACTGGCAAGCAAGCAGACCAGGAGCCTAGGATATATACAAGGCATAAATATATACATATAAACCCTGTCAACTTTGGAGTAGTTACAATTTTTTTCTATAAGCCTTTCTAAGAGAAACCATATCTAGAAAGATTCTGACAAAGTCAGGAAATCACAGTGGAAAAGTAGGAGGTATTGTTAGGAAGTTATGTTACATTGTATGTTTTAATACCAGCAAGGGAAATACAGGAAAAGAGAAAGAAAAAAAGTGTCTAAACAAGGTAAGGACTTAAAAATTATTATGCTTACAGTCAGAGAAACGATTTCAAGAATACATGTCCAAAAAACATGAAACCTGGCCACTTTAAAATACAACGCAATAGATAGATCTCTAAAAGACATGCATTTACCACATTTGCTAGTCAGCAAAGAATTTTTTATGTTGCATTTGTTTCTAGTCTCGCTTTAATTTGAAATATATTTGTATCTAGGGATAGGTTCTTGCAAATGCACCGTTTTGTTTTGGTTTTTTTAATGATCTTTTCATAGTAAGAGCTCTGCACAGCATGGAGTTTGTGCACTCTCTTTCTGACACTGACACTTTTGCTTCCAAAAGGACGTGTGAACAAGGAATCCATAGACTGAAGGGTGCAACAGATCTGAACATCCCAGTAATCCAGAATTGTTACATATCAGGGTAGGAAAAGATAATCAAGTTTCAGGATTTAAAACAGAAGGACATATTCTGTGCTGGTGTAAATTAGCAGTTTCACTGAAATAGAGGACTGGTTGGTGCTGCAGAAATTGTGTGTTGTTCTTATGCTACCATGATCCAAAACTGTTGCTCCTTCTTTGGATAGTAAGCATTGAGGAAAGCCTGGGGAATGATGCTTGGAGAGCAGAAGCTGTGCTCTGGGAGAAGGAATGAAGAGGAGCTTTTCCTGGGTGGTGAAACCTGCCAAACAAGCATGTAAAATTGAGGACCACAGTGTTGGTTTTGCTCAGGAAAGACCTTGTGACTGCATTGCCTCTGTGGAGCCATAGTCAGGAATAATTTTCTTTTTTTGAAAGTACTGCATTTGTTGTCTAAGTTTTCCTATCAAGAATAAACTTGGCATTTGGTAATTCAACTTCATGGTTGTCATCTGTTAAAACAAATCCTTCAAGGAGCCTAATACTACTTGTGTCAGGAGAGTGGGTTTTGGTGCTCTCCTTCCAAGCTGACGGGGTCTTAGAGACATAAATAGTAGGAAAATTTGTGTCATTGGCTTYTCAGAAACTTAATGTGTTTGAGGATGTGTATGGTCAGCAGAATAGGGATTGACTATCTAAGGCATCTAAGACTCCACTTTTAAGGACTTGTGTTTAAAATGGATTGGATCACTTGTCTGCTTAAAGGCAGTTTCAGTTTCATACAACAATTTATGCTTATCACCATGTAAGTGAATGCTTCATCAGTCAAAGCTTTATTCTTGTGGACCTGATGTATTATTTTCCATAGCAATATATTATGGAGTCCTTTCACAGAAACTTGSYTAGATTTGTGATGTGTAAGACTGACACAACGAGTGATGAATATATTAACTGACAATTTCCAGTTAAAACAGCACGGGAAATAAAGAACAATAAATAAAATAGTATCTGAAGACTCTGTAGATACTTAGTAATTTTGATATGATTTTATATCAAATATAAAATCATATATATATCGTATATTTTATGATACTGTATCCCAGGATAGATGATTGTTAAGACTGATATAAACAAGCTTTTCTGGAAATGAAGAAAGTGAAAAAGGAGGAAAGGGGGATAGAAGTACATAATACACATACCTGACAGTATCAACAACCCCACACTGTCCGCTGCCCAACATGACTTTCTTCAGCCTTTGAGTATTCCTTCTAACCTTTTTAATATGGCAAGTGACAGATATTTTTCCGTAAGGTCTTTCAATGTCACTGATTCAGCAAAGACAGTTTGTGAGAAGTGCCTGAAGGTTACTTCATCAGCTTATTAASACACAAATTCTCCTTTGCTACATTATGTGGTACATCTGTATACTGAGAATCGGCTATGAAAGGGGTGAAACCAAATGGGTACTTTAATCACTGCTTGAGAAAATTATAGTTTAAAGGTGTCTCTAAAACTGAGACATCTTTTCTTTTAGACCAATATTCTGCTATAGCTGTACAGCTGGGACTCAGCTATTTATTTTACAGATCTCCTTTGCATCATGGGCATTGAATTTTACTATTTCTCTGTTCTCTGAGGTTAAATGCTTTTAGGCACTACTTGTATTAAGTATTACTTGCACAACTTGTAGTAAGCATAAAGCCTCCAAAGAGTGAACCTGCTTTTGGCTTCTCTTCTTTTCTGGTAATAGATTATCCAAGAAGATGTGAGAATAGTGCTATGTTTCAATTGATAACACAGTGACAATTATCACCTTAAACAGTGTGTTGAGACCTTGGCTCTGTTAGAACGTGAGGCATTAAAGATACTCCTAATCTTTTGCTTCTTCCAGTGCAATGACATCCTGACTTTCCTCCCTTGAGTTACCAATTTGCTTTTAACAGTGATCGGGGGCAAAATTTTTACTAGGGTGTAACTTGTTAGATCTGTAGGAAGGAAAATGCAGATAAGCTTCTCCAAGTATTATCTCATACTCTGCGTAAAATTCTTTTTAGTTCAAGTATGTAGTGAACAACTTCTAAAATAGAACAAAGATCATTAATCAGCATTCATGAAATTAATTTGAGGATGATTTTGAAATGGATTAAGTTATTGACATAAAACTGTATGATTGGCAACACGGGCTTCCTTTTCTGTTGCTTTTGTGTAATAGAACAACTGTCTGTACTTAGAAAATATTGATACTCRCTGAGAATACATCTTAACTGCTAATTTCTCTTGTTTCTGTTATTTAACCACCGTTAACATATTACAGAGAACACTTAAACAACAAGATTACATGCAGTCTATTTACTAATCTGGGGGTAAGAGGAGTAGGTTGCAAAGGAAGACTGCTCAGCTTCTCTGTGGACAGCTGTGGAGAGGTACAGATGTGTTGGGCAGGGTAGAAAGGCTGTTATGTCACAGCAGGAAAGAGGGAGGATGASGTATGAGTATGTCTGGGAACATGTATCCTCTTACAGAGACCACTAATCTTACCTCTTCGAAACTTCTGTCTTGATCTGCATTAAAACCAACAAAATTTTAGTCTTAATGAAAAGTCGTATCAAAGAAAACTTCTTCCTTTGATTCTTTCCATTTTACTAATTTGAGTCTTTAAACTGAGGACAAAAATCTTGATTTATGATTGACAATTTAACTTAATATTACTAAATATCACTCAAAAGAATTTTCAATACATTTCAGGGTCTCTATGATTTTCAATAAAATCTGTCTTATCTAGGAAGTCAGAATAACATCTATGTACCATTTAAATCATCAAATCAGCCCTTCAAATGCTGTGATTTTCAGTATATGTTATGCAGCACTGTGTACATTGTGAACACTTAATACCAAGAAAAGGAAATCATACTAATACATTTACTTTTAAAATGTTGAAAAAATAATTTAACAAAAGCTGATTACTAATCATGTGACTTCTGTATTTTATTACACATCTAAACCTTATATATAGGGAAAATAGATTTAAGCATTTCTCATATTTTTGCAGTGATAGATGAATGTTGTGTATTTTCTGCTATGCCAGAGGAAAAACAAAAGTCCAGCTTTTGCTAGTACAAATCAGAAATGGTACTGTCAGACTTCAGACAGCATGGAACAGTAACAAATACATTTATTTATATAAATTCCTAAGTGGAATATAGAAACAAGAAGTTACATTTAATGTGAAAAAATGCAGCATCTTGATTGTTACTGAGAAGCAAGCCAAGAGATGCACTGCTTTAGCACTTCTAAAGCAGTTCTGTGATTTCCTTGCTTGTTTTGTCATGCAGTGATTAATGCTGCAGAAGGCAAGCAAACTCAAGAAGTTCTCCAGTTATAAAAATATATTTCAGTTCAATTGTGTCACATGTAATTATGACAATTAGTCTGAATTCTGGATATGAAGACAGAGAAACCACAGTTGTGAAAATACTTTTTCTAACACATAAGAAATAGCAAAGACAAAAGTCATGCAAAGAATACGTGTGCCATGGTGTCCCAAAAAGGAGTATGTTCTGCCTGGTGCAGCAGAGCAGAACTAAGTCTTTTTCACCACCTACAACTCTGTGAAGCCTGCAAGATTTTTTGCCTGCTGAGTTAACGGATAGAACTGGTGTATAAAGGGGTCCAGAGGAATGCAAGGTCAGTTTTTTGATACAGCATTATGTGACTTCAGAAGGACTTGCGCAGCAGAGGCAGGCATATATTTTCTTGTAAAGGGAAGGCTGCTTTTGAAATTGAAATAATCTTTTCAGTATTTGTGTATTTCATGTGTAAGAACACTGTTCAAACTGTAGACCAAGAGAACAAATTTCCACAAGGAAAGCAAAGAAGACAAATTGTAAATAATTTTCAGTATCAACCTAACATTTCAAAAGAATTACTCATTTGCTTATGTTATGGGCATGTACGAAAAGTATTGCAAACTTGTCAAATTTTGGCTATTGGCATACACATACACATTGATGCATCTGTGTCAAGTCCAACAGAGCATTCCTTGCCACTCAGCAACCTATTGGTGTGCMTAGTGCTCAGAGGATGAGTTCCTCCTAACAGAATACAGTCAAAAATGAGACAGATTGTATAGACGGTCTTTCCCTAGAAAAAWTAAGCTAAATACGTTTTGATACATGTTTTTTCCCTTTTAAAGAATTTCTCTTCTGCATGGATTATAGGATTTTCTGTAAGGTTAATAATAATGGCTATGYTTGCTCTAAAAATTTAAGTTTACACTGATATCCACTGTCAAAAAGCGACTACTGAAGTAACAAATGAGGTTTGCTTCCTCAGAATGTGTAAATGTCCCAGCTTAGAGTTAAACTTTCAACAGCTGAAAGACAATACCATTGACACGTACCTGGCACCAGTTACTCAGGTTTATTTTTTCCTGGAAAGCAGTTTTGGGCGACAGAGTGGCGTCCGGGTTTGCCAGGTTGTTGTGCTGACAAACTGCAGTGGTGGTAAAGGCAGGGAGTCTGACAAAATCTCATTAATCATTTTAAATTAAATCCAACATTCCTCTCTAACACCGCCAAGAAAAAAGCTAACTTTTACAAATGAATACTCTCTCTGAAAATAACTAGTATCCTGACCATATTGCTTTCATGAAGATAATGCTTGATTTCTGTTAGGTACACATACAGTATTTTTAAGCTTAAAAAWTGCATTTTTGGGATTGCTAGGAATCTGAAAAGTGCTTTTTGCTTGTTTTCTGTATTAGGTGCTGTGAACCACACAACTGAAAATTAAGAGTCTCTTCCTTCTTTCAACTAATTGCAGTTTTTTTCTTTTCTAAAATTGTAAACACAGAAAGTTCTTTTTAAATGCAAGTTAATTTCACATGGGAAATGGAAGTATTCCGTTTAAAAATTTTCTCTAAGCCTGTTTATATGAATAAGAAAGAAAAACTGCAAATTTACTAACAATATCAGCAAAAACACCGAGGTGACGAAGGAGCAACACGATCTCTTTTTTTACATACACATTTCTGTAAATACTCCTAGCTATTTGATTATGATTTAATTACACATATGGTTGGCAAGTTTGAACTTTAAACATCTCATAAATAATATTAGAGTATCACATAAAATTTTATCCTACTAAAACCACTATTATATGTAGATTATAAAAGTTTSAATATTATTTCTCTTTAAGGTGTAATGAAACCATCATGTACCTATGAGAGACAGACAACACTTTGTATCTGTTCTTTGCCCATTTTAATAGTGCTTTTGAGTTTAGAGCAGTAGATTTTACAATGGCAGAGAACAAGTCATCAGCCTTAATGTTTATTAGTTTTAAGACATCCATGAAATATTTGAAAAGAAAAAAAAATCCTAATCCAGTAGAGGGCAAGTAAATCTGACTGTCGTAAATATTTATTATTTTGACACTTTAACATGATCAAGTAGGTATACCTCAATTTTGTCGAAGTACTTAAAATAATTTAATACTTGTTTTCTAAAAACAGAACTATAAACAATATCAGATCACACAATGACATCATTACACAGAGAAAAAAACAATTACCACTTCAAAAAAGAGCAATTCCGGTTGATAAACTTGTTTATGTTAACATTAATAAACTGCAGAATACCGAAGAGGACACAGTAACATTTATTTGCCCAGCTAGTCAGTTTATTTTCTTAAAGCTGTATTTTGAAACTGTTTATATTTTTTCTTTTTCCAGTGTGGGGGGTGGAATGGAAAGGTTAAAGAGAACAAATGGAATTTTTTTCCTGAATGTAAATTCTCACCCGCTTCAAAATTGACAAACGTGTCTCAAACTTGTATTTGTTTGGGCTTCTGTATATTGAAGCAGCTTTGATTTATTTTAAAAAGTCAAAGCTGTATAAATGTGTTGTTTACAGCTTGAATGGAAAATATTCCAGACAAAAATAGTTGGAGAAAACATATAATATCAGACACTGTCTATAGCTAAGTCATGTGAATATCTAATATATGCCATATTCCTTCAATAAATGCAACAAGAGTCTCAGAATTTAACAAAAACAAACATGAGCTGTATTTGTGTGACACGTTACAAGGACACAGGTACACTCACTTCCCCTTCATGAACAGAGAACAGTTGTCCTTCTGTCACATCTGTGTATACTGCAGTTACCAGAATTTCAGACACGGCCATTCAGAACAATTCCAGTGTCTTTTAGCACCAGAACAGCTAGTGTTTGCACGGGGATGGGCTGCAGGCTCATTTCTTCTTTCAGTGCTGCGTACAGTGCATACAGTTAAGAGTTAAGGCAACACCACGTGGCCAAAGTTCAAACGACATGCAGTGGTGGAATCACAATAGCTTGGGAACCACTTTGCAGTTATAAGCATTATCACACTCCTATAATTAGGCTTGAGTTTCTCTGCCTAAGTCTTCTGAAGCGCTTGATCAAGTATCTATTTGCACATCACACAATTTAGTGACACCTGGATCAATGAAGTATCGTTATTTTAAAATGTGTGCGGAGCCACCAAGTTTAGTGAAGAAAACACTGCCTCAACTTCGTTTTTTAGTTTTTGGAGGACGACTAAGAGAATTTTTCTCTTTGCAAGAGTACTATTACACCTGCTTAAGACTTTTTTTCTCCTTTTAAGACAGAAAGTTGCATAACTTCATGTAAAGTCTAGATTGCTAAAATGCAAAAAATTACTTCTCAGCCACTTTAGAGATAGACTCAAACTCGAAAAAGGACAGAAGAAATGTCTGTATTAATTAGTTGCTTCTTGGTTGCCTCTGAGGGAATTCACACTTGGCATGTTGTGTTTGCTGTTTTCTGTTCAACTCTGCATTAGTAACATAATGTACAACATGAGTTGGGTGCTAATCCTCTAACGCTGTTCAGAATTCTATTGTGAAGATCAGATGCTGTTATCTGCATGTCATTAGGGTTTTGCTTTCTTTTCCCCTGGGCTTGTCTTATGGAAACCTGAATCGTATCATCCTGTTTCTAATTTATCTTCTTGGCTGCTACACTGGCCTTGAAGTTTTCTAAACCTCGCTAATAGATGTAGTCGTCTATTCCAGAAAAAAACGTTATCTCCCTGGAGGCTTTGTTCTGGATCAGGGCAACTAGAAATTAAGAGAAATGCAGACTAACAATTCGTACTCTCTTATTAGTGTAAAATCGAACCCAATCTAAATATGTCAGGAGAGAATTAGACCTTGCTCTGCATTTGTGGATTGAGAAGAAAGTATTTTTCTGGTAAGAAYAGTTCTAACTTCAAAATTCACTGAATTCTTTTAAAGTGTATAACTTCTGAGGAGAGTTTTATAAAAAACTACATTCTGCTGTCTCCGTTTAAGATCACTTTAAGGAGCCCAGAAACACTTGTCCTTTATTGTTGGTCTTACAAATTATGGTAAAAGTTTTCCGTCTTTTTTTTTTTTTTTTTGGTAATACAGGAGCAGATACCTGTGCCTTAAACAAAGCTCCCCACTGTACCATATACTCTTTACTTGTGTTTGAGATTAATTGACTACTGCATAACGCATCCTCCATCTTTCTGAAATACATGAAACAACACAGGGTGAGGTGAASAGTAGTTATCCTGAGCAAGGCATGTGATACTGTAAACCTGTCTGGAATACAGCTGCAATACTGCTGGCTCCTGGCTTTGGCTGTGTGTGCTACATAAATGCAAATGGCATTTACACTTGATTAAAGGTAATGTAATAAAAAAGTACTTTTTCTGCATGCATTTATGTTTGTGGACCAGAGCTATAAACACTTGAAATAGCAGTAATAGCTACATTTTTTTCTTCCTGTCATATAGCCCTTGTGTGGACCTGTGAGAAGTCAYGACAATGACATCTAAAACAAATGTAACACTCCCTAGGTGTCAAACAGAAAGCAGCAAGGTAGGCAAAGTGCGCATCTGTGAGGGGTGCGACCTTCATCTRATTCTTGGCTCTGCAATAGGCTTTCTACATAAAATCAGATTAGTCCTGTTTTATGGATTACGAATACCTTCCCACCTCACCTCATGGTATGGTAGAGAAAAAGAATAAATGTACTTGTTACCGTGATGAATCCAGGTGCTACTGATAGCTGAATACTATGTAAACAACCATAATAAGGAAAAGCTCTTATTTCAACTACATGTTATCTCAATTTAAGAAAAGCCCTGCTCTGTGAGTTGTCTGAACAAAAACCAGGCAAATCCTTATTCAATTCCTGCACATGCACACCAGTTGCACTCCTAATATTCTACACGCTTCAGAAAATGGCAAGACACAACCTGACCAAGAGTTTTTTGAAATATTTCCATAAATCTAGAACTGTTTAAAATCTACGTACATGACAGATTTAGAAAGCAATTCAGTATCTGACTCTGAAACAGCTCTCTAATCCTGCACAGTCACTGCTCTAATCTTGCACCGTCAGTTTTTAACAGCTTTAGCAATGAGTCATCTGGTATATATTTCCCTAGGCAATTCCATCACTGACACTTCTAGACTGAGGGAACCAGTTGAAAGCAGCAACATGTTAGTCACCCCACCACTTTCCCTGTTCAGATTTTTCCTTGCTTATTGTGCTGAATAGGTGATTGTAGTTGCCCTGTTTCCCAAAACCTAGTATCTGTAAAATAATGATGTATGTAAATTACATAAAACTCTCTGTACACCGCATGATTTCCCCTGGCTATCCCTGAACATCAGGGTTCATCTAAAATAGAGCCTATAATCTTTAAAACTGAGTGGATAGCAGAGTGGTAACATGCTAATTCAAGTTGGTAAATATAGTATAAAATACCAGCTTAGATATTTTACAAGTGTTCTGTCATCTCCTGGAATAAACTTTATTGTACTATTCAGACCAATTTTTCTCTAACTTAGGTATCTGAGGTAGTCAGCATTGTAAAAAATTGCAAACGAAATTACAACACTATTTTAAGAGATAAAAGGAGAAATTTTAGTTAAAATATTTTACAATAAAATAATTATGATTATAAATCTCTTTAGTTAAATATATACACATTACATGGTATTCTAAAAAGAATGAACTTATTAAACTTTCAAGCAGATCTAATGCACAAATTCACCACTTTGTCAGCTTAGACTGTAATGTCAGTTTAACATTCGTAAATGGCTGTGTCAGACTAATGGCATTGTTCTGTGCAAAACTAAAAAAAAATTATGAAAAMCAAATCCTTCTGTTCCCACAGTAAATAGATAGAAAAGGTAGTTTACACATACACACACTTACACACACAAACTTTGATTGCATACAGAGGTTAGAATGACCAGCACTAAAATAACCCCCATCTCTACAAAATAATTAATATCTTGAATTGATGTAATTTTTGAAAATTATAAATTTTAAGTGCTAGCAAATTGTGCTTTTAGGCAGCCACATGGCCAATAAGGTAGATGTTGTCGTAAAGGTGCCCTACAAAATCTTCACTAATATTCTGTGCAGCTCGTCGTGTATTTCGGATGAATTCCCTCTTTGACATTTTGTTCTTCACGTGAGGGCTTGTTAGATCAATCGAAAGTAGAATCAAAGAGTAACACAGTACATAAACTGCATCTAGACAAGAGAGAATAAATAAAAAAAGTTTGAAAAGAAATTGTGATCATTAAAAATATTGTTCTCAGAACCTTATGGTCTTTATCATCTAGGCTCATAATTTTATTTATATATACATAGATGTATGTACAGATAGATAGGTACAACTACTCAAAAGGATATCCCAGTGAAACAGAATTTAATATAGCAAYTTTCAAAGTAATAATGTCAGCACACTGCCAAATGAGAATTTACAAATCTCTTAATATTTCTATGTAATCCAAACGTCTCTAAGGGCTCTACGCATGTTCATTTAAACASATTCTTGAAGTTTGTGTAAACTAAAGCCAACATCCTGCAAAAGCTTATCTTTTAAATATGTAAGCAGTTCCACTGCTGAAAACTGCCTTCCCCAACCAATTAGAAATGCTTCTCGACTTGAATGGGGCCCAAAATTCCCTTTCATTTCTGTGAGACTGTCCACAAGGTAAAATGGTAACTGTATAAGACTCTGCAAGAGGAAATTCAGAAATAGGAAAAAGCTCAAGTACAGACAAAAATGAAGGAAAGATAACATAGGAATAAACCCTACTGATCAGCTAAAAATAGAATCTGTAGGGTTTTTGGTTTTTTTTCAACCTGAGTGGGTTGAACCTACTCAGTGGGTGTACTGAACCATTTTGTACTTTCGGATATACTTGTTTAGGCACTGTTTTTAAAGCTATCAGAAACAGTAGCATCATCCAGAAGTATAAAGACTGATCCACTGAATCAAAGCTCATTTTTGCTTACCAGGGCTAAGGCCAAGCTCTCTCATCAAATCAGGATTACAAGCACAGAATCTGTGAGAGAACTTTGTTATGAGAGTTTCAAGGTATTCCCCACGCTCCTCAGGAGCATGAATGTGTCTGAAGAACTCTCGCAGTGCATTTGGCAAGAACTGATTTCTGAAGTTGTGCAGCGTCACAAGGTCATCCAAAACATCTCTCCTGGTAGAATGAAAATCCACATTGTTAGAAAAGTTTCTTTTAACCCTTTAAATATGAAAATGTATAGGTTTTAAAAATAAAAATGAAAGCTTTAGAATAGTATGAACTTTTGTTTTTGCTGAAAAGCAAAATTATCACTAACAGCACAAAGATAATATAAACACACGTTCTTTGCTTATATAGTAGCCAAATACTATAAAAACATACATTAATCAGAATTCAAAGTTTATATGTATATTCAATCACAGTCTACATAGAAGCTTTGCTTCCTTTAAACTGTGACAAAGCCATTAAAAAGGACAGTAGAGGGAATAGATTCATGTGTGTCACACATTTTGATGCCTAAGTAGAAGCTGTTCCAGGAGTGTCTTGTTAAAACTAGGCTTCAGCTAGATAAAATTTGATCACAGAACTCCATCAGGGTGTGATGCTCTCAAGTGTTTTCCACTGAACACAGAMACATCTAAAAGATTCAGACCAGATCTAAATTACCAGATGTGCAAAAGACAGCTGAAAAAATTCAGAAGCAACTTTGAAGTGAATCAAAGAATATTCTCCTATGTTTAATCTAATTTTTACCCTTCAGTACTAGGATGGGAGTTTCAACATTTAGAAAACTAGTTTTTTAGTGTCTCATTATACCTTGTTTATGAAGGGAAGATGAATGGCAGTAGAGTCACTAATATTAACTTGCAATCTCATCCATTAAATGGTTTTGTATTTTTATTATTGTCAAAAAATTTGATAATCTTAAGTTTTATAGCACAGGACTGTCAGTGGTGGTAACACTACAGAATGATTCCGTGTATTCCTTTAGTAGTACAGGCTCAAGAAGATGAGAAACAGGAGAGGATTCCTGCCAGAAGTGCTGTTGTCCCTCTGATCCTCCTATTTAGATGCAGTTATTATTCTCTTTCTCTTTCAACTTCTCTTGCTGGTGGCTCCTCTTTCATGACACTGCCCTACCCCAGCGTGATGGCATGAGAAAGCACTGCAGAGACAAAAGAGCATGTTACAGCAGGGAGTGCTCCCTTCTGCAGCCTATGATGTCTCCAAGTGGATGCTCCCTTCCATCTTAGGAGGTGTGTGTGACTTCCAATCAAGAAATTATCAGACAACCAAGTAGTGGTTATATGATTCAACATTAGTTACAAAGCTGTCATTCCTCAGTAAAGTGGTAACCACTTTTTCTGATTAACACCCATACTAGAAAGGGAAAAAGAAACCTCAAGATAAAAAAAGMAGCAAAATATCTATGTAAGATTTTTTGAGGATGTGAGATTAATTATTTATAGGTGGTATTTTTGAGGGTTAAGTGCTGCAGTCACATAAATACTTGAACTGAGTAACTGTTCAGATTTAGCAGCACTATTACCTAGTTGTATTTTCTTGCCTTTTCAGATCTTTGAAATTGCATCACTACATGCAAAATATTGTTAAATGGGGCTGTACATTGAAAATTAATAGAAAATGTCTTAAGAGAAATTTGAATTACCTTTCATCAAGGTAGATTCTCAGCTTCTTCCAATTCAGCGTTCTTGTGCAAAAGATAAACTTAGCTATTTCTTTCGGTGAATCATCTAGTATGCCTTTGGACATAAAGTAGTTGACTCCCTGAGATAAAATACATGTACATATAAATATGTTTAATCTTCATAATGTATTTAGGAACAAGTATTGTACTCCACAATGTAGGAACRTAATCCTACTAACTAATTGGTTTGTTTTTCAGAATGATTCCTGCTCCTCTAAACCACATCTCAACATGCATGATACACTCTAAAATTATAAATCAAATGCAAAGAAACGATTTATTGTTATGGTTGAGATTTTACATACAGCCACAGTAGGAAATTTTAAATTATGAACCCCATAATGAGCATGATGGTTCTTTAATAATTTCTTTGGTGTATATAAGTATTGTGCTTTTGTAATGGTATTTAAAATGCTGCAGGGACCATAACCGTGAATTTCATAACTTTTGCAAATAAGAAAATCTTAGCCATAATGTGTTTAGCCTTTAATATCTCTCATTAAAACAGTAATGTTCTCACATGTATACAATGTATCACATTCAAATAGATGCATTAAATGCATTTGTTTAAATGTGTAATAATGCAAATAAACACAAGCACGCTGATTTCAAAGCATAGGTAAGTATCAACATATATAAATATGCATACACATAAATAAGAACACTATGCCTAACATAAAAATCGGTTAAAATACAGAATTGTGTATATTTTATATTCATATTATGATTTCCAGAATTTTACACTTTGAACAAGCACACATTTCTTATAGAATAAACACACCAAATTTAAAGTATTTCAGTGATATTCTGGATTCTTTCTGGTCATTGAAATATCCCAAAGCATAACACTATTTTCCTTATGATCTCCAAAATTAAAACCTAACTAACAGATTTAAAAAATGTTCACACTTTTCAACAACAAAAATCTAAACCCGACAATAACCAAGTTCTTCCAATTCAACTTGGCAGGGGCTGGGAGAAGTTCTCAGCATTTGTTACAAAGAAGTGTTACAATACTTAAGTACAATATATCTTGACTATAGCATAACGTTGAAATGCAAAACAAGTAGGACAGTGCATTTCTGCATAGAATAATGTACCAAGGCCACAACCTAAATCACTTCTGAAATATTTTTTCATAAATCTTCCTATATCAGACTTCACAATATTTTTCAAGTCTGCCCTTTTAGTTTACATTACATCTATAAAGATGTAGGGGCAACCTGCCATTCAGTGTATAAAACTAAACTTTACAGTGCTCTTGAATTTTGTGCAAAGAAGAAATAAAGGACTGAGTGCAGGTTTCGAATATTTTATGAAGTGGATTAGTAAAGCAAAGTCTTTGTTGCATCAAGTAGGAAAAAAAGTTAGAATATATGCTTAAGAACACAAGTTAAAAGCCAAGAAACACCTGTAGTATTAACTAGCTGTTTTTACCAGTCCATAATTTTTGCTTACATATTCATAGAAAATAGCAGTTAATCAACATACATTTATTTTGTTAAAATAATGGTTTATAAATAAAAATATAAAGGTTTTTAGATAGGTAAAACAAAAAAAYCTAGCAATATTATGCCACAATTTTAAGAAAAATCTTTATTGAGGATGATAATGAAACATGTATTGCACTGTAAGCTTGCATTTCAGTCCAAATTAGAACATATTTAAGTTTGTCCATAAAATGGATGCACATATATAATATTAAGTACTTTCCTGAATCAGAGCTAAATAAGACATTAAAAATGGGAGATTAAAATGAACAACAAGGATTTTGACAATTTATTAAGATGAGCAGCAGAATATCTCCTTTACATATATCCTGACTTAATGAGATTTACTTATTTGCTCCAGTAGTAGGTATTTGCTTAAGGTAATACAAACTGAAGCCTGGTGAGAAAGTCTGGGTAGCATTCCTGCTGCAATTAACAAACACTTCTACAACATATCCAGAAAATACTTGGCATGGCATAGATGAAGTAGGATGAAAATAACACCTTTAAGACAGACAATGGGTTGGTTGCCCTGTGACAGTAAATGCTGCAGCTTTTTTCTCATGCACTAGCTTGCAACTCAGTGTAGGATCTCCATCTGACAGGCTACCTTAGCATTTTGATTCTCTAATTCCCTCTCTTCCCACACCACACATATGCTTGATGATATCTTTCTCTGTGAATGCAGTCTCATTCATTTTCCTCAATTCCTTCACAAGTAAACATGCTATAAATAAAAGATACTTCATCACATGCCGTTGTTTTTAGTTGCTTTTTATTTCATCCTAAGCTATCAAAAATACTTTGCAACAATAGAAACCCAATTTCTCTTTTAAGTCCTTAAGTTTTGTCTCACAGCAAATGAAATTTATTTACAAGATTTACAGCATGTCATTGAATCTGCTTTTCGTAACATTGTAAATACTGCCTTGAAAACCTCTCAGAACCCATGCTTCAAATAAATCACTTTTGGTAGCTGAAATGGTCGCTTGTGGCATATATACTAGCTGAAATAAGTAGTTCTACACACTATTRAAACCTATGCTAAGATTATTTATCAGTCAGCTGGTGACTCTCTTAGGAAACATTTGACTGCAGTCAGGTAGGCAGATCTGTGCCACGATCTACCAGGTCTGAAGAGGCCTTTTTAACACTTGGCAAACACTGCAGAATGAGCACATACAGTAGGTTTGTTTTTAATTCTGATTCAGAACACTATAATGTTCTTAGCATTAGAGAATTAGGAAAGACGCCTTAAGGATACCTTGTCTACGTGGCAAAAATGTTAYCTCTGAATTTCAGACCGCTCTGGATAAAATATTAATGTATGGAAATGTTGATTTAAATTATATATGCAAATAACAATTTTAAGTATAGACTAGTAGTAACAACAAAAGCCACTTGTTGTATTTTGATATGCCATTTTTTACGGTTGCTTCTCTTTTTTTCCAGGCACACAATGCTTGTTTTACCAACATATTCTATGACAGTACTGACACTCCTTGCTTGCTTTCTACCTGTTTCCAATACCCTTTCCATTTGTTTATATACATACAGGGCATCTAAAATGGAACATTTTTCTTTTTAAGTGTTGGTTTCATTGCTGCATTGACTTTCTTCTTTGCTAGGAGTACTTTCAGAGCACTTCAGTACAGCAGTCAACATTAAAACTTTTCTAGTTGCCTTTGACACCTCTGTTTATATATACATACAAAGCAAACCAGACATATCCTAAGTTCATGGCACAGAAATTTTGGAATCAGTGATTTTTTACACTTATAAATAATTTCTCTTTTTCATATTTAAATGGAATTGTTTGCAAAGTCAGAGTTGTGAAATTAAGCTTTTTATCTAATACCCATTTAAAAATTCTTTGGGAACAGTGACTGTCATTTTATTCCATACATAGAATATCTAGTATAGTAGGGTCTCAAGTCCTATTGGTGATTCTAGGTAACACTAATATTATTAGTTAATAATAATTAGACATGTATGGTATTATTGCTCCCATTTTTCTAGGTAAGTACACTCTCTTAATATATTTCACAGTGCATTTTCTGGAAAAAAATACACAGTATTGATGAGATATTGTATAATACAAATTTTTATGATTCTTTTACTAAGCTACGAATAAAGTCATTTGGTGACAAATGTGGACACAATATATAACACACATTTCAAACAGTGTCTCTTTCACTGTATGTCTTTAAAATATAGTCTTAGCGAAACACATGATGGCAGAAATTGCAAGTAAAATGCAGAAACATTTTTCATGTTACACAGAATCCATAACTAATAATTTACAAGATTAAATCTCTTTGATTTTAATGTAGAGTTATCAAAAGGTTTCAGCTCTATGTTCCTTTCCAACTTTTTTGATAAAGCACACAAAAGAACTTCTTTCCTCTACAACATACACATACTTCTAATATTCTTCAGACAGATAAACCAATGCATCTCAAAACTGGCTTGCTTAGTAGATCCTTGACACTGGGTAAGTTTAAAAAAAAATCTGCTTAGAAATACAGCAAGTAGACATTCCATCATCCACAGACTATCTATAATTAAAAGTCAGGTAAGGCAGCTTTATACAAGTGGCTAACAATTTATAACCAGGAAAAGGTTAGAAAAAACTGACCTCCCTGACAAAAACTAAGGGCAGTTTGTAGTGAATGAGACTATCAGAAGAGTGAAAGCCAGGCTTACCATAAGCACTGTCTTACTGTACTTTATTATTATGCTATATAAAGGAAATCCTGACCTCATTGAAGACTGACAGTTTTGGTAAAGTACAGATTCCTGAAGGTCCATAAAAATAAATGCTAATAAATAAATMAGTTAGAATCGTTATCATTAAGGATGAAACAAAAAATTCATCTTCTTTCCTGACCAAAAGATTCTCTTTTGTACCTTCAGTTTCAGTTTAAACTACATAGCATTGATTCACGTAATAAACTTGACAAAGTATTTTATAGGGAGTTAGAAACTGGATACAAAACAGGGGGAAATAACTTCTGGTTGCTTACAAATTGTGAGTCATAAGTACATGAGATGAAATGAGCACTGCATGAGAAACATTTCACATACACCATACGCTCTTTAAAGAGACCATGTAGGCAGATTGAACATGATGTTTATATTCAAAATACCAACAGTAAAGCACCCCCTCTCTCCAAAGAAACAACAAAAAAACAGGTTCCAAAATCTTGGCACCAATGGTGGTGCCATATGAAAAAAACCCAACAAAACCAACCAAGGGAAAAAAACTCCAACCCAAACATGCACTGGAGGTTTTTTTTTCAGATTATGTGTAATGTGTTTAGGCACATCCTTTCAGCAGAATGTGAGCACCTGCTATGAATTATGCAAGCTCATGCACACAACTAACACATTAAGTTACAGCAGATATCACAACACCATGCACACAACAATGGCTAACCAGAGAATCCTACCACAAAGTGTGTAGATGCTCTTCCCTACCCCGTGAGCCACCGCTAGCTCTGGAGCTGTTGCTGTGGAGCCTGGTTACCCATTTTCATGACATGGGCGGTGTCCTTTGGAGAATCTTGCTCCTGTGGCTGTAAATATTCCTATTTTTATAGTAATTTGATCAGGTCTGTTATCAAATGTAAAGCAGAGTTTGGCAGGAAATTCGGAGACACAATTTGTAATAGTGGAATGTCATATCATATATTCCAGTCACAGTGTCCTTATAATAATAATTCTGCCAATATCACAGTAGTAAACAATAAAAGCAGTAGTATTTGTGAATTCTCCTGAAACTCAGGTCCTGAATGATTCCTACCAGGCTATGGTGCTCCACAGGGAGAGAGGAACAGAGCCCTTAGGAGATACCCTGAGGTTCTCGTCTCTCATTGAAGCAGTCTGTTTGTACTACTGTTGTAAAATAACGAAGAAGCAAGAATAGCACGATAAAGTTAATTGCTAATTTAGGTATACTGTAAGTTAGCTCCAATTTGCAATCTTAATTTCCTTTAAAAATAATGAATCTTCTATTAAGTGCCTTTCCTGAAGGCTCTAAATGCTTTAAAGATGCAAAAATCACTTTAAATAATGTCAAAATATAATGGCACATTATAAACTAAGATAGTTAAGCGAAAAATTACGTTAAAACAAACTGAAATACAAAGAAAAATTTGGATGGACAACGCTGCTACCAATATACTTTATATATTATTGAAAACATGTGAGTTACCTAAATATTGCATTTCATYTGAAAACCTTTACATTTATTACCAAATTTGTGAAAATTCTGCAGAAAATCAATACTAATCACTCAAGTGGCCAGGTGCTGATGTCTCAATGCTGTGTATCAGAGTTCAAGGCAGAGTTCTACCAGAGAAATTACAAAATACTCTATTTGTGACTGATAAAAGTAATGGTCTCTTAATCAGGCAGAATATGAGATAAAGCAAGAACTTAAACAAAATCACAATACTGCAATGATTCATAGAAATGCTTTATTTATTTCACCCCATGGTCACAAGTTCATGTTTTCTGTATCATACCAGCAGAGTGAAATTTGCTTCTAGAAGTATATATTTTCGTATCTCTTAATCCTTTTTCTACTTTGGATTTATTCAGCTACCACTTCCTTGTGTATGCATAACCATACGCAGGAAGTTAACGCTACTTTTGTTCAGTATTGTGTACCCTCTTTTCCTAGGAAACTTGAAGTCTGGTTTTATAGACAAAAGACTCTCTCTGTCACTTGGGCATTAACTGGGTATCTCGCAGGCAGAAGCTGTCTACTCTCAAACTGTTTTCTTCTTTGAAAGGTGACAGACTGAAAGCAGACACTCACTTTTCCAGTTAGTTACACAAACTTATAAATGGAAACCTTTCCATTTGACAGGAAGTATTTTTTTTAAGATAAGTTTATATTGTTCTATAAGGAAAGATTATGCACAACAAACAGCCACAGAAATTAAATCAAACTGATCTTCAAGATAGTTCAGCAGTATATCTTTTTCATGTTTCAAGATTTGCTCCTTGATAGTGGAAATAGGTAAAAATCCCCTACAAGAAAACGTAATTGTCATAGAAGTAATCGGACTTTATACCTCATCCTGCTTTGACTGAAGTGGAACCAAACTCATACTCTGCAGAAGCATTTTAGCATTTTTATTTATGTAAGTATATTACTACGCTTTTACAATTCACCAACATCTCTTCAGTTAGGATATCTGCCTCATTTCTAAGCRAATAGGTGGTTACGAATTTCTGGCATCCATAGATCAGACTGGTGTACAGAGCACTTAAGAGGCAAGTCACATAAATGATGTGCACAGGTACAATGCTCAAAAAAAGATCAGAATAGGGCTGTAGCTTAGTATTAACCATCCCTACAATAAAACAAATACCTATTAAAATTTTGTTTTTATATGGCTATAATTATAAAACAACAATCACAATTATTGTAACTGTTATTAGTGTCAGCAACAGTTCACTTACCTCATCAGGGTTGGCATTAAAGGTGAGACTGCCCTCATCTAGCTGCATATACAATTTTCTAAAAGAAAATCCTAGAGGCGGATTCTTATTGTATATAGAACAGTGACCCCAAGTGGATTTGCACAACCTATGAAAATAGAATCAATCTATTATAAAAATTCCTTTCTGAATTTCATGGATTTTACAGAAGCAAAATGTAATCAACACTGCAAAGCCGAATACTCAAACTATAGGAAAAGTTAGAAATAGGTCGCTTGTAACAGTTATTACTGTCTTTTGCATGTGTTTTCCTAAAATCTTCAATTATATGACTGTTTTCTTTGCACAGATTTTGGTGTATTTGAGCGCAACCTCAGAACATATCCCAGTAGGTGGCATCATAACAACAGCCACACAGCAGAGACCTCTGGCACTCCTAGAATTTGAGCACTGGAGAACAGTGACAAGTTGTTCTCCTGTGGTATTATGACAGATTAAAACATTGTGTTTCTTTTCTTGTGCCCCAGCTGTGGAGTGAATGGGACACCATATCTGCACAAAATTATGCCATTAATTCTGTCCTTTTCCACCCAACTCTTCTTTCTCCTCTCTTGGCCAGTCCTAATGACCAGATCCAGCCCTATCCCTCTACATCTTCTGTAACTTCTTATTTTCTTTCCCTTCTATTCCACCCTGACTCCATCTCAGTTTCATTGGTTTCTGTCCCTCATCTCAATTCCCTTGAAGACACCATCTGAAATTTTCTTTCACTTTCTACACACCGCAGATTCCTTACTGAACTGGTTCAACTCATCTGCCCTGTAACTAATTCAGGACAACATTTAGGACCCAGCAGGTAGCCACTGAAGACATGGCAAAGATTTTGTTTTCAGTTCAGGTACCTGGGTCCTATCTGGACTGAGATCGGAACTGCAACCACAGTACTTGCCAAAGCTCAAATGCATCCAATACATGTGGAATACTGAAGACTTTTACAGACATTATGCAAATTGAGATTTTTATTAATCGCTAAGCTGGGACACATTTTCATTACCAAAGCGTATACTTTGAATATGAGTATTATTTGGTAAGATTTCACCAAAAATGATTGAACTATTTCCCAGAATGAACTTCAAGGAAAATATATTCCCTCCCACCCCCCATTTGTAAAGAATATATAGTGCAAACAACTAAGAAGCTCTAGTACCTTCAAGCTTTGGTCTAGGGAATTTATTTGTATTTAGGGTGGGTTTGATACCAAGAACTGAGCACAATACAATGTATATTGATAAACATAGAAGCTTACTGGTATCCTTCACTAGAATTCCTGTTTCCTGTCAATGTAACAGTCCCCAACAGCAGAACAATTGTAACTACGAAGTTCTATTGCATTATCCTTTTGCTAAGTTGATAAAGCATGATAGGAAGGGAAGCTGCTTAATTCAAATGCAGTGGGGCAAGGAAATAGATGAGGGAAGGAAGAGGTGTAGAGCAAAGGAAATAACCTGAACAGCAACCCAACTGCCACAGCAGTAGTGCTGTTAACAGASAAGAAAATGTTGTGAAAGAATTTACAAGTTCTGCCAACCATCTACTCCAAAGATAAGTATGATTTCATGAGACTTTCCTAGTGCTGTAAAACATAAAATACTAGAGAATACAATCACATTTTAATATCACAGTATTTTATCTGAAAGAATGTTCCTTTGTTTATTTCCTGGACATACAAACTCTGCATATGTCATACATAAGTGTGTTTCAAGCGTTTGACTGCAGAAATTTCACTTGTGAAAAACCGAGCTTTTCTTTCCTCCCTCCATAACCATCTTCCAAAAAATATATACCTAAGTTGCTACAAGTGTAGTAGATGAGTTCTCACTCCTTTTCATTTGGAAGCTGGGCTGAATAGGTTTGCTTGCTTAAGCTAGATATCTGCTTGAAGTCAAGAAAAGTAATATACACACATCTGAGATGTGCTTTGAGCTAATACAAAAGTGAAGACAAGTCCCTGTATTGTCCCCATGATATCTCAACAACAGGTATGTAATAACACACATGTATACTTGTGCCAAGCACACTTGTGGAAGTAATAATCTGCAGTAATACCCCATAGTAATTAGAAATCCAGAATAACACATTTTTAAACTATATATGTTTCCTCTACATCAAATCTCACTTAACTTAGAAAACCTTTGCTAAGGTTAGAATGACAAAAAGCACTTACTGAGACAAATTCAAATCTAATTAGTTTACTACGTCCAGGTGATACTGCTTTTTTTCATGCTTACCCTTGCCAGAGGAGCTCATCATTAGCAAGATCCTGCCAGACGCATGAAGCTAGACAGAGATCAGTCGCATTCAGGTATGACAAAATGGTAAAACTAAGCTCTGGCGGCAACATTTCCAGGTTAATGAATCCTTCTTGTTCTTTAGATTTTCTTGTCTTCAACAGGTGGTAGATGTCAATGCCTCCTTGGGCTTGTTTGCGATGGCTTGTATTGGAAACATTGTTAGCAGCTATCCTCCTACCATGCTCTCTGGTAAGATAGCCTTGTCCACTGTAGCCTTGCTGTTGCAATTGCTGGTTCCTAGCAATTCTCCAGAGTCCCTGACCCATCTGCGAGCCTGCTGGACATAAAATCCAAATTAAGTGTTGACAGCAATTTATAAACATTTGTAAGACAGACTCAGCACATAAATAAAATTTTAGGACTGATCTGAATAGACAGAAAGTGAGTCCTGTCAAAGTTATGCTAACCAGGTTATCTGTCTACATGAGGCAACTGAAGAAATACAGAAAACAAAACCCCTAAAAAACCTCCTAGATTTTTTAAAAAATTTCCATGCTTGAAGAGCTACAAAATTAACAATAAGCTGCTTCAAAGAGTACCAAATATTATCTATATCCTATGGAAGATAAGAAGCCTTAGGCTTCAAAACATTTGGAATCTTTAGACTTCCTTTAAAATTTAATACAAATACCTTACTTAGAGTCAATGAAGTGCAATAAAACACAAGGAGAAACAATGTATTGGGTAGCACACAAGATTAGGCTGTGACTGTCATTGAAATAAAGTTTAATGACTTCAATGATAATCCAGTAAGGATTTTAAGTGCTCAGAAACAAGAGATTAGTATCTTTTCAAGCTTTCTTGCCTAGTAGCATAACAAAAAGCCTTGAGAATAAGGTACTCACATACAGAGGATATCACTGCAGAAATAGTATAAAAAGCCTTTTTGTAATGAAAAAAAAGAATTGCTATTTTAAGGACAAACTGAAGAAATTTCAGAGAAGAAACAAAATGAGACACAAATTAAACCATTCTAGAACCAGCTGCTGGAAATCCACAGGCTCTMCAATTTGTGTGGCTATTCGGCAGCTTATATGCCATTTGTTAGAACACATATAATTTTCCCAATCACATAATTACTTTCATCTTAGTAGTAATCCAGGATGAATGCTTTCAGAGCCCACTCATAATACGAGATGAGCAAACACGTTGTTATAAAGCCTTTTAAATAATGGCGTCAAAACCTCTATTTTTAAATTATTTCGAACATACATTTTTAATCTTCAGATTCAATAGGTCACTCAAGTGTCTGTTTTCAAACTTCCAATAAATACCTCTATCTAGTAATTGAAACTCTTGATAGCTAGGCTGTAGTAACTATCACAGTAAAAATAACAAGCTCGTTTAAAAATCGCTGATCTTCTCTAGCTCTGATATCTATCAAAGTCTGATTTAAATTCTAATTATGTCTTCTTCATGTTATTTTGCTACTACATAATAAATTCTTTTGCAGCGTTGACAAGCACGATAGTATGCTAAAAGTAATCTAGATTAATGCTGCATTAGTACTGGATTCTACTTCATTAACTAAAAATCCACACGTACTCTAGATATAAACACTCTCCACTTTATGATAACTGAGCTACTGCTTTGCAGCCACGATTGTCCCAACAGGAAAACGTTCCTTCCTTCGATGCCAGCCTATCGAAGCTGAAGCTTCGTTCATCGCAGGGCATTCGCAACGGAGGCCTGCTGGTCCCACCCATAACAAGAGCCCTTAATCCGGCAACGAGGTTGGCGGGTGGCGGTACAGCCCGTCCCGCAGGCCCACAGCCGCCCCGGGGAGCCGAGGGCCGATGTTACCCAAAGCCGCACCGAGAAGCTCCGCAGCCGCGCCGCCCCCCGAGCCGCTCTTCCCCCTACACAACGGCGCTGGCACCCGGCGCGGGCAGGGCTGCCCCGCTCCGGGGGCACCGGCGATCGCGGCCCGGCGGGTACCGCCCCCGAAGCCCCGGCTGCCGATTGGCCGCGCCGCCCGTCCGTCCGCTCGCGCCGCCGCGGGGCACCCGCGCGCCCTACCTGTGCCAGCTCGGCTCCAACCGCCGCCGCGACGAACCCGGCCCGCCTCTCTGCGAGGGCCGCGTCGGGCGGGAGGGGCTGCCTGGRCCCGGCGGCGGGAGAGGCGGACAGGCCCAGGGAAGGAGCCGCGGCACGGAGGCCGAGCCCGCCGCCCCGACTCCTGCCCGGGCGGCTTTGACGTCCGTTGTTGTTGCTGGAAGTGACGTCGMGAGGAAAGGCGCGCGGGAAGCGGAAGCGGCCGTTAGGCGTCGCGGCGGCAGATTCGGTCTGCGCCCGCCGCTCCTGGACCGGCCGCGGGGCCCGGCCGCGCTCCCGAGGGAACGGCGGCGCTTCCGCCGCGCGGGTGAGCGGCAGCAGCGCTCCCGGGGCAGGGCTGCGGCCCAGCCGTGCGGGCCCGGCGGCGCGGGCCGCCTATGGGCCCGGGCCTCTCCCTTACCCCGGAGACTGCGAGCCCCGGGGGAGGCCCGGTCTCCGGCTGTTCTAGGGGCGACGAAGGGCGGGTGGGGAGCCGGCCCCGGTCCCGCTCTGGCTCTGGGAGCGCAGCCCGCCTTGCCGTRTCCTGGCCGGGGCACGCTTTTTTTACGCTGGTGTTTCGCTGTCGCCCAGGGCAACCAGCCCGAGACGCGCAGTGTCTTGTGCAGTTCGCTCGTGTGCAAGGTGGCCTCTGCGCGAAGCGTCGTAGCTGGCACGACAGCGAAGTCCGCTATTTGTCGGTGACGTTTTTGCATCTCYGCGTAATGGTGCGATTTCTCCCAGATCGCCCTATGCAACAGGAGAGTCTAGATTAAATTAGAAGAAATCAAAGGTGTAGTTGTTAGGCATTTCAAAGACAACGTTTACAGTGTCAACATATTGGGCAACTTGCATGGGGTGGTTTTTTTGGGTCRTTTTTTGTTGTTGGTTGGTTGGTTTTTTTACATTGATTCTTTGAATACCATATACAGTTTTGAGAGTTGTTCTTTGAGCCACTTGCAGTTCTGTGTTATCATATCCTGAAACTTTGTTATACTCGATTATATTCTGGATAGCCAACGTTCTGTAATTTCTGTTACGAATTCCTACAGACAAAAGCTATGTTCCTCTTTTTACTGTGTTCACCTTCCCAAGATTTTCTACCAACTTGAGTTTTTTATTTTTATGATCACTTAAGCTATTTTGTTTTGTAGTGRTAGTAGTTACCAGTTTTTTCATCCAGTGGTCTGGTGTAAAAAGAAAGGATTGTTGATACTTTTGGGACACAGCCTATGTGGTTAGACAAATTCCTGGGAGAGTGTCTTCTGTGAGTACTTGCATTGCAGATTAGAGCTTCAGTTTTATGTCAGACTTTTTGAGACTTGTCTTAAGATCTTGTTAAATTCTAAAAACTGTAGGATGGATCACTTTGTAGGGTAATGCAGGAAGAATAGCTGCCTCAATTTCCAAATAATTGGTTGAATTGTTCCAAGCTTTCAACAATAAATGTTGTGTACTTCTTTAGCACAACTACTAACCCAGAACCTAATGATTAAATTAAACGAACCTGATAGKTAAGTAGGAAAAAAATACTTTTAACAAGGGCAGAACACATGTGAAGAGCTTAATCTTGAGGATGGCTGATTAAACACCACTGCTTGGATTTGGTAGACTTCAAAGTACTTGTTTTCTAGCAAGAAAAGAAATACAGTGAAGATAGTGGAAGGTAATTATTTCCTGGGTTGTAGCAGAAAAGTGAACAGTGATTTTCTGTTCTAAGGCTTTATAACTGAAATCATTACTTTTATTGAGGCTGTTGGGGCAAGTAGTGTAGAGGATTAWGCCAGTGAGAAGCAGATCTCGAGGATGTGAGGAAGAACTCCTTCTGTGAGGTGTCAGCTTTCTGTATTTCTGTACTTAAATGTTTATGCTTTCTCCTGCCCCCCCGCCCCAATCCATTCAGAAACACTGAGTTTGGCAGTTTGCAGATAGGCTTTTTCATGTTCTGTCAGTCTGTCCAGGTTGTTAAGATGSATTTGTTTTCAGTTCTGACTTAGGAGTTGGGCTGTGATCCAGTCTGTGCTCTCAAAGTTTGGTATTGAAGAAGAGCAGATATAGGYTGCATGTAAGCAAATGGTTGCAAGATACAGTAAATAGTACTCTGAAAATGTATTTTCAAGGATAATTATTTGCACTGATATTTGAAGGTGCTGCTTCAGGTGTTTCATTTTACTGTCTGCCAGCCAGGCAGACTTGCCAGTACTTTTAGATCTCTATGGTAATTTAATTTTTTTTTCCCCAGTCTCCTTTTATTTGTCAAGTTACTAATCAGTTCTCTTTGSTAAAACATATTAAAAGTGGGAGATTCCAGTATTTATTTATCCCTTTCATAGACTGAAAACTGATTTGCATGTTGGTGGTTTCATGCTTTGCTGATTCTGTTTTCTTTTTTTTCCTTTTTTTTTTTTTTTTTTATGTCAGTCTTCAGTTTCCTTGTGGGATAGTTCTGCAGGAAGACGGCTTTTTGTAGTTTGCACCAAGGCTTTAGATGAGTCTCTTCTGCAAAGCAAAGCTCACAATAAATTCAAAGTGGGTTCTCAACTTGCGTGTTACAATGTAGAAGTTGAACAGGGACTTTTTGGTTATCATTCCAATCGACTTGAACCTATTTTGCCTACATATCTAGGCGGTCTGTTACCGCCTTCCCCTGAACAATTTTAGGTGTATTTAATGGATGGTCTGAGTAGAAAAGTATTGTCTTTACAGAGGCAAACATTGCTGTGTTGTCCAGCRAGGTTGAGGCCAGGCAAAGAAAAGAGTAAGAAGCATTCTAAACTGAAGAATGCAAAAGGTTTTCACTGCTTGTGGAATTTCTGCTCCTTTGAAACAGCAAAGAAACTTTTTTTCACTTCATTCTTGTTGATTTAGCCGGCACTACATTCTTAATATGCTTTCAGATATCTTTACCTTTGGTAGTTGATCACATTGAGGATTACTACTTGATCATATTTAGAATGAATGAAGATGATAGCTGATTTTAATTGGTATTAAGCTGTAGTTCTGTGCTGTATTGTAATGCTTTGGAAATAGTAGTGTCTAGAAAGGGAAGCAAAACCCTTTGAATTTCAGTGATAATTCTATTGCGTTTTGTAATTTTTGTGTACATAATTTTTTTGAACAGATGTACTTTTTTACATTTATTTCATAATCTGAAAGAAGAGTAGCGTTTGGAATAATGGCAACAGGAGACCTAAATGGAAGTTTAAGAAAAATAGAACAAGGACTTCGCTTGTTAAATTATCCAAGAGATGTGGATTACACAGTGTAAGTGGCAGTGTGAAAATTTATGCTAATACATGATGACAGCAAGATGTGTAAACAGGATATGTATAAGTATTAGCATTGCACCCAGTGATGAGTAAGCAGAACATATGTGTGTGGGAAGTTGGGGTGTGGTAAATGTGGAGTATAAAAGGATGCAATTTTGCTCTTCTGAGCAATCCTTAGAACAATCCTGAAGTGTATCACTGTCTTGCTCCTCTTCTGCTGTTCTTCTGTTTTCTTTGGTTAATCTCTCACCTTTGTGATTTTTTTATAAGTGCTTGCAAGACTTCCTTCAGGAAATTTCATCCTGTAAAGATTAGAAACAAAAATGAGGTCTTGAACGTTCAGCTGGAAATGCTGGTGGGCTTTAGACTTGACTGTGTTTAAATTGTATGAAGATCACAAAAATGTTTTTTTGAACATTTTGCAGATAACAGCAAAGACTGCTGAATGAGAGATGCCTGGACAAAAAAACGTTCAAATGAAAGATACTTGGATATAATGTGAAGGCTATATTTGTGCCTKTCAAGTTGAATGTTTGAATTCATGTAATGAAAGTCTTTTGTTTTCTTCTGCTGTGTAAAATACTTCTGTTTCCTAATAGGTTAGTAAAGGGTGATCCAGCTGCATTTTTACCTATCATCAGCTATTGTTTTACATCTTTTTCAACTTGCATAGCAGAGCTTTTGGTAAAGTGTGATGTGGAACTGACAGCAAAGAGCGACTTGCGTTTTATTGAAGCTGTTTATAAGGTATCTCTTCATGTTCTTTGCAAAAGAAACATGGTTTTGAGTATAGCCTCACAAAAATTAAACATCTACTATGGGTTTTACTAGAAAGTGAAAATTTTTGGCAATGAACATGAATTTTAGTTCTGTTAGGATTTAAGTAGTAAGTCACTGTGTGCAAGTGTTTAGATTTTCATGAAAATAAGAATGGGTGGTGTTAGCCAAATCTCAATTTTGAGACAGTTGCAGAAACAGTAATATTGTCTGATGTTATTTTTGAGGAATACAGAAATRTTTATTGCACAATAAGATTTATAGAAGTGACCTTGGAAGAAATCTTAACTACCAAAAAAATCGCATGAATCTTAATTGTAATGAAAGCACAGTTAAGAAATACAGCTATTTGAAAACACTGCCATTTTAATATATAAAGTTGAATACTCAACAGTTTATAAATTGGAATCAAATTTTTAAGTAATTGAAAATAACTTTGAACTATCCTTAAAGTATGCATAAGTACGTTTTTATAGAAGGTGGATTGATGAATTAACAAATAGTGGCTTATTCAGACTAGTTTTCCATCTGAGGAGAGCAGAGACTGCTTTACAGAGAGGTTCTGAGGGGCCTTACTTAGCCTTCTGATGCATTTGCTGAAATTAATACTACTTTTTCTTGTGCATTCGCTTTGGAAAGCTTTTAGTGTAAGTTCTTTAGTAGTAATTTCTATAGTCGATTATTTTGTGGATCTTAAGACTATGAGTTAGAGAGTGACGTGAATGAAATGTTTCTGGAAGAGGAGATGTGTTTAAAGCCTAGTTAAGGAGCAGCAGTATGTACAATTAAATGCATGAACATAATCAAATGAGAAAAGGCTTAACTGCTGAAGTGCAGAATGAAAGAAAAGATTGTAGTAAAATAAGAATATGGGCATTCAATTTCTGCAGCAAATTGTGAGGTGATTTTGAAAGGGAAGTAAATTCTTATCTTGTTGCAGTTTCTTCGAGATCAATTTCAGTATAAACCAATTTTAACGAAAGAGCAGTTTCTTCAGTTTGGCTTTGCAGAAAGAAAAATGCAAATTGTTTGTGACATTATCAACTGTGTGGTGAAGAAACATAAGGAATTGAGTAACTCTAATAAGGTAAGTCTAATAAGATTAAATGGTTACTTTTATTCTAAGTTTCTTTTGACATGCTTGATGCTGCAGATAAACTGGTTTTCAGCTTCTATTTGAAGATGCAGCTTTGCTCATGGACAAGMTAATGGAAAGTTAATGTGAAGTTCAATTGTGAGATGCTTGAATGTGTCATTCAAGACATGAAGCTGCCACTACTTTGTAGTATAAACAAAAAATATTGGAATGAAGATAAATCTAATACTTGGTGTCCTTATAATAAGTGATATATTTTCTTTTACTCTTCTTGACATATTGAACATGTGAATTGATAAACTTTGCAGATAGATTTAAAGGCAAAGTAAAACCATCTGATATGTTGAAGTTCTGTAACAAATTAAACATGACACTTGTGTTTGTTTCTCAAATCTGATTATTTTCATCAATGATACTTTTTAAGGCATTATTTTTTATTAGTGAGTGTTGTGTATGTCTGCGCTTTAATGAAAGGAATTTTCAGTCTCCCTGTGTTACAGGATTTTGTTTCTTTTGAGTTTGTAACAGTCTTTAGGACTTCTGTATACTTAATTTGTCACTTTTGAAGACATAACTACTTCTGTCTTGTATTTGTTTTACTTTCAACTYTGCTGCAAGTTGTCTTTTCTATTTAGAAAATAGGACATTTTCTATTTTCTATGCAAGCTTTGATGCAACTTTGCATAGGTGTTAATGAGTATATAAATATGGCATTCACTCCTGGATTTGTGTTCTCTGTAAATTTGGGTCATATTTAATTCTTTTTTTTTTTGAGGCATTATTGTACTACAGAAGTTGAAATGTGTTTGTGTGTGTGTGCCATGAAATATTCTTGACTTCTAATGATGGTAGAAAGTGGGGTGTGTAATCCTGGGAAGTTTTCCTGTATTATTTTCTTCTGTTCCCTTTGGAGGTTAAATCCCAAACGAGGAAAAAACTCAGACCTTTTAAATATGAAGTATGGTCAAATTGTGGTAAAGGTCTTGCTGATCCTAGTGGCAGTGCTCTGAATTCCAAACAGGTATGAAAATAATTTTTGTGTTTTATGTCTAAAGGTTAATGTCATYTGTAGCAAGTCAGGCTCTTGCTGGAATTTGTGCTCTCATTTAGATTTTAGTGCTTAATCAAATCATTTTTGAGGTGGGCTGGTGTTTGTTTTTCCCCAAAGTGTGGTTGGCTGAAATAATAGCTGRAATACAGAGAATATTGCCTCTCTCTTTTACTGAGTTGTTGATCTCAAAGTCTTGGTGGTAATTATCTAGTGCTATTGTTTGTCATTCAGTTTATATCAAGTATAGGGACAGCAATGAAAAAAGATGAAATCAGAAAAAGAAACTATTTCTTGTTTGAAGAATGAAATGTGATTCAGCTAACGTGTTTTCAACATAGCTTTCAAAAGACTTTTTGCTSTCGTCTGAATCTATTCAGCAAAGATTTCATAATGTAACATTCCTCTTGGCTTTGGTTTTACAAGAGTAAAAAGATTATGCATTGAGTAAAAATGATTACATGTSGGAGGAGGCAGCTTTCCTGGTATTTTCTGCTAAAAGACTGCAAACTAAAGTTGTATGAAAATTTTAGGACTATGCCTGTTAAAAGTTGGTGGTTTCTGTTTTTAAGGAAAATATCACTTTTATCAGTGAGGAAAATTTCACATAGAAAGTATTTGGAATGGCTTCTCTCTCTTCTGGTTGTTTAATGGTAGAACTGAATGGGGAGAGATACATGTGTATTAAGAATTCCCTAGTGGAGGAGAATTTCAGCTTCACAAAAACATCTAGGAATCTGTATGTGTTAAGATGCTGCRCAAAACTACTAATTATGCATTCCTAATCATTAAGTATTTTATTTTCTTTTGTGGCAAGATCATGGGAGTTAATCCACCTAGGAAGAATTGCAAAATTTGTCAATTTTCTCTAAGGGAAGCCTTCAGATGAAAGTAAATGTGTAGCTTGTAGGGCTATTTGCTGACAGTTGTCAAGAAAAAGAGAATTCTAATCTTCCTAGTTAAACTTTTTTTTTTCCTTAATGTTTTAGTCCTGGGTTTGATGTTGGAACTGTCTATACATATGAATCTTGCTGTATGTATTAACATACCTTTCAGTCCACACTTTGAAATCTAACARCCCGTACATTAAGGGAAGACATTAATGCCTTCATTACTGTTTATGGAAGGGAAACAAGGTTCACAGTATATATGGTAAAGTATGCGCATATCCGTTTTACAATTCTTTCAGTCTATATGATTTTTTAAATTAAACTGCCTGCTATTGCTTTCTGTATCTTGTAACAARTTGCAATAAGATAGTCAGATTTAAATAAATGTTAAAATTATAGGTCTTATGTGTCATTACTTGGGTGATGAATTGAAATGTTCTTCTGATGAATAACACCAGTGGTTTGTTGGGTTTTTTTGTTTGTTTGTTTTTTAACATACTCAAAAGAAGCCTCTTGTTGAACGGCACTCAGGAAATGAAGTTGGTTGTGACCTTCATCCACTACCCCTTCCAGCACAGGGAGGGAATGAGGAAGAATTGTGCCTAGATCATGATATTGTGGAAGTTAAATGTGAACAAGTAAGAACTTTTATTTTAAGATGCTGTCTGCATGTATTCTTAACTTTTTTCTAAGGGGATAAAAGTTTTTACAATATAGTTATACTTAAGGGGCATCCAGGTAATGGTTATATAATGAATATATTGAAAATGATGGAAAAAAGAGAAGTCACTCTAAATTGCACTCTCTTTCAAGACACGGTTCTGTCAACAGCCTCTTTTAAAAGCTGAGTTCCATGAGTAGGCATGTTATGGCAATTTGGGAAGAAAAATAATTTTCTAGTGTAGCAGGATGTGGTTACTGAAGATTGCACTTAATTCGATTGGTCAAATGATGAATTGTATCTGTTTTGAAATTAGAGGATGTGTTTTTATCCATATTTTCAGGTCATAGAAGATAATCCTCAGATTGAGTTTTTAAAGAATGAGCTTGCTGATTGCCAGGAAAAGCTTCATAAGCTAGATTGGATAGAAGATAAACTACAAGTTTTAGAAGAGAAACTGCAAGGAAAGGTGATCATAGATGAGAAGGACTGGAATAACTTATTGAATCGAGTTTTGCTTCTTGAAACAGAACTGTTGTTACAATCCAAAAAGGTATGTTAACTTCCGTTTTAATTCTATAACAAAAATGGCCCAGATGCAATCTTGCTCTGTTTCTGCCCTTCCTGCCTCTCGATGTKCCTTTTTTCACTGGTTTTAAAGGCATGATCTGAATGGAAGTGCTGTTTTTGAAGTTGATGGTGTTTTTTTCTTAACTGGTAAATTCTGTTGCTCTCTCATACTTTATGAGTGAAGGCTCTCCATTGGAAACTGTTTCTTTGCCGAAATCTGTTCTCATTGGTAATGATTCAGTGTGGTTTTATTTATTAGTGAAGTTATAGAAGGAAGTTTTTGAAGACTTTTGAACATGGAGTCTTCATTCTATACAATTGATACTGACAAAAATAGATGGCATGCACAGTGGAAATACAGGGTTAATCAAAAAGTTAATTCTTACTTTAGTGCTATTTTTAATTCGTGGGTCCTTGAAATTTCTAGCCTATTCAATGAGGTTTTTTCTCCTGTTGGCACTCTCTTTCTCCACTTCCAATTTCTTGTTAGTAATGTCCATTGCATCTTTAAATGTGTAAAAGCACTGCAGTTGTGATGTGGCTGCATTTGGCATAGCAAATAAAGCCTTTTGTTGCATTAAGACGCTAGGTTATTTTTCATGCTGTTGAAAGGTCCTCGTGTGCAAATTATATAATTTGATATATGTACGTATGTAAATATTTTGAGTTGCAGTGAGCCATAGCATCACTTTGAAATTAATCATGTGATCAAAAAATTGTATTTTCATATGCACCTTGTGTATCCTGCAGATATTGTCAGATGCTTTCCAGAAGTTGAAAACCCTTGTGAAAAATTGATCAGTGTTGCGTTTTTCTCTTCAGTAGTAAAAGTGTTGAATTTATTCGTAAATGGGAACTCTATACATGTTGCTGACCCCACAAATTTGAAAACRTTGCCAATACTTGTATACAAGACATTTTTTACTGTGTGCCTTGAAAGTGTGCTGGTTAAGCAAAGTCTTGAAATGGATAAGTGTTCAGACTGATCATTAGGTTATTTCTAAAGGCTGTAGCTCAATTAGTAAGGATTGATATTCTCAGTCACTTTTCTTTTTAAACAGTTTTGGGTCAGTAATGGCTTAAGTGATTTACCATGTGGAATCAGTTTCCTATGGATATTAGAATTTAATTATCAGTAGACATAATGTCCAAATAACACCACCAATGATAATATTTCTTTTCTACTAGCAGTCTCAAGAGGCCTTCAGGTGAACAGCCACAGACAGTTTTTCTCCTGTTTCAAATGTATTCTTTTCAAGAGATTGTTGTAGCATATGGGAAAGCTTGTGTCTCAGACTAGAATTGTTCTTTCATTTTTGTAAATTTGGTTTATTATTGCTTCAGTAACGTGTTTATTGCATTTGTTCATATGGTTGGAATAGTATTTGGAAAACACTCTCAAAAATATCACTCAAAAATTTCCAGTGAGATAATTATATTTCAGTGTTACTGAAAGAATTCATCTGCAGAACCAAGTTCAATTGTAGTTTCTGTGTGGCAKTGTTGCAGGCCTTTTTTCAAAGCAAAATTAACTGGTTTTATATATATAAATATATAAAGAGTAAAATATTACACTACTTATATTACACTATATATGTATACATAGTCTTCAAAACTAACTGGTTTGCAATAGACATTTGAAAACTGCTAAGAAATAATGCTTTGGGCCACAGAATTGCTGCTCTGTTCTAATGAAATTGCATCCAAGTTGTGCTTCACATATACAGAAACAATTCAGAACTACTCCCCTCTGGTTACTCTTGCACTTTTCAGGGAACATTTGGCACCTAGCCAACATAGCAGGAACACTGTTAGATCTGTCTTGCTGTTGCCAAAGTAGCAGCAGCTGTGCATTTAGCTCTGGGAAAGTCTGAAAGCTACCAAATCCATTTCAATGAAAGGAATCGAACAAACAAAGTCTGTGCATATTCTATTTTTGTATTTTTAAAGAGATATCCATTATTACTGTTTTTTTCCAGAATCTTCCCATGCAATACCTACTGTTTCTCCCTTATTCATTTATTTGGGTATAGTATTCCCCTGTTAGCTGATGTAGTTACTCCAGTATATAAAGTGACATATTTTAAAGGCTGAGATTTCAAATCATAATGATAACTCATTGGTAAAAAAAAACAACAACTAGACTTTGTTTGAGTGTTGCATTTTTTACTTTGAAATTAGAAAAGCGAACTCAGAAATATCTATTGTTTCCTTGCTTATAAACAACCTTTTTAAAATTAGATTGAGTTAAACTGAGAACGTTTCTTAAAAGAGTCCTCTTTCATTTAGGAGCATGGGAAACTGGCTTAAAATAGACTTCTGAGTTCTAAACATTTAAGTGGAATGAATTTCAGTTAGTCTATAGGCTATGTTTTTAGGATTGAGGACTGCATTTTTGAATATCAACCAGCGGTAGAAGGAACACTTACTTTAAGCTAATGGCAACCTATGTCAAGATGAATTGATTAGTACAGGCTAAGAGCAGTCTGATTGCCTGTTCTACTCATACCTAAGTTACATGCACTGTATTTTGGCCTGGTTTTGACCTCTTTATGAATAGCAATATTGATATTAAAAAAAAGACCCGTGAAATAGGCTACTTTTTTAATGAAGTGTATGTATGGAAAAGTTGAATTTTTTCAGTCCTATAAAGATATTTGTGCAGTGCCAACATATCTGGATAGTATAGCAAATGCATACATAATTAATGCTTAAATATGCTTTTGTTCATTCAGAAGACGATTTAAACAAGGTGTATGGCTAAAACGCAGTAAACTTGTATTTCAGAGAGACTTACCTAAGGAGTTCAGCAATATAAGTCAAGAATGTACTTCTAGTAACATTCCAGTTTCTCATGGTGAGTATTAATGATTTTCCTTTAAATTAACATAAATATGCTAAACATTTCTTGCTGACCTTGACWAAAGTAGTTTAAGTAGATAACTGCAATGTAGTGACCTCTGAATTAGAATCCATTCTGCAGATTAGAAGTTAACCTCCTCCTCATTTCATGTTTCTAATTTATTTTTTAGAAGATTTAGTTACTATAACATAGTGAGTAATAGTTACAAATAGCTAATAAAAATATCAAACATGCAAATTTAATTAAGGTGCTGTTGCTAAATCTGTGAAAAACAATGCTATTATCTGGACATTAGCGCAATTTTAAAACATGATAGCTGCTTTATTCGTGAGCACAAATGGAGTTATTTTTGCTGCTACTATTATGTTCTATGATGTTGTTTTCTACTTTCATAATGGGGCTCAAGACAAATTGTAATTTATAATTTGTGTTGTTTTTCAACTCACTGCTGAACATTTTCTATATTTCATCCCTTTGAAGCAGTTAGCAGCTATCCAACTGGCATTTTTTGCTAAACTTTCTTATTTTGAAGAAGACAAAATCTTTTTCTTCCATTTTCAACTTAATTTTGATAATATACAAGAAGTAAACAAAGGAGCCTTAAGTGGGAAAGAAGTTAAAAGCACTGCTGAGGCCATGAGTAATTCGTCTGTCTTCCTCACTGGTAGCTCTTTATTCCTTAGCTCAATTAGCTCCCCTTGTTCTCTTCATTGATTTGGCCTGTTTCCCCTGTGGCAGCTGTTATTCCTAGAGTATAAGGAATAGGAATAGAGTAAGGAGAATGGAAAATAGAATATTCTCACATATTAGGCATTTTTGTCCAGTGTTGGGCTCTTGCATTGCAATTAAAAGGGAATTTCAGTAATCCAGTTTCCATGGAAATTAGGAAGGCAGCTTCTTGGTTATGTCAGAGTCTTCTGGAGTCTCAGAAATGGGACCTTCATTTTACAGGACATAGAAAACTTGCAACATGTTTACTACCTTCAATTAGTGGTGTGTTATTGACACACTGTTACTGACTTGAGGACTTTGCAGTGAGTAACAGGCAGATGGTCTTTAAAAGAGAATATTCATATTTTCAGACTTCTTGAATTCTTCTGAATTTGTTATTCCTGCTTTTCTAAAACTCAGGAAATTTTAGGCATACAAGTTATGGGGATAGTCTTAACTCTTTTATCTAAGAAGTACAGTACTTGGAATGTTTTTATGCTCTTTTTAGTTGTAGTGCTCTTCAGAAATCACAGATGTACAGAATAAACAATTTTTAATTTTAATTGTTTAAAGATTTTTAGATACAAAATAGTGTAGCTAAGCATGTTCCAGAAGTATAACGTATAGATGGTGACATTACTAAAAATATGGGTATGGGAACACTTTTTTTTTCTAGATACTAAGTTCTCTTCACTGACAACAGTAATTTGAAATTGCAAAGAATATCACAGCCTTACCAATCTAAAAAGAAAAAAAGGCTGTTTCTGCTGAATGGTTGCTACACCTATTCCAAAGGGAGGAAAGCTAGAAGATGGCAAGGGCTTGATTAAAAATTTTAAGCTAAACAGGAAGGTGATGATTCTTTTAAATATTTCTGCTCCTTATAAGACTGGTGACTTAGCACAAATTAAAGACATGTTTGAACAGGCAGTTTACAATAAAAATAATTTAAACTATATGAAATTACTATTAAATGTTTGGCACTGTAATTAGATGTTCATAAGTTTTGATTTTACTCTAATCAGGATAAAATAATCTTCCTAGTAATCTTTGGAATTTGCTTTATTATTGTATTGTATTATGTATATTATACATAGTGTGATAGTGCACTTACCTTGTTTTAAAAAAATGAGAAACCTGTTTTGGACTCTCATAGTAGCTTTTCCTTCTCCGTCCCTAAACAATGCATTCACTTCTGTTATTACATACTGTAAATCAAACTATTTGATAGCTGACCTTGCAAAAGAGAGCAAAAAGGCAAAGGTGACATAAAACTGAGTATTTCTCTATAGATACAGAGAGGAATGAGGAGATGCCAGAGAGTCATCTTCAGTTGTCTGGATGCAGTTCACAATTATGCGCAGACCCATCTTACAAAGACATGACCATTAATTCTCATGATCTGACAGACATTTCAAAGGTAAGTAAAACTGGTGAATGCTCAGTTGATTTCCTTTGAGGTCAAGAAAACAAGTAAGCATTGGTTTTAGTTGTATATACTGATAGAAAAACAAGGAAACTATGTAAAACTACATCTAGGTATGTCTCATAAAAAATACTTTTGATATGTAAACAGTGCTTAAAGTCACATTTTCTCTGAATTTAAGTTGAAAGTCCATCTGAAGAATGTCAGCTTTGAAGAGTTCACTAACTTTGTTGCTTTTAAATTGTAGGAGACAGTAAGACAAAGAATGGAAAAGATAAGTAAAATGTAAGTAATAGGAAAGGGCAGCAGGAATTTATTTCCCAGGAGGGAGTTCCCAGGACTAAGGCATACAGAGAATGTACATATGTGTTCCAAACCTCAAAGTCTCTACATCAGGTGGGGCATTTCCTTAAGACTCTACTGGATAGTAAATCCACTTACAGTTCTGTATTTGTGGGATGAGTCACTGTTTTAGTTTCTAAAAGGCAATAGAAAGCACTCTTAATAGTATTAACTAGAGATTAAAGAGTGTTTAGAATTTAGTTGACAAGAAACAAGAATATTATTTATATTCTGATAGAAATTCCCTGGTACTTGCAACTTTTCTTCATGAAAAATACCTACATTATCTTAACTCTGTTTTTTATTATTTAAGGAAAAGTAAATCCATTTTCAGCCTAGGCATTATGATAACTGTACTAAGATGTATTTGATACTAATCCTGAGATGTGTAATGAAATTTTTTTGGTAAGAAATATTTTTATTATACTTGAAGAGAAATGTGTTGCTGTATAATGTTTCTCTAGCAAGAGATTTCTATTCTCTTAAGTGCATGGCCTATAAAAAGTTCTAGCCTTTTCTGTGATTTTAATTTTATTGTGTGGGTTACTTCTTTCTTTGTGCACTTAAGGTTTATTAATATGTGGTAGACATTTAAAATGCAAACCAATTGCAGAGGAACAGGGTGGGATGAAAGAAAACTTACGGTTTCATGCTGCTTGTTAGCATCTTGGATAATTAGAAAATTAAAAGCATGTCAGTTATTTCGTACCTTGTTTTATTAAGCATATGTAAACAAAATTTATTTTCAGAATCGAAGAAACCTTCAAATTGTTCGAAACATCAAGCCCACCTCTGAGAATACCTGAAAGCACAGGTCTTCAGACCTGATCTCTGCAGACTTTTGGATACCAGAAGTAATATGTATGTTTGTACTGCATTAAGTTTTTAATATATTGAATTTGTAATGATCACCAGTGCTTTTATTGCTTTGAATAAATATTTTTCTCATGCATCTATGCATTGATTTCCCTTCCCCCGACCTCAATTTTTGGTTTTAAAGGCTGTTCAAATAGCTTCTTCCCCCCTCCTTGCACTTTTGTAAATTGAAGTCATTACAGCAGTGTATTCTTGTGTTGACATTTGTTAGCAGTGTGCTAAGTAATATGTTTTTTAAAGTGAGGGCTTGAGGACTGTGGTTTACATCCTGTTGGAAGCATTCCAGCTGGAACTTGCATATTACACCCAAGAGGAATTCTTACATACCATCTTACCATCTGTACTGTTGAATAAGTCTTAATAAAAAGCTTATGTACACAGTTTCAAATATGTACCTTTTTTGTTGGTTATTTTTTTTTAAATATAAGTTTTCATGCTGAGCTGGAGAGCACCAACACTTTATGGCTTCCATTAACACTGACAAAGTTAGGGTCAGTTTGATCCTAAACACTAAAATGTGCTAGTAAGTCCACAGACTTTGACTGCAAGAGATGTGTTGAGTGTTTTAGTGCTCTTACCAAACACATTTTAAGACCAGCAGCACAGATGGAGACCAGCCAGTATACAAAGAAACACAACATTTTCCTTATTTGTAGCCATATTAAGATTTCTGTTTAGAGACATAAGTAGATGTAAGACTTCCATAAACATGATCAAACCAAAGATGTGTGAGGTTTGATAAGATTTACTTATTTGTTTTTTACTCTTCGTAAATTGATAGCCTGTAATATAAAGGTTTCTTTGTGTTTTAATACTTCACTTAAAAAGATTTTTTGAGTTTAATATTACAAAACCATTTTTTTTTGGCAGAGTTTGCAGATGAAGGCAAAAGCAGCTGTTTGATGTGCTGTAAAAAGTAATTTATATGTTTTAACAATAATTATGATTCTTTTCTATAACCACATGGAATATAAATTGTTTTACACACAAACAGAAGAACTTACGGTGATCCGTTATGTTATATAAACTAGTTGACGTTTTTTGGACTTCTGCAACAGAACTTACTTTTTCAGTTGTCTCAAAAGAAAATAAACTGGAAAGATTGGAAAACTGCATAGTAAGTGTGTGTTGTACTCCTTAATTGAAAATAGGCCTTGCAAATCACTGTTTATTACTCTAACAATGAAATGAAATGAGGTTTTCTTCTAATTGCTGGAGCAATTCATGTTTTAAAAATAGGACTATAGCACCATCTTGTGGAAATCTTTATACAAAGTAATTGTCAAAGGAGTAAAAATTAATATTCCTGTCTGCTTTAAGTTGCTATGGTCAAATATTTTGAATTATCTCTCTCTAATTTTTCCTCTTTGCCTTGGAGTCAAAGAGGCTTTTATATTAAGTAAGATATTTATTCTCTATGATATTGGATAATGTTTGTGGCAGGAACCAGAGGAATGAATCTGTTGTTTGTTGATGTCATGGCAAAAATGAGAAGCGTTAGTCAATATAATTGATTCAAGTTACAGGGATTTATCGTTGAATGCATCTGGGGAATGCAGCAAGCGTTAGAAAAAGATCTTTCTGTATGTGTGCAATTCAATGTCATCTATTTAGTGCTACAAAATTGAAAATCCAGAGTTGTTCAACTATTTCCTTCTTCCAGAAGCTTAAACAGTAATGAAAAGCTAAAATCAAGGATATGGACAAACTGAAGTTTGAGAAGTGCATTATTGTCTTGTAAAGGTTAATGTCTCTGGAGAAAGAGAAAAGTAAGGTGATCAAAATATACTGGAAGCTACTAATACTTGTGGAATTTATTTAGTTACTTTTTAGATGCTTGAAGTTCTGTACTAATCATTAGTGAACAGGGCATAAAGCAGCTTTTTCTATCAGCTGCTTGTTTTGACATTGGATGTTAGGCATCATTTCAAACAGTTGCAGTTGTAATATATTCTACCTTAAAATTTGTTTGGTAATTATTTACAGTTACCTTTCCAAACACTTTATGCCACCTATAATTCCTGGTCATTTTTTTTCTAGGATATTTTTTAATTCTATATGTGATGAAAATATCTTAATTCACTTACAGTCATTACCAAAATATGCTTCCACAGGAAAGGTATTATATCTGCAATAATTGTTTAATGATAGTATGTTGCTTCTGTGGTATCTAGGCAGATTTCTGTGTGATAGAGGTCTGTGTTGCGTTCTTTGTAGGATACTTGGGATGATGCACTCTGTCACCTATGTCAGATGAGCAATCAATACAAGGCTACTGGTTAAAACACTTCTAGCTCGAGTGTCCCAAATAGCAGCTCTGTTAAAGCAGTGTGATGTAGTCTGAAACAAAAGTGCTGTATCAGTCATTGCAAAACTCATTCTCTTTAGACTGTCTAGAACAGATGCTTGATTTGGAAGTAGTGAGGCTTTTTACTCTTTGGGAGCAAACTGCTGTTGTTACAGGTTAACAACAATTAACAGTAGTGTGGAGCACTAATGTTCTAATACAGCACTGTGTGTTGGTTTTCCCTTTCCCTTTGCAGTTATTGTAAAGAAAACTTATGCTGTAAAGCCAAAATCACTTGATGATAGGCTCTAAAATCAACAGAAATATAATTTTGCCAATGTTAGGTTTATAATGATTAATTTTTAGCATAAGCAATGTCAAAGAATATTATGCGTCAGGGTATTTTAATCAAAGCTGCAGTTATATTTCTAAAACATACTGCAAGGTCTTCATAAACTTCTACACTTGCGTGTCTGTTCTCTTCTTACCTGGTGTTACTGCATTGCATTGAGTGCATGGTGAAATATGAACTGGGATTAAGAGTTAGAGAGCCTTGAATACTTTCCATGAATGCTGAGAATAGTTTCACAAAGCTGAAGTTTTTGGCAGCTTAAGGGATTTCCTCCCAGTGCTGATCATTCCCATCTGTCTGTGTTATCAACTGTGTTTTGTAACTGATGTGACTTAAATATACTCTTCTGAAAATAAATAGCAAGTGGTACTGGTTGTATTTTTTGGGGTGGTCTTGTTTGGTTGGTTTTTTTTCTGATTCACATCCGCTCTGTGATCAGCTTATGACATTGCATCCAAACGCTTGTGCCTGAACTTTCAGATGGAACAGCCTGCTATGCTGTTGATGAGTAACTGGGCAACAGGAGAGAGAACGGGTCAAGTTGGTGTTTTACTACTGGTGTTTTTCTCTGAGTCCACAGTGAGCTAGAAGTGAAGAAGTTCCTATGCAAAGTCCCAATGTATGTATTCACGAAAACTTGTTTAATTTATTTTTGAATTGACTGAATGAAAGGGCAAATATGTGTCTGAGAAAAACACGGAAAATAGGATTGAAGGGAATCTAAATTTGGAATTGGGTCAGTTTTCAAGAGTTGAAATAGCTCTGTTTATTACAGGTGCTTGTGATTTTTTTTTTCCCCTGGCCTTTTTTTTTTGATTTAGAGGCGTATTTTTCATATGTTCAAAAAAACCCAAAAAATCCAACCCCTTCTCTGCTGTGTTAAGTGACTATAAAATATACAGGCAAATGCAAACCCAATCTTTGGGGAATATTCTTTGAAATCTTTTGTGTTGTGTCATAAACATGTATGAATGTGTAACACATTTAAAATATTTCACATAGGTGATAACACTGTATTATAAAAATATGAAACAAATTCTCCTTTCAACCTTAGTTTAACTGTAGTGATAAACTAGACAATATAGTTCAAAGTAGTTGGAAGCATTTCAGTGCTACCCATATAAGCAAGTTTCAATGTACATGAAGACTCTGCAGTTATTTTTAACAGTGCGTTTTCATTTGCTCCGTAGGTGATCAAGTAGAATGCACTATGCCTTTTCTGTCATACTAACTTGTGATCTGGGGTTGCATAGTCTTTGTCCCTGTATTTTTGCATAAGACACTTACATTAATTTCTTTGTCTGCTTTCTCCAACTGGAAAATTAAGTGATTCCCCTTGTTTTTCTCTTGAGAGTATGATGTGGTTTGGTTCGTTGTTTATGCCCACTTTAAGAATTATTTAGGAAAAAAGCTAATGGAAAAAAATGTAGTCTGGTTTTAAGAGTTCTTTTAATTGAAACCATCCCATTGGAACCAATCGAAGGAACTAAGGGTAAGTTCATTAACTTACTTGAGCTTCTGTATTAGTTGTAACTTAGGCTTCAGCTTCTTGTAGTTATAAAAGTGGTTGACAGCTAGGATATTTTCAGATAAAGTAGTTATGCTTTTGTGTGAACTACAGAAAAATAGGTCCTGATATGGTGAGAGATTACTAGCCTGGATACTTTATCAAGTTCCATTTTAAGCTGAGATATAACAATTTAAGATCAGTGACTCAGATTTTCTGTAGGTTTTGTCATAGATCACTGTTGGAACATTTCTGTGTTCTCTATATTATGAATAGCCTTTTTCATGAAGATGTACCAGCAAACAATTTATTGCTCTAAGTATTTTGTGATTGAATGTCATATTAAAAACTGTTAAATCTTTTTGGTTAAAACTGACCTGGACTTGCATAATACTGTGTTGATGCACTGATCATAAATTGTCTTCAGTATAAAATAATATTTTACCTCTACAGAGGGAAGGGATACAACCGTTATGTTACTTTAGTATGGGAAGAAAAAAAGGCAATTATTCTAGTGATCGGGAAGGCACTGAGATTAATGTTATTTCATAGTTGATTTAAAGACTTCAGGCTTGAGTGAAAGTATTTTTGTTACAGGCACATCTTTAATAAGTATTTGGATTTTAAATGAGTTTTCTGTTGGTCTTGCCTCCATTTTAAAGATTGACATAAATATGTACTAACTAATACTTACCTAGTACTACAAGCAGCAGCAATGATCTGTAGATGTTCTGGTAAGGTTTTTGAGCTTTACCTACACTACTATACTAATGTACCATTTCACCTTAGCAATAAATAAAGATAAGTTATCTGTGAATCCCTTCTTGCTTAAGGATAGAACTTGTCTTGAGTAAAGAGCGAACTAAAGTCCTAATAGAGATGTTTATGGCATTGAAATATCAAAACCTGGAATATGGAGGTCTTTCCTGGTTATTGAAATAAGGTCCACATAGCAGGAGATTCCTCTGGAGGAGATAAAAATGGGAAGCAGGAAAAAGGCTCTGAATGAACCAAAAGTGGGTGTCAGCAGGACATATTTAAGTAACGGTTTAAAAGTTACCTTCAGAATGTAATGTGTCTGACAAGCAGCACAAAATACCTGTGCTCGGGGAGGGTGCATTTAATAAAAAGTATACAAATATTGAGAACCATTTGAAATTAAAAAAGCTCAAAAGAGTAGCAAAAATACGCTGTAGTATGGTGGTCATATGTGTAAGATAGGGTTAGGTGTCATACCCACATGAACAAACCAAGCAACATTGTGACCAGTGGCTCCATACCTAATACACAAACGCTTTGATCAAAATTGTTTTCAACCTGCTCTGGGAAGATCTCTTGTTTTCTCAACTCTTTGTGCCCCACATTGGGCACCAGTTAAGGCTGTCGTGGTTTAGGAATGGCATTCCCCAATTCAGTGCCCCCAGTGAGACTCTCCAAAACCACACTGCTGCCGGATCTCCCTGTTTTGCCCTCCCCTTTCCTGCTAGGCAGGATGGAGTTGAGAATTGGAGGCAAAAAAGGCAAAGATCATGAGTTGAGATAAGAACAATTTACTAGAAACAGCAATGAGATAACAAAAGGTACAGTAATAGCAACAGCCTTAATAATCAAAGGGTACAAAAGAGAGAGTGATTCATGTGCAAAATGCTCACTGAGCCCGGAAAGAACCCCTTCTCGCTGGACAAGAGAGTCCCTTGCCCCTGCCCCTGGCAATGACGGGAGGTGGTATAGAATAAACTCTGTGTCCTAATCACATCCGCTCCATGCTACTGCAAAAAATTAACCCTGTCCTGACTGGAACCAGGACAGGCAACAATACTGGTTGCAAATGGTTTCTTAAGCGTTTAGTCAATGGAAGAAGATGCAATGTGACAGTATCTTGAACCTTGTACAAATCATGGACCTGTAAATAAGAGGAGAAAACTTAATTTCACGGGTAATCTAAAACTGCACGGATGTCAGAGAGGGTTTTTGAGCTTTAGGTAATGGACCTTTCAGACCTGTGCTGACAGACCTCAGCAGCACGCGTTAGCACATCACTAACTTTAAAATGTCCGTCTAAGTTAAGTTGTCTTGGTTACTCATTTAGCTCCTCATTTGCAGTGTCTTTTGCATTTTTATTACCAATGAGTCCCGTTAGGTATGCTAACAGTATTTGTTTTTGTTATGCTTACGTATGTAATGTCTGGGGGAGAGGGAAGTGAAGAATGATTGGTGGTGTTTTTTATCTACCTGACTGAGGTTTAGGGGGAACACTTAAACAGCAGGTGTACTCAGAAACATAAGGTAGCTCAGGTAATCGCTCTAAGTCAATGTAAATAAAATTGTAACTGTAGCCTGTGCAGGCACATCTAAGTTATCACTAAGCTGAAGAGCTCAGGTCCTGACTAGTTACTGGGGCTAATGTTGAGGTCAGCACAGGCTACAGGACCCAGGAAGTTTGTGAGTCAGAACATGCCAATCTCTGTTGCTGTAACTGTGCTCTTGCTGATAACTGGGCTTGTTTGGTAACTTGAGTCTTAACATCTTGGACAGCAGCATATACATTGTGAACTGAATGTGGGATCTAAAGTTAAATGGTGTTCTCACTAGTTCATGTTACGCAGTTGAAATATGCCATGCATCCCACAATGATTGTTTTATGTGTATTTGTATGTTTACCTGTGGGAACTGAAGGGAAAATATGTTTATAAGTATTGATAAAATGTTCAAAACATAATTAGTACTAGTTTTTAACAGAAACAGTAAAATCAAGTAAGGAATACACGAACTCAAGATTTCTATTTTAAAATGGGCTCAATGTTTTCCTGTTAAAAACTGAAGTTGTATTTGGATTTAAGAAATAAGATCCTGTTCCATGTAAAGTAAGCCTGTTATTCATGCAAAAATAATCACAGAATCACAGAATA